>OU015490.1:238245578-238317701 GCA_907164885.2 Dolomedes plantarius
TTTATTTTTGTAAGTTAGTTATAAGTGAAGATACTACCATACGAAAATAGCTGGCCCTAGGTACAAGGGTTTCCCCTATATATGTATGGATGTATATATGTATGTATATATATATGTATGTATATATATATATGTATATATATATATATTTGTATATATATATATATGTATGTGTATATATATGTATGTATATACAGAGGCTGTTGGCACACTTTTTAGACGATTTTGGTAAGCGGTAATAAAAAATCGTTTGCTGCAAAAGAAATAATTGGAATTGTACTATGTTTTTAAAAGTCAAAATTATCGTCTGCGGCTTCAAAGTTTTGATTTTATTCAAAATGGCGTTTTTTACAAAGCAGTGGTTCGAAGGCTACATTTATGCTCTTTCCGAAGAGAAATATGCATACTTCGTTATCCGAAAACGATGTGAGAGTCATGGTTTTTTGATATCTAAAGCGTCGATAAGTAATATCGTCAACAAGAAAAGAAAAAAACGTCAAATTGGAGCCTCAAATGGGACAAAAATGCCAAACAAGTATCCAAGGAAAAAACGGACATCTTCGACTATTGCAAAGGTACGTTGTTTAATGTTAAAAGAAAATCCCCCTAGTCAAATGACAGTTGCAAAATCATTAAAATGTTCGGTGTCCACTTTAAACAAAATGATAAACGTTGATTTAAATCTTAAGAAAGCGAAAAAACGCAATGTGCATCGTCTTCTTCCAAATCATACCGTTGAACGCAGGACACGCTGCAGAATTCTATATGAGAAACACTTATCCAAAGAAAAATGGAAAACAATTGTCACAATAGATGAATCATGGGTGTATTTAACTGATTGCAACAAAAAAAGAGCCATTTATTATCATAAAAGGGGAGAAAAAAATTTAAGTACATGGTTCAAAGAATCGAAAGAAAGTTTTTCTAAGGGATTCATGATTCTTGCTGGTTTTTCTTATAATGGCATGTTAAAAATAAAGAGAGTGGAAAAAATGTCAAGATTAACTCCTAATACTATCAGTAACATATTTTATCGTCAATTTTTCTGAATGAAATACCATCGCTTTACCCACAGTGCCATCAATCTGTGAGACTCCATCAGGACAAAGCTAGCAGCCACACATCAAAATGTAAATTTCCTAAAAGAAATGCAACAAAAAACTGGTATCAAGGCCATACCCTTCACTGATATCCCTACTAAATCTCCCGATGTATCACCTACGGATTTTTGTGCTTTTGGACTTTTAAAATCTGCATTATCCAAACGTCGTCCCAAAAACCTTACAGGACTCTGGAAAGCTGTTCAGGAGGAATGGGATAGAATACCTCTTCTGACACTTCAAAAGCTATTATTATCCTGGAAATTTCGGTGTCGAAATATAGTTCAGAATAAGGGATGTCAAATAGAACATTTAAAACACAAGAATTTTATGTAATTTAGTTTTGTGAATACAATATACATCGTCTAAAAAATGTGTGAACAGCCTCTGTATATGTACGTATGTATATATATGCATTTATGTATATATATATATATATATATATGTATGTATATATATGTAAATATATATATATGTATATATATATATATATATATATATATATATATATATATATATATATATATATATATATATATATGGTGTACCGACGAACCAGACCAACTGATAGTGAAGCCAAAATTAATGTCGAGGAACAATTTTATCCTAACAAAGTTTAGCCTAGCACTCGACAGCAACCACCATACCACGACCCATCAAGGTTATCATGACAATCCGATTTGCAATTATCAGTACAAATTATGATTCAACATTTTAAATACAGATACAAAGATCCAATAAGTTATACAGAACATATTTACAACCAAATACAAAAGTTCAAACAATTCCATACTATACAAGTTCACTATAAATGTTACAACACTTTGCTATTCACTATAAACATTTACTATAAACATTCACTATAAACATTTACAACACTTTGCATTTTACCTTTGTTAATTGGATGTACATATAACTATTTTATACAATTCATACTTTTACTTTCTATTTTATCATAGTAGTGATACTCCCTACAATAGTCAAAAGTTAGTGCCGAGGCGTTCAACACAATTGCAACCCGGCAACACCGGGAAGCCGTAGCCTGTGGGGCTAGCGAAGCGTGAGTTTCTATTCTAACTTTCCCTCGCAACATCCGCTAGTTCAGTCTCAGCAGGTTTTTCAATGAACCCTTTCGTCACCTCCTTTCAACTACTTTAGCGTTCTTACATTACTTGCTCTCTATACAAATAACAAATCTTATTATGTTATAAAAAGCATGTACATATACAAAATCACTAATTATTCTGAATTCTATGACTCGATAAATTACTTTTAGCAATTTCCCTATATATAAAACAGTTCCGTGACTGACTGACTGACTGACTGACATATGTTAGTCAGTCACTATATGACATATGACGCACAGACCATACCGCTGGACCTAAAGTGTTGAAATTTTGCATGGCGATTCTTCTTATAGTGTAGGGGTGCACTAAGAAACAGTTTTGAAAAATTCTTCTTAGATTTTTTTTAAATTAAATTTTAAGCTGTTTTTGTAACTTTTTTAAAGTTTGCATTTAAAATAATAACTTGAGGGTTACAAAATTTATATCACGAGAAAGATCATAAAAAGTCCTTTAAAATGAAACCTTTTTCGAATCTTTACCTCCATTTTAGCATTTTTGGTGAATTTTTAAAGATTAATTTTTAGAATTTAATTTATTAAATGCTTATCACGTGGTTTCTTTTCTTTTTGTGGTACTTTAAATTTATCTTGCATCACGTGTATAACAACAAAATAAACTGACAAAAAAATATTAAAACACAGCAAAAGATAAAATTTAACCACTAGACTAATTGAGATGGCAGCTTTTTAAGAATTTAATTCAAATTAGTATGTTTTATGGATATTAAACTTACAAATTAATTGCATACATTGACCATTGTATTTAATTTGAATATTTTCTTCTACATTATTTTGTCTGTAAAAATATACGTTACGACTTTTTTATAAATATTTTTCAGGCATTAGTTGCATACATGGGCCGTTGTATTTATTATAAATATATATAATTTTGGCATTAATTGCATATATTGACAGTTGTATTTAAATTGAATGTATTTCATGGTGAAGCACGGGTATTCAACTAGTTATTACATAAGAAACATGTGCCTATACAATATTACTTCTGAATTCTATAACTCGATAAATTTCTTGTAGCAATTTCACTACTTATCACATATGTTTTTAAAAAATTTCACATTTTTGATTTTACGTTTACCTGTACTGTATAATTCAAATATATCAATTTCTTCATCGATAATTACATATTTATTTGCAGTTACAAAATTGCTCCTGAATTCTGTAACTTAATAAATTACTTTTACCAATTTCACCACTTATCGCACATTTTTTTTAAAGAAACTTCATATTTTTGATTTTATGTTACCTGTACTGCATAATACAATCATTTCAATTTCTTCATAGATAATTACATACTTACAATACAGATAAAATTTAAATAGTATTTTTTTCTGTAAAACAAATATTTGTAGGTATTTTTAAAAAGTCTAAAAAAACAAAGGAAAAATATGTTACTAATTTTAAACTGCAGACTTGCACATTTTATGTTGTCATGCATATTTGGTAGGTACACGGAAATCATAAGTTGTAATACGAAAAAGTTTCCAAACAGAAACGAAGTTGTTAAATGTTATAAAACTGTGGTAAGTAAAGAACTATGTAATAATGTATTAGAGAACGTTAACTTATGAGGGAAGATATATGTGAATAACAAATTTATTTTTATTCATTTCCCCCGAGACACAAAGATGAATTGGAAGTAGAAATTTATGCTGCTTGACGTATGACATAAAAATAAATCTAGGGTTTTCTTCATGAATAAGAGGACGCTTTATTAACTTCGCAATTCCGAAAAGTCAAATCAAAATTGTGTCAAAAGGCTACTAATGCAAGATTTATTCTCATTTTAATCACATTATAACTGTCCCAATGGAGAAGGAGAAATTTATAACGAATATTATTGCCAGTTTCTCAACAAATTAGACCTTTTTAAAAATAACATCTGATAGATAGCTAACTAATTATAAAGAAATCTTCATATATAGCATTGAACATATTATAAGTTGAGACAACAGTTCTTACATTAAAATTACGTTTTGAATTTCACTAAAACAAGTAATATTCTGCCTTTACAGGTAAGTGTAAGGTCTTCCCTACGTATTTCGACTAATTTCCCCGAAAAAGCGTTCTTAAATGATACAAACCACTGCATATTTTTGGCGCCAAATTTTATCGGCCGCCAAACAATCAAGTCGCCAAAGATACGCATACTATCTACTTAATATTTGTTTCCTCACCTCAAATATCTTGTTGGAAACCGATATCCAACGAACTATGAAACTTATTTTTGTCTTTGATAATTGTTCCTAGGAATCGATAGTCACATTTTTTGTTTCACTTTTGTGGGTGATCCTGCATCCTTAACCACTAAGGATGGAATCAACTTTATTTCGAAAGCATATGCCTCATTACAATGAATGCAATTGTTCTTGTACTTCCCAGATAAAAGCTTTCTTGCATAATATATTTTTAAAAACACTATTCTTTATTTTAGTTAATTAGGGTTTCGTATAAATTGAGATTGTTATTAAACAATTAATGATAATCAAAACGAACGAATGTGTGGTCAACGATCAGTGTCGACAAGTTTTAATATTTTCCCCTGTTTCGGTTTCTCGTAACTTAGTAGAAAGCTTCAAAAGTAAAAGTATAACATTATTGGGTCTAAAAGGATTTACCGATGAGCCAAAACCTTTAATTGTATTTTTAGTCCTGTTCCTGCGAAAGATGAATGTTATGCTTCTAGAAATTAACCAGCCTAGCTCTAGGGATTATTAAATTAGAAGAAAGTCTATTGGAGTTTGTGTACTTTGGGGAGTAGAGGACTTCTGTTCGGAAAAGTACAATTGAGTAAACAGACACCATATAGATTTTCCTTCTCGGTGAATTTGTTAATAAATGTGAACTGCTGAGGGCATCCAGAACCCGAAATTCTCTTTTCTTTAATTAAACGCATGTCTTAAAGAATATTTCTCTCACATTTGTTTTTATATAAATATGGATAATGATATATGAGGTAGTGAATGGCAAAGTGGTGTAAGTCTAGTGGTGTAAGTCCAAAGAGTTTTACTGCAAAAACTACAAAAAATCCACTATAGATTGAACAAATTATAATTCATAATAATTATTATAATATTGCAAATAATAATCATTTGCAATCCCACTATAAATTGAACATGGAGATTTCATTTTCGCCCTCAAATAAAAAAAGTTGAAAATGTGACTTACAACACTTTGCATTTCATCGCATCATATACGAAAATTATTTAAGTGTTTTAAAATTTGCTTTAAAATATTTAAAGTTCAAAGAGTATTAAATTTTGGATATATTTTCTAATACAATAGCTCGGTTTGTAAATTTTTCAACTTCAGTTCATATATTAGGTTTAAAAAAATATAAAATTTTATAAAAATTATAGTTGTAAAATACTCCAATCCCTTTAAGAAAATTTCCAGGCTATTTTTTTCCAGGTTAGCTTCAGGGAAAATAATTTAAGAAAATTTTACACTAAATCAAAAATCGTAAAGACCGTTTATTGGTAGTAGATTTAAGATGAGTACAAAAATTCATAGAGATAACTCTCAAGGAATTATTTTTCGAACGCGGAGGAACTTGTTGCTAGACATTCGCCTGTATGTACACCGCGAGACTGCTGGCCAATCATTTAAGGGGGCACCGTATAGGTCGCAGCACTACCCCCTAGAAGACGGTTACGTAATTTAGAACCGAATCAAGTGACGAGACCGGAACACTTGACTCCGGACTTCCAGAGGTAAATTTGAGAAATTGGAGGACATTGCAGCCACGACATATTTTTCGAGCACCAACCGCCATTAGCGTACACGGCAGTTGATTTGTCAGCGAAAGGGCATCGAACCAGTGACGTTCGGATCACTGGCTCGCTGCCTTTGCCAACTGAGCCACCGAGCTCCTAAGCAAGGTATGTAATATACTCATTTTTAGAGAAGGGAAAGTGTAAAAAAATTCATTCCGAGATATATGAATTTATCTACAGATATACACACGAGGTGCATGTAGGTGGTGCAACTGAAAAAGTTTGCATTATGCTGAGTAAAATATCTATCGTTTCATAAATTCAAAGAAAATAAGTTTGTGAGAATTTTTGTCCGCGTAAGAGTTGCATCTTAAAGAAATCATATAAAAATGCCCCTTTTTTCCTTCCCTAATTAAACTCTTAAAATCCGATGTTTAGGTATGAACAGCTGTGGATTTATGCATTCGGATATTCTTGGAACTTTTAAGGAATGGACACGTCGGAGGTATATAATTTTAGTTTTTTCTAAGTTGCTGTTTTTACCACTTTGACAAATTTAAGTGTCTACCTATTTCAAATTCGCCAACATTTCCAAAATCACGAGTATTATATATAACATAGAAAATAGAAAATAATATATATAGAAAATTCTAATATAGAAAAGTCTTGGTGGTAATTAACAGAGGATTATAAGATAAATAATTTAATTAATAAGAAGATGGTCCATTCTTAATATCTTTAACCCGGTTTTTTTTATCACTAGGTTACCAGTATCAACACTGTCATAGATTTGCTTTCTTGCCTTTTTCATGTTCGTCAAATTTTCGAATAAAGCAAGAAACATATCAAAGGCTTAGAGAATTTCAACACAGATGCGAAAAGTAATATAGAAACTAGTTTATACTCGTCAAAACATGACGGGTAGATAGTAAATAAATGTACTAATACACAAATTGTACTTAACATATTATTGCCAAATGTCAAAAATCATAATAATGCGCAGAAACAAATTAATGTGTTTAAACGGCCTCGTGCCTATTGCGTATCTAAAGCCAGATTTAAAAATGTCACTGAGCATGCGCAGAAAGCAATTTTTTTAATTGTTAATTATTGCTAATTAAACAGCGCGAAATAAACAATTTCCATGAGGTTTAATCTTATATTTCACAAGCATAATTATCATAAAAATAAAAATGGCAGAGAGAGAGAGAGAGAGAGATCTAGAGAGATTCCTTCGAATAATGGTGTTTATCATTAAAACATGTCACTGAGCATGCGCAGAAACAGTGAGTTTCTAAAGCCAGATTTTAAACATGCCACTTAGCGTGCGCAAAAATAAATTTTTAATTGCAAATTATCGCTAATTAATAGAAATTGCGATTATGAAAACCAAATTTGACAAATCTACAGATTACAATCTTTCGTTTAAGAACAAAATGTAGTAAATTCATGCAGTAGTTTTCTCTCACGTACTACCCAAAATGTCGTCTTAGCAACTTAAATATACAGATGCCTTGGTGACGTTTGTCAGAATGTAGTACGTAATATACTACCTTGGCAATACTTAAGAAGAAAATCAGGAGTTCAATCATTTACACCTTGGTGCACATTTAAAATTCCGCACAGAGTTTTTTCAATTATTTTTGTTTACAATAGGATATCTCAATAAATAATAGGTACAGCAAATAACGTCTTATTATCAAATCTTTATTCTTCGATTATTTTATGGCAGAACTTAATACAAGTAATTAAAGTTAGTATCCTCTTCGAGAGTTTGAATCAATTCCCATAATAAGGAAAATACATCCGCAGTTAATTTAATTATATCAACACAAATGCACTTTCAGTGAACATTTTAAACAGTGTATACATTACGTATCTTCTTGCAAGTCTTCATTAAAACCACTTAATTGTGTTTACGGAAAATCCTTTCCTTTGTCGGTGAGGAATGTTTTATTAATGTACCTTAAATCTTATACTGAAGAATTCCGAAAATTAGGAAAGAGGGATATCAAGATTAAATTTCGTAAACTCGAAACTAATTTGTTTTGAAAAGAATATAACACAGTGGCGTTATTCATGTTAAGTGCTTGAAATTCATCTGCGATAAATTAGGAATACGCTCCTAAGGTATTAAAACCCTGTATAAATTAGTACGTTGAAGAGGAAACAGCAGATATTTGTAACATATGCAAATCCCATAGCTCTCATTAATTTTCATAACTTAAATTAATCAAATACAAAATGCTTTCAACTTTTTCTGTCAAAATTACGTTTTGTGCTATATTTGAATGGAAAAATAGAAAATTATCGTCTTATTATGAAAGCGAGGGGATAAATCATAAATTACATAAAAATGTTATTAACATGACCTTTTTAAGAACTTGGAAGGGGAAATTTAGATAATTTCACAACTTTCAAGGTGTTTAGCCATGTTTACAATTGTTAATTTCCCCATTGTTGAAAAAAGCCTCAGAAAAGGAAATTGTCCAATTTGACATTATAGATCTCTGAAAATTTCCTTTACAGACATAAAATGTCTTGTCTTTCTAGATTCTGGAGAACTAAATTAATAGCCTCTCCTGTATAATAAGGGCTCATTAGCATTATCAGTTCCCTTAGCATTAGCCAAATTCTAGTGTCATCAAACCTGACTCAAACTTTGAGTTTTTCTCAATTGAAGCGTTCGAAGGAGGAACACGCCAACAATATCAAAAATGGGACAATAGTACAGAATGACATACTTACAGATGAAAACTTTAAACAGAAATATGAGTTTTCCCTATCTAGGAGACAGAGGTGGAGATCAAGCTTTTTTTTATGCACTGAAGTAACCAAACTATGCAAATTAAGAAAGGGAGCATTCTTTTAATTTTGAATACTTTAAGGTGACAAGGGATTTTCAAACTCATTTTTTGAAAATTTTCGATATTTTACTCTATAGAAAAAAAGGGAATCATTAATACTTTCTTTACTACATTGAAGGCACTTGTAATTCACAAATAAGTTTTCTGTGGGGAAGAATATGAACTATTTTTCAAAAAATTCTTCAAAATTGCTAGAATTTTTCAAAATGTTCCATGCGCCTTAATTTAAATCTGGTTTCTTCCAAATTTTATACGATTGTTAATTGACGAATTTGACCCGAAACAGTGCATCCTTTTTTGAAACTACAAATATTTTTCAAATTTATATACTACGAAATAAAGTAGAAAAAAGTAAAAACATAAAAAAATAACAGACATATTTTTAAAAAAATATTTTTCACTTTTGATTTATACAAAAAAAAAATTCAATGCACACGTATGTTTATACATATATGGTAAACCCTGTAATGAAAAAATGAAGATTTTTAAATGTATGGAATGCGCATGGAGCATATTGAAAAATTTTAGCATTGTTGAAGAAAATTTTGAAAAACAGGCATTATTTTGCAAAAAAATCCTTATTTGGGATTCTAAGGGTCATTAATGTACTCAAAAAGAATATTAATTACTCTCATTCCGTATATAGAGTTGAAAATTAAAAATTAAAAATTTGAAGTTGAATGCCCCTTGTCCCCTTAAATCAATATTCCAAATTTATCAAGTTTTTTATGGGCATAAGTATCTCCAGATAGTGACACATTTGATATAAAAAACGTCCTGGATCACTTTTAGCTAACTTTAGGATGTTTAGCGCTGTGAGCACCGGCTGAGGGCAGAAATGTAAGTGAATTTTCAATATACACTTACAGATCATTGTCCAGTCATTTTTATTAGTACGATATCATGAACTAGCAGTAAACTTCCGTTGCTTAATAAATTGCATTTCATATTTCTTCACTTTCAAATGACTGTTAGTGAAAGAGACGGTTAAATTTCCATAAATAATTCAGGGCAGGACGAAAGGTTTATTCATTTAATCGATAGCCACCAGTTCATCAGACTGTATATTTAAATATACGTTCAAGCTCGGTCAAGTACATCACTACTTCTAACCGAACAAAGTCCAAAATAATATCGATAATTAAAGCATTTTTCGGGAGGTTAGCATATCCCTATACTGGAGATACTGAATTGTAGAAAGAAGATCTGTAGGGCTGTTTTTGGTTCAATATCCAGTTTTGAGGATATAGGCAAACTTTGTTTCACTTGTGATTTTCCCTGATTTCTCATTATTATTCAAAAATGTACATATCTCTGTTTACAATTAAATTTAGGACGTTTTTCTGATTTTTCTTTAATGAAGAACACACTAATTATTTAGCAACTTATCTCATATCTCCACGTTAATCCATGTTTTACAAATTAAGTAGATGAAAATACGATCTACATAATACAAAATAATTACAAGATAAAACGAATTTTTTCTATACCACGTTTTTCACTTTCTTTCATTTAATTTTAATCACTTTTTAGTCCTTTCCACTATCCACAGACTTTATAAACTGCTAACTTTTATACTTTTTTTTTTAAGTTTTCGCACAAAATTTTTGTAAACAAACTAAATTCACATGTATTCTGTTTTAAAAATCGTCAAACGCAAAAGTGCAAGCATTGAATTCGATCGAAGTGCCACCTTGAGGATTTTTTCCGAACTAACTTTCCATACAAAACAAAATTAACTGAAAATGAATTCAATCTGCTTAGAGATGGCTAAAAGTATTAAAAGAATACATTGTAATAGTGTTCTGAGCTATTCGAAAAGTTTCAAATGTCTAGCTAGTCGGGAAGTTAGTTAAAAATCGATTGCAAGATTTGTACTGAACAAACACGCAAACAAGAAAGCGAGTTAATAAAAACGTGGTAAAAAAGGACATTTACCTGTCATTGAACGCAGAAAAATGGCGTACATTGGTGCCTGAAAAAAAAATTACGGAACTCTTAAAAATTAGTAGAAACAGAATGAATCTTGTTACCTGTACATTGGACCAAGAGTTATTGTACTATATTAGATTTTAAGATTTACTTTTTTCTTAGCCAACATAGTTTTTTTATCAATAGTTTTCAGCAATAGTTTTTTTATATCATAATAAACGGCCTGCTTAGTTAAGGATTTTGTTTTGCTTATCACCCATATTACCCTGATTATTTGGATTTTCGATTGTCCGGATTGTCCATGGTCCCAGTTAGTCCAGATAAACGAAATTTTATTGTATATTAACTTGAGATAAACTTTAATTTTTGAGTAAATTTTTTAACCTATGAATATAAGAAGTCCCAAGAAATTACGCATGGTCGAGTCACAATCGTAGAATTCTCAATATATGACGATCCGATGTTCCCTTTATAATGTCCCAAAATAAAATATTGAAAAACTGAACGAAGGTGTGGAAAAATAAGAGCAAACACATTTACGAAGATATTAATGTACGCAATAAATGTTGGAGGGATAATTCACATTAAACTGCAGCTAACAAAATTGAAATATTAACATAGTCAAATTGTATCAAAACTTGAAAGAGGGCTTACAAACCATGAACGTTATTAAGTTCTATTCTGCGTGAAGGCAAGTAAATTAAATCACAACGTAAAGAAAGAAAAAATACGAACTATGAATAATCAGCAGTTACATTTAAGTAGATTTTAATGTGCAAGTACACTGTCAGGATGAATGATTATTTTTTTAAGTTAATTTTTTCTTAATATATTTAAATATTTGCCATGCAGAAGTTCCGAAGGGCCAAAAACATTTTTTCTGACTGCGTTCTTCTTTTAATTTTATTTACATAAAAATAGAAAACTTAAACAATTTAATTGTGGCATTGCCAACTGGCCGCCCGAGGACCGCATACAACCTGGCAGGACTTTTTAAACGGCCCCAAAGCAGTAGGGAAAAAAATATTGTTATTCAAGCTGTTAGCCAATAAAATCGGAACACCATGATGGAAAGCAAATAACAAAACTTTACTTATTGTACGTATACACCATAGTAGGAAGAAAACGTGATTAAATTTGTAGGCATGGGGGAATACAGGGTCCGAAATTAGTACACACACCTGCCGCATCTGGCATCGAAAACGGCCCTAACCGGGTTAGGCATCGAGTCGAATTCGGCTTGGATGAAAGATACGGGCAAGTCATTCCACGCTGCTTCAAGTCTATGCCACACTTCATCAATTGTAGTGGCTGGGGAGAGGTGGCGTCCCAGTCTTTCAGCAACGCATGACCAAGTGTTTTCAATTGGGGGAGAGATCTGGAGAACGCGCTAGCCAGGGCAACATTCGAATAGCCTCTGTGTCGAGATAGGTCAGGACACGACGGGCAATATGCGGACTTGCGTTACCTTGTTGAAAGATGATGTCTCCGAGGCCTCGAAGTTTGGGCAAAGCCACAGGCCTTAAGATGTGAGAAATCTAACGCTGGCTGTTCAGACTACCGACGACGCGAAAAAGAGAGTTAGTGTTGTGTACCCAATAGCTGCCCATACCATCACACCACGTGCGTTCTCCTTTGGGTCTCCAGATACCGATTGTGGCCCTTACCTCCATTATGATGCTGCCCGCGTACCTCCATTATGATACCTCCATTATGATGCTGCCCGCAGAACCGAGACTTGTCTGAAAAGACGACGTAGTGTCACTCCTGTATCCAGTTTTTGTCGTTGGTCGCAACACTGTCGCCGCGCGTCTCTAGTCTGCAGTGTCAAGGGAAGACACAATAATGGTCGCCGTGCACGCAGTCAGTGTGGATACTTGTCGATCTTTAAACAAGCCCATTCCCTAACCGTTATGTGGCTGCACGATCATGCATGGCCGACCTGACATGTCTGTCCTCTCGGGCGTTAGTAGCGGGAGGCCGTTAAGATCATGCATGGCGTTCAGTATGACCTTCTTGAACCCACTGATTCCATATTCGCATGACAGTCGTTGGATTCCAACGAATGCGAGTAGCGATATCACGTAACGATAAACCGCACTCTCTATAGGCCACGATCCTGCCTCTATCGATCTCCGACACGTGCTGGTAGCCGTTTCTCCTTCTTATACGAGGCATAACACGGTCTACTCCCAAACAATCGCCATTAAAATGTGATTTCCGAATGAGAAACCCTCTGCGTAACTTTCTTTTTATACAGAGTTTGAGATGCCGTTTCTCTCTCCTGCGTCGTTCGATTGGGCTTAAATGCTAATTATTTGCATATAATTATTTGTATATTATTTGCCCAGCATCTTCTTTTTTCATGCAAATTTGACGTTTGTATCATCCCTCCTTCATGGTGTTGTAATTTTAATTCCCAGCAGTGTATATTTCGAAATACTTCTATCTTATTTGATCCATGATACATTACTTGATCCATGTCCGGCAGCACGTACGTGCGAAAGCATATTTTCTAACATGAAACAAGGGAAGAATTATGGCCTGCTGATAAAGTTACCTCCCCTCCTTCGTGTTTCGTCCTTGCTGCATCAAGTGCTCCGCTGAAAGCATCTCATTCCTTTTTTTCTTCTTTTTAAATAATTAAGAAAACTGATTTTATGGTTACCACAAAACGTTGTGAGATTGTGCCAGGTGGGGTGAGAATAGGCCAATACGGAATTCAGCAAATCAGTGCTTTCTGGTAGCTTGGTTATTAAAGCTATTAATTTTCCTGTTTAACACGGGGGAACAGTATGTTGGTACAAATCAACAAGTGTTATCACGCTCCTCTGATACAATCTTTGTGACTCCCGCAATTTTTTTAACAATTCACCATTTTATCCATTTGTTGCAACCTATTAAAAAAGTGTTGGCTCTCGTGGTATGAAGGATTAGTTTTATGTACTGGTAAGTAATATATTTTTATTCACCTACTACCTGAAGTCTTATCTGTGGAGTTTTATTACTGTAACTTTTTTGGTTGTCATGTTATCACATTATCATTAAAATTAGTTCACTTGATGGGGTGAGATTGTGCCACCCTTTTTGGTTATTTTGTGTACTGTAACCACTTTTTTGTAAATTAAGAAATTATTGACACAGCTCTAACTATTAGAATGCCTAGAACTATTGCAATAATTTCTCTACTTAAATTCTTTTTAGAAACTTTAACTATCTGTATCAAAAATGTTTTTACAAAGTAACATGTTTTAAAAATCAAGTAGCATGGGCTTTCAAAGAGAATTGGGTATTACTGACGGCAAGGATGGCGCTACCCGCGTGGACAGTCCATCAAGACGAAAAGATCACGATGCGATCATTCTCAACAGGACGAAGACGATTCAAATGCAGAGTTTTGGTTTGGTTTGTAGCACTACGGTCATACTGCGTCCACACACATCTGCACTACACAGTATTCTGGGAGAAAACCAGTGATTTAAGGGGCACAGCGCTCTGCAGCGATCTCTCGATCGGGCGGTTTTTGCACAGATCATCAAAGAGACACGAGTGACCTTGGGGGAGGGGTTCTAAATAGGGGAATGTCTGAAAGACAGTTTAGTGGTCCTTCACACATCGGTTGGGGGGAGGAGCGTGACTAATCGACCTCAAATGTGTCAAGAGGAGTCGGGGGGAGGTGTTTACTGCAGATATGTCTGCCTGTACGTGAAAGCGCCATCACAATTTTTTGCTACACGAGGGCTAATTAGACCTGGACCTACAGCTTGAAGCCGATTCCGAACGGCTACAAACTTGTCAAGAGTAGGACTCGAACCCACAGACTCTGGTACCGAAAGTCAGCACCCTAAGAGAATGCAGTTCCTGAAGGTGTCACTGCAACCACAGCAGATTTCAGAGTAAATGACTTCTTAGTCATTTCATATGAAGAGAGGGTCTATCTGGGTCAAATGCACAGCAACTTTGATGAAAGTGGGGAAGCTTATGTTTCCTGTATGGTGAAAAAAGGCAAATTATGGATTTGGCCAAAAGAGGCTGATGAAATTTGTTATTTTTTGGAAAAAATGATTTTTATTAAAAAAAGTCAAAATTAATTGAAAATATTCTTGCTTCAAACTAAGAGGTGTGTGAATGTGCCACGACTGAACCCATGGAAACTATAAAGGTGAAAAAGGGGTGACCTAATCTCACCCCACTCGGTGGGGAGAGATTGTGCCAGAAAAAAAAATCACCCCCACCATCCCCAACCACTTAAAACAATTTCTGCTATGAAATAGAAAGCTGAAATGTGTATCTATTTTTCTACACTAAATTCATCCGATTATGTTTGCAAATAAAGAAATTGCATAAAAAATTCTCAAAACCTGGCACAATCTCACCCCATTTTACGGCACTTTTTTAATATAAAAATATTTTTGTGAACCAGACTTGTTTTCATTTTATAAAGAGAACTTTTTTTCCCCAAAAAATCAAATGTATTTTTATTATATTACAGGGATTTCAAAAAGTGCGTTTCCAAATTGCTACTTTTAAGTTATTAATTTCAAAAATATTTCATTTTACAAAGTTGCATTTTGTAATTTTCGCATTTTTTGTATATATATTTTGGTTTCGGGAAAATTAATTTTTCACGAAGCAAACACTTTTGTTAAGAATGCAATATTCAGAAAAATAAATACAATTTTTCCGACATTTATAATGCGGTCAATTTTCAGGACCATGTATTTATATGTATTTACAATAATTTAAATTTAAATATTAAAAATTATTTTAAAGTTAAAATATTTAATGCAGTAAGCAAAATCTGATATTTGATAATGGCAATATCGTCTTCCGTTCGTTCACCAGACATCGAAATTACAGTTCGTCCGGCGTCATTAATAATTTTCTGAAGTGGCTGTTTTGACTTGACAATCCCTGATTTATCTCATCCGTGGAGTACATGTAAATTGAAGCTTATTTATTTACTGCTATTGAGTATCTCATTATCACTATTTCATACTGATACTCATTTCTGCAGGCTCTAAATAGGCAAAATTCACTACAGAGTACTTAATGACTATTTGTGGTAGCAAGTAAATTTAGAAAAGTTATGACATAAATCACTATCAAGGTACAATTATTGCTGAAGTGACCCTATTCCTTTCGATGATTTGTTAACTAGGGGAAAAAAAAGCAATCTACTATTTTCCCGAAATTATGACGTAACTTTCCAACCTCTTCGCGACTTGGTACGCAGCAGATGGATGTATTAATGTTCTGGAGTACGCAGCGCATTAATCACGTGATGCGGATGCGCCTTGCACAAGCCTTGCTTGTTAGTCATCAACCTGGAGAAGAATCTCAGGAAGGCTGCTTACTCGCGAGTCTGCCTTGTCACCGACGACTGATATTTACGTGCTCGGTCTTTGAATTTCTAAGTGCGATGAGTTACAAAGACGAATTACCCGGAGAAAGCGGTTGCAGGACTGTGTTTGCAAGTTATTTGGCCTGGAGAAAGACTGATGAACATCACAAATGCGAATTGTGTCAGCAGTTGGTGAAAATGAACAAGAATCATGTTCGCGGACGTTACGGCCTCCTTCAAGGCTGCAACCACGCCTTCTGCCTAACATGCATAAGAGAACACGTCCAGAAGCGGCTAACGCTGGAAAGGCGTTTTTGGCGTACAGAGAACCTACTTGGACATCAAGTCTTATGCCCATCATGTAAGGCTCCTTCCCTCTCCATCATGGCCAGCGAGTCCCTTATCACGGATCCTAAAGAGAAGGCTGAATTTATTTCCAAACACCAGGAAGCTCTTAAGGACATAAAGTGCGGGTATTTTAGAAGAGGATTTGGAGCTTGCTTTTGTGTAGATAAAGTAAACCATGATCGCACTTAGGTAATATCATTCTTTTATATATATGAAGCACATTTAGTTGTTTTACATTTTACTTCGAAATGACAGATTTTAAGCAATTATATTTACCCTAGCTGAAAACCCGCACTATGCTACGGAGTGCATTCAAATTAAATCCAACGCTCAATGTATGCAATTAATGTCAATATATATATATATATATAATAAATACGACGCTCAATGTTTACAATTGATGTAAAAAATATATATATTTATAAAAAAATCGTAATCGATATTTTTATAGACAAAAAAATGTAGAAGAAAATATTGAAATTATATCAATACATACTAAACTAAAGAGCATACTAAAGAATATAGTACAGTTAATATAGTACAGTTTCAGGAGCATATCTTTTACTGTATTTTAATATTTTTTTAGATGATGTCCAATCGTCTGCCGCATTAGTAAGAGAATTTTTTTGTCTGTTTAATTGTTATGCACTGCACGTGACAATAAATTTATTTAAAGTACCAGAAAAAGAAATCACGTGATCAGCATTTATTAAATTAAATTCTAAAAATTAATCTTTAAAAATTCACGAAAACTCAGAAAATGGAGGCAAAGATTCGAAAAGGAATTCATTTTAAAGGAATTTTTATGATCTTGATAAAAAATTTATAACCCTCAAATTGTTTTAAATGCAAATTTCAAAAAAGTTACTAAAACAGCTTAAAAATTTAATTTAAAAAAAAATCTAAGAAGAATTTTCCAAAAATCTTTCTTAGTGCACCCCTACACTATAAGAAGAATCGCCATGCAAAATTTCAGCCCTTTAGGTCCAGCGGTTTGTTCTGTGCGTTGTATGTCATTCAATCAATCAGTCAGTCAGTTACGGAACTGTTTTATATATATAGATTAATTTCCCCTATGACAATCTAATGCTAAAAGATCACATATAAAGTGTTTTGTCAAAGTAAATGAATGTAAAAGTCCAAATACATTATACAATAAAAATTCTACCTATAGTACATAGTTAAATAGTACATAGTAAAATTCCCCTGATGTATTCGTTGAGTATAAGTTTTTCATATGTTGATTGGAAGCTTAATTTTGATTTCATAAATATAAATTTTAATAATGTCTAGTAATTTTCCACGTTTTAAATTTGTATAATTTATTTTTCTATCTAATAATTTATGAACTGCTATTTTTATATTTTTAACAAACTCAATCTTTGATAAATACTGAAAATTACAGAATTCATATAGTATATTCTTACAGTTTGAATTTAGAAATTTTTATTCAGTTATGGCTACAGTCTTTTTCTCAGCCACAAAGAAACAGATCTTTTACTAAATCTGTTACTACTAGTTATAGTTACTACTAGTTAATTATAGTTAAGTAAAGTTTTGGGAAATTTGAAAATGTTTTGTCATTGAGGCTAAATTTCTATTTACTTTTGTTTGTTAATGATCCTGTCCAAAAAATTATTGAATATGAATACTAAATAGTTTCCCATTTTTTACATTTAATTTTAAAAATGAAGCTGGGAAGCACTGATTTATGCATAAAATATTTATCCTTTCTTAAAATTATTCATAAAAATTTGATATGTTAGGTTTCAAATTGTATGCAATTTAATTGCGAATAGAAAAAAAAACCCTAATATTTATTAACAATAGAAACTTTTTCAATATTAATATTAAATGCAAAAAAATTAGGGTTTTGAATTGAGCATGTGTTACTACTTTTCAGTTTTTTAAAATTTACTCTACATTAAACTCTCGAGTAAAATCATCAGTTAAAATTAATATGTATTGACTAAACTGCCTATAGTTAATTTATATTTCATATGTAACTGCCCTTGCATAGAAATGCCTAAATTTAAATATTTTCAGATGTAATAAATTTAAAGTTTTTAGTTCTGGATTAATGAAATTCATACAATTTTTCTCCGTCAATTTTCATTTACAACTTTTCTGAATGCACAGTCTTTACCTTCAGTTTTGGGCTGAATTTTATTAATTCACTGATTTCATGTAATATTGACGCATTTATCAATACTTTTTTATTTATATTGATGCATTTATTTGATACATTTGTTTATATTGATGAATTTATAATTTTTACAAAGTTTTAAGATAGTTTAAGTAATCAGCTGTTTATATAAATCCTGTATTTAGTACTTGTCGCAGTATTTGTGGGTTGATCATCATTTTCGTTTTCCATTATCCTATGTGAACTGCCAGTTTCAAGTCCCATCAAGTACATATTAAATTTTATTACATGTAATTCTCTCTCTCTCTCTCTCTCTCTCTCTCTATATATATATATATATATATATATATATATATATATATATATATATATATATGTATGTATATCACTCACACTATTTTCTCAATAAGCTTATTTTATAGAATTACTTTATTAAAATAACAAGTTATTGTAATTCCTCGAAGTGATTAGACACTGATTTTCTTATCTAGGGGATTATGATAAACTGGTTGTTATACATGGATTTAGAAATACCTATCTGTAACAGAGCTAACAATTTAATCTCATCTATTTAAAGCTTTGCAATTATATGCCTCTCTGATTATTAAATATTTTAAGATTTATTAACCATATAATGTTATGGAAGTTATGTTTTATTTCATATTTAAAGATGTGAAATATAAACAATTAATATAGAATATCTAGGCTGAAAGATAATAGAAGTGTCTTCATTAGCTTGTAAATAAAGGTGCGATATATAACCTAAAACAGTTTTACTGGTCAAAAAATATTTTCTTAGAAATGTATGACATGTATTTATTAAAGTACACATATATAATAACAATACATGCTTATCAATTTGTTAATTGAAGAGTTTAGTATGACATCAGCATGTTTATTTCTACGTAATAGATTCCCAATTGATTCTGATAATTAACGCATGGTTTAACCGGAATGCAGACAACCAGAAAACTTGTAAAATACAAAAATGCCGCTATATACATTATTTAAAATTCAGAGCCCTTAAAAGTATCCCTTATATTTTTTAAATAAAGTTCAAAATTATCACAAATCTTACTGAGACTTCCAATTTTTCCTCCTGTAAATAAATTTACATTCTTATTAATACAAGATCTCTGTATACGTCACATTAACAAAAGCTACAAATTCAGAAATTCATGCAATTTTTAGCTCCATTACTTTAACTGAAACCTCTCTAAAATAGTCTATGTATTAAGTCCTTTGAATAACTATTTCTAGCCCATTTTTGGTAGTACACTGAAGTTCGATCATACATACTAATGAATGCTGATAATAGAGATATTTAAAATGGTCAAGTATAGCTTAAAAATTGAACTCTTCAGATGCTTTCAATGAACTAAGAGTAATAATTTATATTTAGTATAATGAAAAGTTATAAAAGGTTTTCTAGCTTTTTTTCCATTCAAAATGTCTATTATGTTTCTTACTTAGCCATTTTAATATTCTTTTAGGCAATTTATTTTTAATTTCTACACTTCATTTGTGATGCCTCTGTGGGAATAATTCCATTATCAGATATTTAGAATTTGAGAGTAAAGACAGCAATTTTCGAATTACCCGTATTTCATATTTTCATCGTGCTCACCTATGTATTAATTAGCCGGAAGATTCTAGGGTTCAGATTATGTGTCAAATTTTCGTAACACTGAAGACTAGTATTTGGTACCAGAGTCAGCAGGTTAGAGCCTTACCGTTTATTTAAATTTGTGTAATTATTTGGAACCTTTCGGCTTTAAACTATATTTTACGGTCTGTTTGGTTTTATTTATCAAAAGGATGACTGTATAAAAGCAGCAGCCAAACAACTAACTTTCCAAGCATATGTTAAACATTTTTTTTAAAAATCATTCAATAATGCCTCCTGCTTTAAAGAGCTTTTTTATCATTCACATTAAAGCATGCCCTTCCAGTAATTGAACCCGGAATCTGTGGAATTCAAAACGGATGTGATAATTTCGATATTTCCAAGCCATGTGATCAGGATAAATTCTTCTTTAGTGTTTTTCCCTTTAAAGAGAGTTTATATTCTCTTTTTCGATCATTCAATTTTATTGCATATAAAATTGCATTTCATATTGCATATAAAATTGCATTTAACTTTATCTCCTCATATATACATTTTCGATTACGAGTTATCATCCTTCGCTTTGAAAAAAAAATCCGTTTTAAATCCTAGATCGGTGATAGGTGGAAATGCAAACGACTCTGTCGACACAAAATATTTATGGACCAAAACTTTATTCATTTATATATTCTATTATATGAAACTCTTATCCATATGTTTCATGCATCTCAACAAAAATATGTGCATTTATTAATTGCAAAATAGTCATTTGTAAACATTCCAAAACTTGTTGGTAATGATTCTGCTTGCATCTTCACACGAATAAACATTGATATATGTTGAGTTTTGAATCGATGAAAGAACCGAAATGCAGATAATTTTCCCCCTGTGATTCAGTTGAACCACTATATACTCTTCTGCCTTTTTTTATGATATCTTCTTTAGGAACTTAGAATTAAGTTCTGCCCAGCTCCCCAATTTCAATTCGACTTTTAGATACCGTAGTAGTTCTGGAATGTTTTTGCCCTTAATGGTCCTCGGTAATATTTTGCTGACGAGTAAGAAGGTGATACAATTCCAGATGTAAAATTTCTCTAAATATGTAAAATTTCGCTAATATCATAATCACTGGTGACTATTTTCCCTCAATTTAACATGCTATAAAAGTTATTTAAATGATTCACGGTGTAAAATTGAGACGATTAGGAGCATGACATACAAGTACACCAGGAAAAATTTCAGAGAAATTTAGCTTATGTAATTCCAAGTAACACATCGTTAGTCCGAAGGCAAATTTTTTGTTGCATCGTTGGGGAATGGTTACGGTTGGCTTAACTTCCAGAAACAAATATGGGCCAACTACAAAATGTTCCTTCTGGGGCATTGATAATAAAATGATGCTGTCCCAACTGCAAATAAGTTCTGTTGGGCCAACAATTATAAAATGTCGTTGTCCGAACTACAAAGGAAAGTTGAACTGCTCTCCCAACGGTTGGGCCAATTAACAGCCAACCGTTGGGTAAGCTGCAATGACAACTGTTGTTTCAACATAACCCCAACAGCAAAATCCAACTGTTGGTCAACTATGCTAAAAACGGTTGCCCAACAATTTCCCAACGGTCATGTGTTACTTGGCGAATTGGTCTTGTGTTGTTTTGCCAAGAAACTGAATTTATTTCACCTCCTGCGCTACAATGCAAACAAAAAAGGAAAAGCAGTCGTTTCCAGGATCACTTTTTCGTAAATTCTGTAAGTAAGGTATCAACATTTTAGTTTTCATTTTTCTACTATCCTTTTTTGAGTGTAAGTGAATATCTGAAGAACATATTTTATCTATAGATTTGATGAAAATGCACCTGCAATATCATGCCATTTAATGTTTTAATATTTTTTCTTCCTTGAGACTTCTTTACCTAACTTAATTATAGCGTTAACTCTTACCTCTTATAATTACGACTCTGCATTCTGCTAACTACTCCATTGCGGCTGCCACAAGAGTTCCTGGATCTAACCATTTTGAAATCATGTAAATATTATATTTTGGTCTAACATGTTAAATCCTCAGTGAGATGTGATACAGATTGCAAGCAGAATCGGTTTAACGGTTTTACCATAAAATAAACTATAAATAATTGGTATCGAAAGACCTGGTTTTAAACCATTAATTTGAGGATTTTGTTTTAATTCTACTCAAGAGCCATTTCGTATTCACTTACCCATAATGGGGTAGAAAACTTAGCTCGAGGTCACAGAGTACAAAACCCTGGGGTTACAACCATCTCTAAAACACGTAAATAAAATGTTTTTGCCAGAAATGTATCTTCGGCAAAATGTGAAGATTATAGAAATTGCAACCACCGTCACTTCTACGTGTTTATTATAAAGTCCACGATATATTATTGGCGTCCTATTTGCAAACTTTTAACCTTAAATTTGTAGATTGTTTAACTCGAGGAGTCCATAATGAGATAAACAATTTAACTTAAGGCTCCTGGACATGTTATATATTTTCATTTTTATTGCTTAATGTTTCACCATTTCCCTATTCGTTTTCGATTTTTTTGCTGAATGTTTTTAATTTCTATTCTCAGTGTAGCATACGAAAGAATTCCAGCATGGATAGAGGTATGGATCTGCAGCAAAGTACGACTCGTCAAGAGTACTGGGATGAATTTCCTTGACTTTTATGCTCCAGATACGTAAATGCCATTGGAAGTTTCAAAGAACGTTTTTACGGTTTACTTGAGCATTGTGAACATTCGTTTTGTTTTGAATGCATTCGAAATAGCAACTGCGCAAGAATTCTGGGAAATAATGTGGACAGTAAGGTGAATGGAATTTGGTCACCGATAGTTTGCCCAGAATGCAGATGCACATCTTCATGCATTATTGCGAGTCGTGTATTTCTAGATCCCAATAATAAAAACTCGTTTTATCCATATTTTTAAAGATTCTGTGAAATCATTGCCATGCCCGTATTTAAGGTGTGGTCTCGGCATTTGTTTTTGTGATGAGACTAATCACAATTGTTTCCAGGACCATTGTGATTTCCAGGACCACGTTATTGGCTTGCAAATTTTCCAGAAGCATTGCCTTGAACCATTGACTTGAACATCTCCAGTAAAGCATTTTAAACCCATTTACCAGCTCCATGTTTTAAGAACAAATAAGTGATTTTTAATCATTCATATCATGAAAGCATTTGAATCACAATTTTTTTATCTGTTTTTCTTTGCATGAATTCCTAATGTATATATCTGTTCATACATTTTACATGGCATTGTACTTTGCAAATAAATCATCCCTTTTTTAACTGAAATGTCTTGTTGTGATTATTTTTAAATAATTGAAGTTTGAAATTCTTATTTAGTACAAAATATGTAAAGCAATTCATTCACAGAAATATTTGTTTCCTCATATATGTTTAGAAAACATGAAGTAGCTTTTTTTCTTAACTAAAAACAACTGTAGCTTTTTTTCTTAACTAAAAACAAGCTTTCAAAGGTTCTGAAATTAAAACGTATGCCTAAATTGAAAAACAAAAATTTATTCAATACTCTAGTCAATTCAGTGATTCCCAACTGGTGGTACGCGAGAGCATTTGAGGTGGTACGCAGAAGTATTTATGTGAACGTGGGTTTCAGAGTTAGTGTTCTTTTTACAAACAAGTACAGAACTAGACTGAACGTGGGAAACGGCTTAAGGTTTAAAGATAAGCACTATTGAACATGACACAGAAGCTCTAATAAGAAATAAGCGTAAGCCATAGGAAGTTTCTCATATTTTAGTGCTGGAAAATTGTATTTGCCATTTGTTAATAACAATAACGTATAAACGGCCTTTTCTAGTTTTATGGATGTATTTTATGTAATTTGTTTTATTTATATTTGAATACATTTTGTATAGTTATTCATTTGTGAATAGAATTTGACACTCCTCAAAAAGTTATAACATAACCAGTTGTACGCCAAGACCCTACAAGGTGCCCAGGTGGTACTCAAGTATAAAAAGGTTGGGAATCACTGCTCAAATTTACAATGTAAGAGTCGCCCAGTGGCTAAGTGGTTAAGGCATCAGCCTGCCATGCCGGGGGCGCGGGATTGAGTCCCGCATAAGGCTTGGTTGTATTCTGGGGAACTCGTCAATGTTCCGCCAGTAAAAGGAGCTCCGTCTAGAAAGGGGAGCTGCAATCCATCGTCTATCACCGGTGTTATCGTTCGTTAATAAATTCTTCTGTGATTGTGTGATTCATGTTTCTATTTCCTTGTATTCATATGTACACCGTAATGGGGTGTAATGTCGTCAGCCCCAGGTACCTTAGACACATACAATGTAAGAAATGTGTACATCAATAATTGCACATAATAAACACAAAAGTTGTAGCTGTACTTTGAAGATAGAATATAATCAAACTATTTGAGAGTTCCAATTTCGCCAAGCATTCCTAACTAGTCAATCATCGAAACAAAATATAGTTCTCCCGATATCAATTCTAATAAAGCTGATATCGTATATACTGGTGTCAGAGAATCTGCCTTTCATTATCATTATTTCTCTATTATGTTTTACTTCTGGAATTTCATACTTCTGATAAGTTGCCCGTTTACCCATTGTGAGTCCATGCTTGCTAAACATTCCCTAGTTAAAATAACTTAGTTTCTTTGTATTTTGGGTTAACAATTACATGAAGTATTTGCGAAAAATTCTTAAAGAACAGTGACAGAACAGTAAACTTGTTAAAAATAACCTAGAAAATAAGAAAACATTAAAAATTCGCCTGTATTGGTGATGAGAGAAAATTTTAATTTCAGATTCTTTTTTATGTTCAGTTCTATAATGGTTTCAAGCAAAGTACTAAATTGCTGTTTTCTTCTTATCACTGCAAATTTAGTACACATCAATGCATATTTTCTCTTTATATAAAATATCCATTCGCTCTGAAAATAAAATGAAAAATTTCTTTTTAAGACGTCAATGTTGAAATCTCAGATATACATGTTTACGAAAATAAAATTCAAATGTTCTTGAATTCATTATACTTTAGTTTTTAAAATTGTTTTACATTTAGGATAGTTCCAGAAATGTCTGAATTTAATCTGAAAGGGTTTTAAGCACTTTCGTAAATCCTTGATGGTTGTACAGTTATAGAGAACAGAATGCATTCTAAATGCTCTATAAAATGTGAATACTTATATCTATAGCCATCCTCATATATAGATCCTATAAAAAGTAAGATATATGTGGATATATTACTATTTTTATCCTACAAATGTGATTTGAGGGTTTTTTTGGAAGGATAACTTTTTTATTTGATTTTCAATAACTGAACTTTCGCTTTTACATTAAATGTCACATATTACGAGAAAGTTTATAGATGATAAATATATAGAATCTGTATTATTCACTTAAATATATAATTTTATTTTTCAATTAATGAAACCTCGAATATAGAAAAAATAAGTCCCATTAAAGGTCCTTTTTCTTGACCAGAAGAGCGATACATTGGAACGCTCAAATCCGTCCAACTGAAAACCAAGTAAATTGGCTTTTGTTTCCACACGCAGCTTAGAAAACAAATACATGTCCATATCACATAAAAAGTTATCACACGTGTACTAATTTCAACAAAATTTAATGCAATAGATTTGAAGCTGGTAACTATCCGAGATTTTCAAAATTAATGGAAATCCCTCTCATGAGTCTCAACTCTCAAAGGGATTTCTTCTTTAGATCTGAAAACCTAGCAAATTGGCTTGTATGTTTTCCACATATTCTTAGAAAAAAAAGTATTTGCATGTCTATTTCACATAAAAGGAAAAATCATCACACATTTACTAATGTCAACAAAACTTTATACAAAAGATTTGAAACAGGTAAATTTCCGGTATTTAAATATTATTGAAAATGTCTTTCACGAGTCATAACTTCCAAATTAATTCCCCATACTGTTCAAATACCAGTGTCGGCTTTCGGCAAAGCAGCAATGAGACAGAAAGTTCCTTATTGTATTCCTGAAACTGTACAAGCGTAACCCCAGAGCTGCGCTTTTGACTTTTCAGGGATAAGCGAGCAGCTGTTTAGGGAATCTTTACAACGTGACATGAGACTTGGACACGGCTAAAAATATTTTACCTGAAAATAAAAAGATTTTTTTTCTTTTAAAGATGCACTAGGTTATATTATCCAAGTTTATTTTTTCTCTGCACTCTATACATTTAACATAACTTCAGTTCAATGCTATAAATCAGGAAACTATGCTATGTTTCTACGATAGCTCTCTAAAATCTGTAAGGATTTTAAATTTCTGAAATGAATTGAAAGGATTGAAATCTTTCATTACAGACATATTCGAATTTCTTTTTAATTAATGTCTGAAAAAAGTTGAAAATTTCTTTGATTAGATGTTTTAAAATTTAGTGTTTTTAATGTGATAATAGCGAATATCTAGATGAGGTAACCATAAGGCAATATAGAATGTAATAAATATCTTTATTACATTTTATATATTTTTATTTCAGATCCTTAGTTTTAATACTGTATGAGATTTCACCTATAATTTGCTCAAAAGCTATATATTTTTTCATCTAAAAATTTTTTTTTACAGAGCTCAGTTTATTTTTAATCATGATCAATTAGTACATTTTAAAACAGTTTGACAACCAGAGTTGTGCAGGAAAATAAGCTTAAAGCTGTAAATCAAGTTGTTGCTGATAATGCGGAAGCTATTGTAGATTAAATATTTGCCTTGAATATGAATTACCGGTCTTACAGCACACAGACACTCTAATTCACTCCGAGATACTGCTGGCCATTCATTGAAGGGGGAACCGTAAAGGCGGCCAGCATTACCCCCTACAGGCCGGTCCCTTAATTTAGGATTGAGATAAGTGCCGAAACCAATACACTTAACCCAGCACCCCCAGAGGTAAGCTTGAGAACTTGGAGGACTTTGCAGCCACAACAGATTTAACGTACACCAGCCGCCATTAACGTACACGGCGGTGAATTTGTCAGCAGCCAGCATCGAACCAGAAACGTTTAAGTCACTGGCTCGCTGCCTTTGCCAACTGGGCCACCGTGTCCTGTAGTAAATCAGGTCAGGGAATAGATTATTTTTATTCTAGCATGATATGGTTTAAAATAAGCTCATTTTTAATTTATACAGCATATTCAGCTTTCTATATCAGTCTTCTAATTCATCAAAGAATATTATCTATTCCATTCCCTCTATCAAAGCCCTTTTTATCTGTGTAAGCGTTCTCTTAATCCCCAGGAAGAAAACTGAATTTTCTTCTGAAATTAGAATGGATCTAAATTCAATTTCACTTTGCACGTTAGGGTTTTTCTATTCTCAGAACTTGCCATGTTTTTCAAACATCTTCCACGTTGAATTTCTCGAAACGGGCCAGAAGAATATATAGACTTAAAGTTATAACAAGGCATGGGTTATGACTCGGACATTTTCGCTACTAGACATTTACGCTAACAAGTAGGTACCGTCTGCTGTTACGATATCTAGCTCTGGAGATATTTTGAAAGGTGTGAAATTATAAGTTCTAAATCTTTGAAAGGAGTTTTTGATAGTTGTAAAGCAATCATAAAAGTAGTATTAAGGTAGGAAATGTTCCTTTGGTCCCCAGAGAGTTTTTCAAAAGCTTTTATGAGTCTGCGAAAATCTCAATATATTTTTAAACATTCTTTCAAATAGGTGCATTAGATATCAGGATGAACATATCTATTATAGAAAAATTCAAAGCAATAAGTCATTTTTAATAATTTCTTGACATGAGCCGCTAGGAGGTGAGCCTATGTTTCTTAACAAAATAATTGATAGAAAGTAGCGTCTTTCACTAAGCATAACTCACCAAGATACAGTACTATAAATCAGTGGTACTCAAACTGTGATTTGGAACCCACTGGGGGCGTCATGAAAAAAAAATTGAGGGGTCACGGATAGTTTGAAGTTTGAAATATGTGATATTGAATCATTTATTTAAAAAAAATGTTTTAAATTTTCTGAAATTACATGTTTGAATATTTTTGTTTTTATTTTAAAACGTTAAAAAATGATATGATATTGTTAATTATGGGGGCATACCTTTTAAATGCCAAGCGAATCGACAAACATCCCTATTTTCAGTCATCAGTAGTTATTAAAATAATTTATTCAGAAATATGAAAATTCTACTGCGAGTTAAACACTCTTTCTTCATTACAAATATGACACTCAATTTTTTTCTAGCTGGAAGAGAAATTTTTTGTTTAAAATTTTAACCAATGTTTTTTTTCATTGTTATGTCATTGCGCGCATGATATCACCAAAACAGCTGGCTAGAATACCATGAAATTTTATACACGATCAATATAAACATTTATCCTTAAATTGACCTAATATTATGTTATTCCTGCTATAAAAGTTCTAATTATAGTAAAATTTATCAAAACAATTTTCGAAATTTAAAATTTAAAAAAACACTTTTTTTAATATGAAGAACTAAGAATTTTAATAAAGATATATTTATAACATAATTTTAAAACAAAAAATATGAATATTTATTAATATACGGACGCAAGCTTGCGCGCATTACCATAACAATGAAACAACAATGGGTGAAAATTTAAAAAATTAAAATATTTATCCTCGACGTAGAAAAAATTGAGAGCCATATTTATAAAGAAGAAAGAGTGTTTAACTCATAGTAAAATCTTCATATATATGAATAAGTTATTTTAGTAAGTACTCATGATTGAAAATAGGGATATGTTTATAGAGTCTCTTTGACTTTAAAAGATTCGTGTCTCCTAAGCTGTCAAACAATTTAACCAAAACCCAAGTGCAGATAGTAAGCAAGATATTTTTTCATTGTTATTATGTAAAATAAATATATACCCAAAATGTACAGTTTCCCCTTATTTTCCTACTTTTTAACGTAGGATTACGTTCCTCAATAACGGTCATATATAGAATGCAAAATTTCAGAGTTGTCGCGAGTTATAATTTTGGCAGAGCGCCAACCCAGTAGTAGTAAAACAGTTAAACCGAAAAGTACCAAAATGTGTCAAAAAAAGAGGTAAGCCACGATAAGTTATCCTGCGTTAATAACTCTGGTAGTTTCGTTAGAAGAGACTACCTGGAATAGTTTTTGTTAACATTTTCATATTTTTTTTTTAAAGTTGTGATTTTACAAAAAATTTTCATTGGGTGTTCTAGATTAATTTTATTTAAAGAAAGTGGGTCTCTGTCGAGACAAGTTTCCGAACCACTGCAATAAAAAATTAAAGGGCAACTGATAATATTAAATATGTTGGAAAAAAATATCAAACAGTGTATGCTATCAGAATGGCCAACAAGTAGAAGCTATTTCAGAAAGTATTTCGTTTATCAAAGCATTTTTGATTTAAAAACTGCCCGACAGTTGTTACTCCAATCTCTGTTCTTTAATTTAATTACTTAAGAGAAGGTGTTATTAAAGTTCTTACGACCAAATATTCAAAATTTCCTTTGCGTTACATTGTCTTCTATCTGAAGATAAAAATTAAACATCTGATAGCCCCAACAAAATCTCTATATAATCTCTGATACATTTACATGAGAAAAGCTGTTACTGTTTGATGTTTTACTGAGACATACTAAATCAAAAATCTTTTTAAGATAGGAAATTACTTGTGATATTGTTCAAAGAAAACCGATGTCTGAATAAACTGATTCCGATGCAAATCGTCTTACTTACTTCCAGATTTCCTTAATTAAGTATAACTGAATGGCTTGAGAATGCAGTGCTTTAATGAGAAAAGAAATTGCAGGAGGTTAATGTACCGTATTTGTATCAACATAATCTCCGGAAGTATTTCAACGGATGCTCAACGAGGTCGAGTTTCAGTTTCTATATTATAGAGCTGAAAAGGATGTGCGTTTCAAATTAATGTGTATACATGAGGGATTTGTGTTTTTGACAATATATTTTTAAAAGCTATAAAACACTGTAAAGAATAAATTCAGGAAAATTAATTATCTATAAATCTAAGTTGCTAAGCCGTTTTTTGGAGCAGTCCGTGAGAGAAAACTACTGCATCAATTTACTTCATTTTGGTCGTAAACGAGAGAATTTAATCTATAGATGTGTCAAATTTGGTTTTTGTAACGGCAATTTTCTATTAATTAGTGATAATTTATAAATAAAAATTGCTTTCTGGGCATGCTCAGTGATATGTTTAAATCTGGCTTTAGATACTCACTAAGCACGGGGCCGCATAAGCACATTCGTTTCTGGGATTGCTCCGTGACATTTTTAAATCTGGCTTTAGATATTTACTAAAAACAAGGCCGCGCAAATACGTTAATTTGTTTATTCCGAGGAATCTCTCTAGCTATCTCTCTGCCATTTTTAATTATGTTTATGAGATAAAGAATTAAACCTGGCGGAAAATGTTTATTTCGCGCTGTTGAGTACCCATGTTTTTGTTTTTTTTAATTCGGTTCAATAATAATTTTTTAAAGTTTATTTCTCTAGTCTTAATATTATGATTATCATTTTGTTGTTCATCTGGTAATGATATGTTGAGTATAATTACTTTATTAGTACATTTATTTACTATCCAGCCGTCATGTTTTTACGGGTACCAACTAGTTTACAATTAAAAAACATAACCTCACTGTTTCTTCTTTGAATTTCCTCCCATCAATGAATAAATATCCTTCAAGTACTGTTTCTGTTCGGGTTGCATAGTTGCAAAAGAAAGTATTATGTATGCTTAAAACGAAATAATTAGTAATAAACAACAAAATATTTACGTGAATTCATCAAAATAATTACGTTAGTTTCTGCCATCATTAAGTTTTTCTTAATTAACTTACCAGATCATAAATACTACCATTTCTTTTTCTCTGGACATAAAAAAATACCACTGAAATTGAGTTAACTATGTAAATAGCAAAAGGATGTGAATTTCATACTTTCGCTTATTACACTTTTTTTGTCGATAATGTTACATATGATTTAAACCATCTGTTTTCTTTAATAATCAATAAGAACAAGTCAACACACATATATACAGATCAACATTTCGGACGATTTTTAAGGAAAAGAAGGAATATATCTGTGTAGGATGAACAACAAAAAACAATTATTTCCGTTATTAATGATAACCTGAGCAAACGAATTTTGCGAGTTAATTTCAGCGTATATTTAAAACTACAAAATGGGATAATCTAAGTATATCTTTGTAGAATTATGGCAGATGTTGATGTCCTAAAAAATTCAATTTTATGTTTTAAGTTGATATGTCACACTTAAAATTGATTCTATAATTGGCAAATGATGTTATATACAAAAAATGTATTGGTAAATGATGTTATATACAGAAAAGGTAATACTTTGTCCCAAATTCAATATTTTAGTCCCTAATTGAAAAATTCATTGAAGATCAGTCATATGCTTGAGGTTGAATATAAGTATTAACTAAAGAATATTTGAATTGAAAAACTTAATTGGGGGATTTTATATTTCACAACAAATGTTACATTTTTAATTTACCGAAAACATTAAAAAATGACATATCAACATCTGCCATCATGCCACAGATATATTTCAGTTTAATACCATACATGACGAATAAAAATGGCCAGTAGAATTATTGGTTTTAATATGCCGACCACTTTTTTCACAGACCGTTGTTCAATAGTTCTGTAAATTCACAGATTTTTGTTACAAAGTATAGCGTAGTTCAATCTATTTATTTAGGTGGGTATTAAATTTTAATGAAAAAGCCATACTCAGAGATAAATCTACTTCAATCAGTAAGCTTCGCATCATTATTTCAAGACATTTATTACAATCGGTGCGTTTATATTCGAACATGGGAAAGTATAAGAGTGTAATAAGGACCAGTGTTTTCTTACCCTGGTTAATCAAAGAAAACTACATAAGTGCCTTCTTTTTCGGAGTAATGTCATGAAATGAAGTAGAGAATACTCGGGGAAGCTGAAGTTGGTAACACCACAGACGTGACTGTGATAAGGTAAGATGATCATAAAATAAGAAGTTTTAAAAAAGTATTGAAAATCTCCAGTGCCCTTACAAGTACTCACGCATGTGAAGATAGATTCATCACTTTTGCTCTTACAAGGAGTTGAAATTGAAACTATTTACTGAACCCAGAATTCCTGATCCTTGTCTTAAATTTCTCCCAGTTTTGCGAAATAAAACGTTATATCGAAGAAGAAACGTTTTGTCATTAATTAAGTAATAATATTTTCAGGTAAAACGTCACTTTAGTGGATTTTGAAAATTTTTACGATGTGTAAATTATATAATATGCATAAAATATATTGTGTCTTAACTTTATCTTACCAGTCTCCCTTTACTTATTTTCTATTTTTCAGCACAGAATTTTACCAATATTATGAAAATATTGGCAAGCTGTTTTGGGAACTTTAGAAGAGAATGTTTGGTAATCTACAAATAAAATAATTCATTTTTACTCTTACGTTTAAGTATTTGTACTGTTTCGTAATTGTAAAACTTTCCTAGCGATTTTAAAATCCTCATTTCTGCATTTTGTTTTTATCCACTAAGAAAAATATATAGTCATTGTTAATAGTCCTTCTGAATTACAAGTACAGTTACGGTGGTTTGAGACCACAGATTTTACTAAAGGTGATCTTAAATTTTAGAATTACCAAGATAATTTGAACATTAACAACAGTTAAGAGGTAATGAATATTATTAGTTATATTATTGAATCTGACCTAAAATGCATCGAGTATCGTTTATAAATACATTTTTTTTTTCTGATAGTGCATGTGAATTAGTCACGAGGGTTATAAAAAGTCTAGATTCATACTGTATTTTATAGAGTTTTACCTTGTCACTTAATGACTATTAAAACCGCTAAAACTATTAAAACTTAGGCTGTGAATGCATTGAGATTATTAAATTTAAAGTAGCTTTACCTAAAGCTAAATATGACAATTGAATGTGTTTTCGCTAAACTTACGTTTTTTGACAGAATAATATTGATGATGTAAACGAAACTAAAATTATTTTGCTTTTTTTTACCATCAAAGTTCAGCTGATCCTTTAGGAAATGGATGAAAATACTTTTAATCCATGCTTCTTAAAATTTAAACAGAAAGCATGGAATGGATGTGTTTCAAACAGCAAAAGCTGATAATTTTCTTAAAGTGAACATCATGTCAGTTACATTACGCAATTAAAACGACAAGCCATCAATAGTTTTTAATTCTAGTTAATGTCTTCAGGGCATTTGATACCCAGGTCTAACTCTGTTACCATAGATTTATAGTTGACGCTATGCAAAATAATAAAATGTTATTGATCCCTTACTGAAAGACGCGAAGCGTAGCGACAACTGCACTTATAGAAAAATACAAAGGGCAACAATTGGAGAAAAGTAGACATTCCCACAATTTGTTGTTGTGCCTAATGCCCCATGTTCGGAAGAATTCCGGATCAGGTCCATACAGGCTAACAGGCTGAGTGTTTTGGGGTCAGTTTATAATGGCACCAATAGGGTAGGAGTCGGATTTAGTCAAGTGCCACCTGAAATTTGACCAAGCACCCCTAGGGGGGAAGTCTGGGGGTCGTACCCGGTCCCTTCCTCTCTGACCTCATAGAGGGATTTTCCGGCATACGGATTTAATGTTCCCATATCCGTCGTAGACACGGTCCCATTACTTAGTTTTGATAGTATTTTCGATCTCCAGCGCTCCGTTTATTCTGAATTGATGCATCCAGACGATAAACGATTGTCTATAGTGCTACTACCTTGTAAAAGAGTCTGAGAGTTCTGGGCAAGGACAATTTGTGGCAATTCGAATTCGGCTTATGCGAACGTTAGAAGAATTTCCAGATTCCATTTATTTAACTGAAGATCATATCCTTAGATACGGCAATTTATCTGCAATTTCGATGGGTTCCAGAAAATTAGAGCTTGGAGGAGAATGGAAGGGGGACAGACGAGTTATCTGAAACTGTGTAGCAAGATGAGACTGTTCCTCTAAAACTTCCTCAGCCTTGTAAAATGTTACCCAAAGAAGAATTTTTCAACTTATCACAGAAGGATTCGGGTTCTGGACAAAAAGGTAGACAAACCCTTCAGTTCTCAAAGGTTGTTCACAGTGATAGGAGTCACCCAACAGTTTCCAACATATGGGCCTTTTTATGGAACATTTTTAGCGCATCAATCTGATTCCAATCAACCAGTGAGTCTGTGGGGAGCAAGGTTATATAAACATTAATGTCAAGTAATGACAAACTGGTACTTAATGAAACCAGCAAAAGACACCACCGTGGCTGGGAGGAGAAGATCCTAATAAAAAGGGCCATATTACGGAAACTTGAGAAGAAGCCCGTCTGATTAATGTAAAACTCATGAAACAGAATGAGATCCAGTTAATTTTCTAAAACATGAACATCGTATGACCGTAATCTTAAATGAAGGACAGCTTTAAATATGACTCTGTTTGATCAAGCCTGGATATTAACACCATAGCAAATGCAAAGGGATAAGAAATTCTTGGCACATATACGTTGCGGCTCTCTATTTCACATGGCTACCAGTAGTCTGTTTCCATTCGACAATATATTAAGTAGGAACTTTCTAAGTAGGGTTAAATTACGGTTTTACCCCCTGACTTTGGATGGGCAGTCTTTTCTTACAGTTCATGATCTGGTTGAAGCTGTTGGTCAATCTTAACCTTCGATGGTGATGGCCGAATGGCTAGAGATCTGACATTCGGTACCAGAGTCTGTGGGTTTGAGTCCCACTATTGGCATAGGTGTTTGTAGCCATTCGGAATCGGCTTTGAGCAGTAGGTAGCGGTCAAACTATCCTTCGTGTAGCAAAAAAATGACCGTAGTGCTCTGGATTAACCACTCTTTCTTTAAATTTCGGGTTACAATGCAAAGAAGGTTGTATTTCTTCAAACCCACAAACATATTAAAAAAAGCTGTCTGAAAATTCTTGGCATTTTCTAAACCAGGCATAACAAGTATTTTTAATTCTATGTGCGCCTCTCTTTGCAAGGAATTCAGTTTTTTATTTGCCAAAAATGCCGCAGTGGACTTCACTGTTATCCTTCAGAGTAATCCTGTTTCCTAAGATGTCTGTATGGCTGGGAATTCAGTCGTTACAAGATATGGCTTGTATTATTGATTTGTAGTCTGTTAAAATTATTGATATTTCAGAGGATTTATTTTACAGCAGCGTAAATTGCTTCTATAATCAAAAGAAGTAGTCTTATAATCTACTGTGAAACACTGTCAATAACCTACTGCAATTAATTCCAGTTCCAGCCTTATTTTCCCCGTTAAACATGGATCCATATGTAAAATTATTTTATCCGTCTTCATCAGGAAATTAAGTTTCTCGCATTTCTGTAGTCAATGGGTATGTACTTCTCTTATATCAATGCAAATGCAAAGATAAAAATATATTTCAAATTCAGGGAAATCAAGAGGGCTTGTTTGTTCTTCAAGAAAAGCAATTCATTTTATTAAATCCAGTTGTTTTATGATATAAAAGCAGCATTGGATTAAAACGCAAAATCAGATTGCGTTGCAATCCAATTTCCGTGAAATTTCTCTCCGTAATTTGTCATTAGGTAGCCCGATAAACTTTTACAAGAGTCCATTTTTCTTCACTTCAAATTAAAGCGGATCAATGCAACTTGCTTAGCAACAACAGGAGTATTTTTTAAAAACCCTGAAAAAAAAGGCCAAAGCATTATTTGAAGCTTTTTTATCCGACCAGTAACACTGTAAAGTTGATAAATGAAATATATTTCCTGTGTAGACTTCGACCGACAAGAAACCGATTTTAATTAGATAATTTTCAAGACATCTACTACACACAACAAAAGTATCATCTACTTGTTTATTCATGGCTATCGACAAAAAGATATTTATCCATAGGATAGATAAATGTTTGGTTTCCTTTAAAATGAAATAACAGTGTATTACCTTCATTTGTGTATTTTAGATACGAATGCGACTTTTTTTTTCAATATAAGCATACTTACATAATAGCAGAAAGTGTGGAAAGATTGTATTAGACAAATTTACTTTTGCTGTCTTTTTCCTCAAAAGCTTTGATAAATATTATTTCGTAGATTATTATGGGATAATATTCAGTTTTCAAAGCATCTGCAATAGTCAACCTATAACAACAAATGTTTTTTTCCATTGCCTCTTTATCACATTGTAAATATCATTAATACAAATCCAGTATACTCATTTGGAGATATTTAGACATTTTATTGATTTTCTATAAATAAGAAAATCAGATGATAGATGACTTTTGGCGTCATATCTTGATGGAGAGAGCTGAAAAGTTTTGCTTTAGTTAAATCAGATTGTTTCGTGAAATTCCTGATAAGTTCGCAGTTGGTAAACGTTTATTATAATTAACCACTACAACATACAGGGTTTCGTAAACTGTGTCGAGAAAATAAGAGGAATGATAGTACTCATCAAGATGAATAATATTTAAAATGCATATTTTGTACCATCAAGATGAACAATAATTACTGGGGTCACATTTCAGAAAAGAGTAAAGTTGAAAGTCCAAGTTGAGCTTCCGTTACTGTGAAAAAAATAGATTTAACCAAATCATAAATTGTACAATCCTATTCAGATCAGAGATAGACTCAAAGTTAATGCTCAAAATGGCATAGAAGGGTGTCGTTGCACTGTTGACACCCACGAATAAAAGACTGGGGCATCCTCTCGTACACACCTGGTGGCGTAATAATCTTGTCTTCAACTACGATTTTCGTGACGAGATATTCCACGGTGTCCACGGGTGTCTCGTGCACGAATGATTTCAAGTGTCTCAAAAAAAGAAGTCCAAGGGATTTAGGTCCGGTGAAAGTGGAGGTCACCTTGAAATCCAATTGAAGCCACACGTCCTCCACATCCAATCCACCGTCCGGATATTTGGTATTCAGGAAGTGGAGGGACGCGGTACTAAAGTGTGGAGGGGCTCCATCATGCATAAACCACATGTCCTGCGGTGAGCGGAAGAGATTGCAAGAAAAGAGGAAGCACTTGCTCCAGGAAGATGCGGTACGTCAGACGTTCTGGTAAGGGGTAGGTCCCATCAGCCAATCACAACGAAACTTACACAGATGTAAACTGATATGCTCTGATGTTTAAGAGGGAAAGTAGCATGGGGATTGGTTTATGATTTCGCTAATTCATATTTTGCGAAAATTCAACTTGGGAATTGAACTTTACGCTTTTCTGACAAGCTCAATGACAAGGAATGCGGCCCTAGATTGTATAGTAAATATCGTTCGTCTTTATCAGTACTATCACCCCTCTTATTTTGTTGACACAGTTTAGGAACTCCATGTGTATATATACTCTATCTACCAATGAGTATTTGGCCGTGCATGCAAATGACTAATACCATCTGTAAGGAAGCACATCTGCTTGGTTTTCGTGGTCTTGCTGCCGCCCATAAGCCTTTGATCACCAAGTCCAGCCGCGCTGCTCGGATAATGTTGTGCAAAGCACGTAGAAAGTGGACCGTACATCAGTATAAATGGGTTCTCTGAAACGGGTTCTCTCATGAGCATCGAATCAAGGTTCACCCTCTACCGTTCGGATAGCAGGGTCTGGTGTCTGCCTGGAGACCGCCTCCTGCTAGAATACATTGTGCCCACAGTAAAGTTCGGCGGAGGTGGAATTATGGTCTGGGGATATTTCTTCTGGTATGGACTGAGACCTTTGGTCCCAATTCATGGACAGCTGAACGCTGACGCCTACTGCACTATTTTGGTTGACAGTTTGCTTCCTACATTATGGAAGTCTTACGGGTTGGAGTCATGTTACTTCCAGGACGACAACGCCAGCTGTCATGTTGCGAGGTCCGCCATGGATTGGTATGGTGACAATGAGGTTAACCGAAGGGACTGATCTGCCCAGAGCCCAGACCTGAACCCTATCGAGATCCTCTGGGACGAGTTGGATCACCAAATTAAGGGGTGTAATAACCGTCTAAAACTGGTGAAGGAACTTACATGCCTTGACCAAGCCGAGTGGAAGAAAATACCACTGGCCGTCATACAAGGACTTGTGGAAAGCATGCCCCAGAGGGTTGAGGCTATAATTGCCTCTCTTAGAGGCTCTTCCAACTATTGAATGTGAATAAATTTTGTTCTTCTGTTCTATCACAGGTGTCCAAATACTTATTGGTAGATAGTATGTGTGTATATATATATATATATATATATATAAACACTTGTTTTAAAAAAAATTGTAATGCAATGTTTACATTCAAAGCTACGTTTCACGCAATACTCCCCTATAAGTTGACATGTGCGTTTTTCTGAACTTATGTTAATGTTGGCTGAAACGATACATCCACATTTCGGGCTCTTCTTCTACATTTACCTGTTTGTATATTACGCATTTTGTATTTCAAGGTGATTAGTTTTTCTTATTTACACATAACATCCTAATTGCATCCTGTTACAAAATATGACCGTGCTACTTGAAAACGACTAACCAATCAACCTGATTCCCAGATTACGTTGACTAGCTTCTTCAGAGCTACTGAACTTAGCGTAACTTTCACTATACTTTTTTTTCCTACCTAAGAGGCAAAAAAACGTTAATTTTTTCTGCGATTAGAAGTAGTGCTGGATATAAATTATCACTTTTAAGAGCGGCCCACTTAAGGTGACAGAACACCTTTGACTTGCGAAAATTGCTAGAAAATTAACTAAGTTTTCACAATTTTTAACAAATTAATCAATGAAGCAAATTTAATGCAAACTTCTGGACTGTTAGATGAAATAAATGTTGTTGCAACAAAAATATCAGATTGACGTAAAATATTTAAATTGATTATTAAAACTTAATTAAGTAACATGTTGTTTTCCAATTTTCTTAATTACCATTTGTCATTGTGAGCATAACTGGTGTTAATTTTAATTTATTAACATGAAACATACTTTAATTTCAAGAAAACATTTAATTTTAGTATACTGACCTAAATTCCTTTAATTACGTTCATTTTTAATATTTATAATTAACAATTAATTCAAAAAAGTTTTTTTGACAAAATTTTCTCATAAAACCTTTTGTAAAAATTTTTATTACCTGAAATAACTCTAAGCTTTTAGGTTGTTTAATGCAAAATGAGCATTAACGTGTGTAGAAAATATCAAGCATTTATCTCGAATAGTTTTTGAGATATCATGGGCGCAATATCAGAAAATCATATTTCGAGATAAATGAATTTAAAGTTAAATTTTGTGTAAAAATCACTGTTTGAATGTTCAAAATTATTTTAGTATCTTATAATTTAATTGTCATACCACAAAACGACTGGTACTTAATTATTCGGAATAAATCCAGGGTTTAATAAATATAAAAAGCAAAAATTGGATTTTTTTTTACAATTTTAGAGTTGTCCCTTTATGTCAAATGGCACATCTGGTGTTTTCAATGGTGCCCAAGATTTACGTACGTTTAAGGTGACTGCCTACGTTGAAAATGCCATTTTATGACTATTTTGGTCAACTTTATTTTTTGCAAGAATCGTATAATTCAATCTTTTCTCTTTTCAAAACCGTTTTAATTTTCATTCTGCATCAATTAGAAGCATAGTTAAATGTATTTAAAAAACATCGTCTGCTACAAAATTGAAGTGACAAACAACTTTAAATGCGTTTTTCTCAGAATTACGTTCTTTAACACAAATCTCTACCGTTATCTTGATATCGGTACACATAATCTATATATATATAACAGTTCCGTAACTGACTGCCATACAACGCACAGACCAAACCGCTGGACCTAAAGGGCTGAAATTTTGCATGGCGATTCTTCTAATAGTGTAGGGGTGCACTAAGAAGGATTTTTCAAAAATTCTTCTTAGATTTTTTTAAATTAAATTTTTAAGCTGTTTTTTAAACTTTTTTTACGTTTGCATTTAAAATAATACATTGAGGGTTATAATATTTATATCACGAGAAAGATCCTAAAAATTCCTTCAAAATGAAATTTTTTTCGAATTTTTACCTCCATTTCCTGATTTTTGGTGAATTTTTAAAGATTAATTTTTAGAATTTAATTTATTAACTGCTGATCACGTGATTTCTTTTTCTGGTACTTTAAATAAATTTATCGTCATGTGCAAAAAAAAAAATAGACAAAAAAATAATTTTTTCTTGCTAATGCGGCAGACGATTGGACTTTATTTTGTCTATAAAAATATCCCTTACGATTTTTTTATAAATATGTTTTTTTTACATCAATTGTATACATTGATCGTCGGATTTATTATAAATATATATATATTTTTTTTTTCGGAATTAATTGCATACATTGACCGTTGTATTTAATTTCAATGTACTCCGTAGCGAAGCGCGGGTTTTTAGCTAGTAATGCATATAATTCAATAAAACTTTCAGGAAATGTTTTAGATGCGTATTGTTAATGAAATGACGTACAAGAATTGATGTATAATAAATAGATTTTTATTTGGGTTTGTTTTTATAAGGAAAGGAATGACGAATCAGAGGAAATTTTCATATTGGAACATAAAATTGTCTGTATTATTTTTGCATTTCACAATTTTTCTTAGATTGTAGGTCATTTTGAAGATAACTGTCAAGTGTATGGTGTGCGAGAAGGAAATTAAAATAGTAGCATTAGAATTTTGTGCAGAGTGATAGATGTTTTAGCTAAATTTCATGTTACTTCAAATTGACCAATTTATTAAAAAATATGGTATTTACAGGTATGTTTTTGTTCATTTTTTAATTTTTAAGTGCTATTTTACCATAAAAGACCAAAAAACCTTAACAAATTTATTTGTTTTTAAAAGTGGCTCCGAACGTAACCAATCACCTTAAGGGGGCTCAGGACCTTCGATTTGGTTGAAAAAGCTAAGAAACATGTGCAGTTCGAACACTCCAAACTTCAGTAAAATTAAAAAAAGAAAGATTGTTTTGATTTTATATTAAAGTAAGACATTATGAGTTATTATGCGCATCAGAAATTAAATTTAAAACTAGATAATTAAGATAAATTTTTCAATTTAAAAAATGTGAATTTGTTAAAGGGCCAAAAAGTAAAAAGTCACTGAGCGCAGCATTATTTAACAAAATATGCATGTAGAAAAAAAATGTTTGTTACAAAATAATTAAAACACACTTACCTTCAGTTTAAAACCAAAATATGGCAATAAAATACTACTAAACATTTTTTATATGCATAAATTATGAAATGAATAAAATTTGATGAATTTTAATGCATATTTGTAAGTGAAATCCAAAAATTTTCCAAGGAGTTTCTATTTTTTTGGTTTTAATTTAGAGAATGACTTATAATGAACATGTGGTTAAAATTTCATCAATATTGCTTGCATAGCTTAAGGGTAAGAGTGTGCACAATGTTCAAAATCATCATTTTGAGAAAAAGTACTTTAAAGTTTAAAGTTCTGTTTATAACCTACTAACTGGCTCCAAACTTTCTTAAAATGCTCCTGCGGTATAAACATCCCCTTCTGCTAATAGATGTTTTTCCTCTTCTTTCTTTTTCTTTCTTCTATTAGCTATTCGAGCCTCTAAAGTTGAATTTAGAGCTCGTTTGTTTGCCAATTTAGCACGTTGTTTATCAGCTTCTTCAGCAGCTGCTATAGCATTTACACCTGGTATAATGCTGAGCTCCTTCATAATGTGTAATGTGGCCTGCTTTCCATAATTAAATTGGGAAACAGCAACATTTACTGCAATTTGTACAATTTTTCTAGAAGAGTTTGATGTTTTGGGACAATATGACCAAATTAATGCATTTAAAGATTCATTCACGTTTTGGGTTTTACCCCCAAGACATTTTTTTAACAAATTTGGATGTGATAAATCTTTAAAAACAGGTTTAATGCATTCCATAACAGTTAAAGGAACTGGATTTTTATGTTTAAAATCCTTTAGTGTTGCATTAGCAACCGACTTTTGATATGGACACCAGGAGTTGACCCCATCAGGGCAGAAATCGTGCATTATGGTATCATCATTTGAAGCCTTATGATACCATATGGCCCATATTGCTTTCTGCATGTCTCTGACATTATCAGAATGCTTCCTTATTGCATTACCATAATAGGTAGTTAATTTGTCTATAAGACCATCTGTTAACCGACCTTTACCACTAAGTGGTTTATTGTCGGATAGTTTTTTACCATTATATTCAGTTTTCAGTTTTCGCAGGCGTGCACCCATCCTTTTCTGCACATGGCCCACACACTCAATTTTAGACACTGGGACATTGTAAGAATTATTATTTGTGATGCCTGTAAATGTTTTGCAGTCTCCATCACCTATATAATTTACATATCTTACTCCATATTGCTCCTCAGAACGAGAAAACATCTCAATCATGCCATTCACTTCCATTAGAGCAGCTGAACCTGAATGGTTCTTACTGCAAACTTTTTGGTGTTCAGATTTCCACTGTAATAAATTTTCTCTGGGGATATTTTTGGCAGCTTCGCAACCTTTACAATATGAGCTTGAAACATACCGATCAATCACTTTTCCTGTCTCACTGCCAATAACAGTAGTCACTCCAACTCGAGAAGAATGGCCTCTGGTCTTCCAGGTTCCGTCGCCACTCACTGTTAGATCCGAAGAGCCAGTTAGATTCACTTCTTCTTCAACGGCTTGCTTCATACTTGCTTTTGTAACAGCATGTGTTGCAGCATAAATATGACTAATGATTTTATCATATGACTTTTGCGAGACAGGGATAGGTAAGTCCATAACACCACAAAAAGTTTTTGATGCTTCAAGTCCTTTGCCAATACACCTCATGGCAAATGTAAACCTTCTGTTTAAATCAGAGGCCTTTTGGTTTTTCCCTATCATCATAGAGTTTTTGAATGAAGAAATCACTCCACAAACAGAGCACAAAACACTCAAATTCACCACAAGCCCATAATCATTTTCCGTAGATATTGTTACTCTATTATGGCAAATAAAGCAACACAGACATTCCTCAAATGCAGAAAATAATAATCCTTTATCCATTAAAAGGTAGCCTTGAAAATTAGATTTTTCATCATTTTGCAGCGCTCCACCAGTAGACAATTTTTTGGCTGATGCAGAAAAGTTCTCACCAGTAACTTTAGATTGTTCAGTATACTGGTTCCCAAAATATTGATGACGTCTCCTTTTCTTTGGCCTTTGACCAGATGATCTTTTCACTTTAGAATTATCGCTCATTTTTAATGAAGAAATCAAAAGAAAACAGTAAAGTAAAACGATTAAAACGATGTCAAAATCTGTAGCACAGAACAGCTCTAACGTACAATGTGAGAGTGAAACACACGAGGGAAATCTACATGTAAACAGTTATAGCGAGTAAAGTTGAGAAATTTTACTCCTTCTTCTGAAAAGTATGAAAAATAAAAACCACAGAGGAAAGAATAACAAAAAAGAATCATTGACATGGGTAAAAGCAATGACGAAACACTGAAAGGATGACCACCACAAAACGTAAACAAACGATGACAGCTGTTTAAATGGGTGTGGCAATCGCATAGCGTCATACAAAAATACTCATAACTCAAGAACTAATAGGAATTTTTTAACGCGGTTTTTTGCAATCTGTTTAGAAATATTCAGAGATTCATAAAAAGTTAAAAACAAAAAATCGATTTTTTTAAGGATTCAAGGTCCTGAGCCCCCTTTTAAATAAGACGTTGAGACCGATTCCCATCTTCTAACGAGAATGTCATAAATTATATATATAATAGCCGTTGTCTCTGTATAACACTTCCGGGCTGTACTCATCTTTCAATTGAAGCCCTCAGTAAACAAACAGCCGGTTAGTCTTAATTTCAATTTCTGATGTGGATCAGAATTTTTTCTTACATAAAAACTAATATCTTCTCCATCAAATCACGTTTGTTCAGCCTATTTTTCTATAACACATTCAGAACTAAAAAAATTGGATGCTTTTAGCTGTAATTTAACAGTTTTTAAAAATCTGTTTACTTTTGCGATGAATTCTGAAAGTACACAAACTTGAATGTGAATGAATCAAGTAGCTCAAGTATTCATATCGCGTAGTGAGCTGTGAAAAACTGGATGGCAGTCTACTACTCCAATCGGATGAAAAACTAAATAAATAAAAAATAATGAAAGGGTTTGCTTTTACAAGGTGTCGATTAAATGCAATATATTGTTAGATAATTCGGGATATTTTTTTACTTTCATATACTTTTTTCCATTATGACGTCATTATTAGTATTATGACGTCAAAATGACGGGTTGGATGGCAGTCTACTACTCCAATCGCTTGAAAAACTAAATAAATAAAAAATAATGAAAGGGTTTGCTTTTACAAGGTGTTGATTAAATGCAATATTGTTAGATAATTCGGGATATTTTTTAACTTTCATATACTTTTTCCATTATGACGTCATTATTAGTATTATGACGTCAAAATGACGGGTTACCTTCTAGTTAGTAGAAGAAACGTAAAAATTAGAGTAAGTGTTAACAGAGATGACATCGTTTTAGCACTGCATGGAAGCTAGCTTAATAGATGTGTTTCCAGTATTTTGGAATTCGTTAAATTAATTTTACGAAGAATTACTTGAAGAAAAGCCTTCAAAAGGGCACCGTAAATTAACAGTGGAATTTTCCCTGTACTTGTCAGAATTATTTTTATACTGTTAAAAGCAAGCTTAGCAATTAAAAAAATTGTTATGGTATGAATTATATTTTTTATGTATTTCTATATAAATATAGAAAGGCTTTACTATGACATTCAGTGAAATTTATGTAGTTCAACATCAAAAATAAATATCTAAAATAATGAAAAGAAGGGAAGAAATATACTTAGTTAACAGTAGTTACTAGTTCTGTTATTTTCGATTCATGTAAGCGTTTACATAAGAATCATACTTAAGGTGATTATTCATCAATCCAATATGAATCTCATACGAAAGCAATTTACAGTTATGCATTTCTGCTGGATCATTTAACCCTTTAAGGGGCGGTGTTTGCACAGTGCAAACGCTTAAATCTCGCCTTTCTTTCACTTGCATTCATTGTATTCCAGTTAAATGAGGATAAAAATGATTTGTGCTGCCATCTGTTATCAGTTTAAAGGAGTAAAATCATATTACAACCTTTAATGGGAAAAGTTTTCAAGATTTTTAGGTTAAAAAAAATCGAGAAAAAGATTTGCACCATGCAAACGGTCAAGATTCTTGCCCCTGAAAGGGTTAAGCATCTTATAATGATTTTTGTGGCTCGCGACAATTTTGTTCTGAATAATGGATGTACACAGAGCTAAAGAAACACTGAATAGTTTTGTGTAAAAATGTATTATTAATGTGTAATATTTTTTTTATTAGATCATTTCCATCAGAACCCCCACCCCCCCCCCCCCAGAAAAAAAAAATCGAAAAAAAAATCTGTATTCACCCCCAACCTTTTGTGACATTTTCATAGTAGGAGTGTAAACCAGACAGAGTCAAACGTGCGTAAAATATTTTGTATATGAAGATTTTATGAGCAAAGACACAAAAAAGTATGTTTGTGACAGTTAATGATCATCTCAATTCCAGAGCTGAACAAAAGATTGTTATTCAGTACGTACCTAATCACACAAAGTAAATGCTTCTGCCCTACTGATATAAATCTTTTTTTTTCAATATTTCAAATTGAACACATATTTTTGGACAAATCCTTTGGAGCCTGTCCTTTTCACATGTGGCCGGACGCATAGTTCTTTTACCAATTACCCTAATGCCAGCGTGTTTATTTATTATTCACAGAGAATCCAACAGAAAAAAAATGTTTCATTTCGATTCGCTATTGATTTATGGTTGCGGATTCTACTGCAACAATTTTCGAATCAGTTAGGGTGTGAGATGAAATTAAATTGTGTGGCGGCCTGATTGTGTCTTATTGCAGAGATGATAAATGGACAGTGTAGTATATAAAATATTGAAAATGCTGGTCTCAAATATTAAATGATCTATATAATATAAAATGATTTCAAAATGTTCATAAAATATAACCATCTCGTTAAAAATACTGTTGAAATTATACGTTGAAATTGCTAATCCCCGGAATAATCGAATTTAAAATAATGACTAATAGCTTTAACTATCTAAAAATTGTAGACCCCCTGGATCACTAAATTTCAGAATAATGCTAAATTGTACAGCTTCCTGTGGGAAAATATTTAAAGCTGTATTTGCCTAATTGAAACTATTTAACAATAGTTAGATGAGAACCAATAAGCTTCCCTTTAGCCAAACTTAAATGAAATTTTCCATATCGACAAAAGAAAATTCCTTTTTTAGAAGATAGTAAAAAATTTTAAAGATGTGAAAATTCAAAAATTTTTAATATACTAAAAATTATTACAGGAAAATATTAAGGATATTTTATAAATATTTTAATGTAGATAAAATTTAAGAAACAGTAATGGCAAAGCCCAATAATGTTATAAATTTCAAAAACAATTGAGTCAAAACCAATTATACTGTATTATTTCCATGTGGATCTCTTATTATCTTTGATTTTTCCCATCCTTTTACATAGAAGTAAATTCTATGGTTATTGTTCCTTAAACGCCAAATTATTGGCACCAGAGAACAAACCAAATTTCAAATCCTACGTGGGGCAGGCCGGCTTAAAACCGTTCGGGATCAATTATAAGTTGTAGGTCCCGATCGGTTTAGCTTTCAAATTTTCGAAAAACGACGATAGACTTAACCAACTCTTTACTAACTCTACATTCTAATTTACTTTGGTTCAATAATAAATTTTATAACGAAGATACTTATTTTTTGTCTAGCTCCACCAACAATATACTTATGATTCTACACCATATATTGATATTTTATAAATTATATGATAAAGAGGATAAATTTTCCGGGATCAGAGATATATTTATTGATTAGCTGAATACCCGGGCTTTGCTACGGAGTACATTTTAGGACAATTACAGTGAAAAAATAAAGAAATTGCTTTTTAGAGGATTCCCGGTTAAAATGATGGCTTCGATTAAATTTTTATGCAGGGCTTTCACTTGTAGTCTAGTGTTATTATACAATTTCGGTGGTTTTAAATTCCGAAGGAGCATTACGGGTGTGCCCTTCCGCAAAGAGAGCTTATTGTATGGAAGACCCGGTAATTTAAGGGAATTTAAAAACTCTACCGGATAGTTAACGGTATCATCTGAATCACAGACAGTGTCTATCGACTGTCAAAATTTCAGCCCTTTAAGCCAGCGGTTAACTCTCTTTTAGGTCTGTTAGTCAATCATGGAACTGTTTTATATATAGGTTTAATTTAATATCCATAAAACATACTAATTTGAGGGTTATAAAATTTGTATCACGAGAAAGATCATACAAATTCCTTTAAAATGAACACTTTTCCGAATCCTTACCTCCATTTTTCTGATTTTTTGGTGAATTTTTAAAGATTAATTTTTAGACTTTAATTTATTAAATTCTGATCACGGGGTTTCTTTTCTTTTTGTGATACTTTACACTAATTCAGCGTCATGTGCGTAACAACGAAATAGACAAAAAAAAATTTTTTGTTGCGAATGCGGCAGACGATTGGACATTATACAAAAAAAAAATTAACATACAGTAAAAGATATGTTCCTCAAAATGAACTATATTAACTGTACTATATTCTCTAGTATGTTCTATTACAATGGTTCCCAACCGGTGGGTCGAGACCCACTAGTGGGTCGCGGAAGGGTTACAGGTGGGTCGCGACTCGATCCTACAGCTATCAGAAACCATCGAATAAACCATCAGAAAAGATAAGAAAAATTGAAACTTACTTAAAAACAGGAATTTTACATATTGATAGATTGTGATAACAATTTTCTTAACTGTAATTATATCAAAGCTGTATATTTTTTTTGCCTGAAAAATTAAAATGGTCTTTGTGTACTTTTATAATTGTAGTTTCTATCTTCACCTAGGAACACTTGTTAGTGAGTATGAAACCACATGTTACATATATTGCAAACATATATCTACTGTTAAATATATATATATATATATATATATATATATATATATATATATATATATATTTGCAATATTTGATGGTAAATTATATATACATAAGGAAGGGATACGATACAAATAAGGTTTTTTACTCCACCATGGACCGATGGACCGATGGACCGTAGAGGTATTCCGATAAGGAAAGGTGGGTCGCCAGCTGAAAAAGGTTGGGAACCACTGTTCTATGAGATTTAATTTGAATATTTTCTACATTATTTTGTCTATAAAAATATCCGTTACGATTATTTTATAAATATATTTTTTGTTGTCTTTTTTACATCAATTTCACACATTGATAGTTGTATATATATATATATATATATATATATATATATATATATATATATATAGAGAGAGAGAGAGAGAGAGAGAGACAGTTGTATTTAATTCGAATGCCCTCCGTAGCGAAGTACGGGTATTCAGCTAGTCTTTTATAAATGATGTCAAATATAGCATTTCTGGTGACAAAGTTTTTATATGAATGAATAGGAGTATACGATGCCATTTCGCTCCCTCCCCCACATGAATGGTGTTTAGTGTAACAAGCATATACAGCGCGGATGAGTGATGAGATCCCTTATAAGTCATGACTGTTCCTGTGCTGTCCCTTTTCTAGGAGCAAGTTTAGTTTATCTTAATTGTGCTCCCATAACTTTCAAAAATTGTGTTGTGCATGAGAAAATGTTCTAAGAATTAATGAAGGCTCTATTTGAATAGTGGTCCAACTCCACTTTAAAAAAAATGAAATTAGCCTCATTTTCATGTTCATACAAGTCATTTGTATCTTATTTCTAAACTGGTACACCTCCAGCTTTTTTGATCTGCCAACAGAGGTCATTACAAATCAGACTCCAGCAGTCATTTTTCCCCACTCATTAGACTTTAAGACTCTGTATCTCAAAATGAAAAAAATGGAGTTGGACCACTATTGAAATAAGGCCTTCAAATGTCTATTGCATTTACGAAAAAAATATGTTCTAAGTAGCTTCTCATCTAAAAATGCTTAATCTGTTTACCTTATTGCAATAAAATGTGATGTCTAGCAACATCTATGAAAAACTCTCTGGAGGAGATTCATGATGATCAGAAATTATTTATAATGACTGGTTTACTCTTTGAAATTCATCTGAAAAATAATTTTGTTTGATTTCTTCAATAATGACTTTGTGACTACTAACATATGAACTTTCTTTATCGGTACCTGGAGACTCAAAGAACTAATACTTAGATTTTTTTCTTGTGGAATATACCATAGTTTTTAAAGCCCGAAGATCAATTTCATTTATCAAATTAGTGGATCTATTGATCCACCGTATCTCAACTGGCAGACCAGTAATGAATGTTTCTAGAGATGAATCTATGAAATGGATTTCTGTGAATTAAAAAAGTCCATTAAACATAATAGAGTACCTAACATTCTGTAATTCCTTAAACATATTTTGAGGTAAAATTTTGCATTAGAAATCCTACCACATGTTAAAAATAGACCAGCTAGAATTGAATCACCATGTGACTAGAATTCATTTTACGCCAATTACTCATTCTAATACTATATAGTGACTTCCACAAAGCTATTTCATTGAACTTCCTGGAAGAACAAAAAAAGGTTTTGAACTATACACTGTACGACATCGTACACAAATTACAAAATCCATGAATTAGTGGTGAATTCTCCCAAATTATCTACGTCTTTTCATGCCTATATAGTTAGTTGCCATAACAACGCTATTTTTAGGTGAATGTTCTCTGAGGTGTAATAAATTTTCAGATGATTTGAAAACAGATATGTGTCCAATATCTGCATTCAAAACCTTTAAAAGTACTACGATAGAAGTTGTGATTAGTCTGTGTATAAATCCTATACTTTGTCCCAACAGTACTTTTCACCTATACTTCTCCTGTTGCCGTTAATTAGAGAAACTAGTTAAAAGATTGCAATCACCTAGAGAGCAATGTCACTAATGCGTTTTTCAAGGAATTGGCCATCGATTCCACAAAAATTAGAGTGCAGTCACGTTTCATTGATGCAACAAAAAGGTAATACTTCTGAGGTTTGCGATGAAAAAAGAAAGCAGAAAATATCCCGGGGAAAAAAAATATGACGAAAAAACTTTGCGAAGCATGTCGGTAAATAATTTAATGGTGTAACCGATCAGAAACAGTCATTTTAGAGAATATTAGCAATATGTGTGATGGAATGTGCAACGCGGTAAAATTTAGAAACATTTTATTTCGGTTAAACAGAGTATCACTTTTAAGGCAGTAAGTTTACCATAGCATACAATCATCGCTTCAGTTAGGGAAATGGTATCGGCCTTTTGGGGGGTTTTAATTACCACTTATTATCACAAGCACAACGCTATGCACTAATACTTTAGAATGCACATTTAAATTCCCTCTACAGGAGATATCCTTACCATAATCCTCTAACTGTGCAAAGCTGTAACTGGAATTCACATATCCCCTTAGTACAGTGGACGCTCGTTAATTCGAACTCGGTTAATTCGAACTTTCGGTTAATTCGAACTAATCCAAAGACCCCAAAAAACTTGTATTGGAGTTATTGTTAAAAATATCTCATTAATTCGAACTAAATTTTTATCACTTCGGTTAATTCGAACTAAAAATTTCACAAAAATAATTCTTTTTCCTCGTTTAATGGAAAAAAAAATACACACTGTATTTATTATTCTGTGTGTCAAAATTTCTGTTCTGTGTAAAGAGGCACATGCCTGAATTCCTAGACTAAAGTTTTTCCCCAAAGTGCAATTCATATTTTTAATAAAACTTTACTGTATACTGCATATCTTCTGCTTCATTCTATGATTAAGGTAAGTCTGTATTGCTTTTTAATATGTTTAACTTTAGATAACATAGTATAATATATTTTCTGGGGTTATACATACTAGGAGAGTTTCTTCTTCAGTGATACACATTTAAAGTTATATAATTTCTCTTAACATCGGATAATTCGAACTTTTTTCTGAGAACCTTCGAGTTCGAATTAACGAGCGTCCACTGTAATAAATTTTAAACGATTGAAATAATAAATTTTAAATAAATTGAAACAAAGTGTGTGTAGTTTGTTTTAAACGTCATCACTTTCCTTACACCCATCAATTCCTATTGTATTTGATAAGATACAATAGACTGCTCGAAATAGACCTTTTTGATTGTACCTTTTTTGTAGACCGTTTTGCTTGAAATGTGCATTCTACAACAAGTTTTGTGTTTCGTCATTACTGCAGGATGATCTGGGACATATTCTTTTACGAATCCACAATCTATATCAATAAGATATATTTCTTCATATTTAAAATAATTTTCCAAGCTTTATTATCAGTAAAATCTATTTATTTTAAATTCAAACAATTCAGAATAAAATCATTTATTGTGTCATCAATATTGATTCCTTTGAAGAATAGACATCAATATGCATTTTTTATAGACACTTCAACTGTTTTAAGTTTCTCTTCCTTCCCTTTATCTTTATATAACGTCATCCCACCTTACAATTTAATTATTTTCTGGAATTTTTGTTTACATTGTTCTATATGTACATGTAGTATGTGTCTTCCAATAAGTGTGCAAGTCAAAATGATGAAGTTTCAGAACTTTAATTACATTTATTTTTAAGCGTTTTTAGCCGAATAACTTAAAACACACCTGTCGTAATTGATCCAGTACTTATTTGTGAAATATTGTTTAATCCATCATTTATTTTCCCCGTGGCCTGCATTCAACTAAGCTTTTATATATATATATATATATATATATATATATATATATATATCATAAATATTTAGTGTTTCAGAAATTGCTAGACATTATACACACAGACAAAACCTATCGCCCGTTCGTGCATCTCTCTCCGTCTTATCTATTCATTCTGTGTATGCATATGAAAAAAAATATTGAATTATTAAACACGTAATATATATGAACGAATTATATATACTGCTGGCCATTAAAATTTTAACACCAGGAAGATAAACAAATAGCAAAACTTTAATTATTGTACGTATACAACATAGTAGGAAGAAAACATGAATAAATTTGTAGGCAATTTGGGGGTATACAGGGTCCGTAAAAAGTACACACAACTAAAAACCTGGTTAGGCATCGAGTCGAACTGGGCTTGGATGACAGCTACGAGCAAGTCTTTCCATGCTACTTGAAGTCTATGCCACAGTTCATCAATCGTAGTGGCTGGAGAGCGGTGGCGGACCAGTCTCTCAGCAACCCATGACCAGATGTTTTCAATGGGTGAGAGATCTGGAGAACGTGCTGGACAAGCCAACAGTCGATCATCCTCTGTGTCGAGGTAGGCGAGGACATGGCGGGATACATGCGGTCTTGCGTTACCTTGAAAGATGACGCTCCGAGTCCTCGAAGGATAGGGCACATTCCCCGGCCTTAAGATCTGATAAATGTGACGCTCACTGTTCAGATTACCGACGACGCGAACAAAAGGTATTCGTGTCGTGTAAGCAATGGCTGCCCAAACCATCACACCAGGTTCAGAGCCCGTATGACGGTATCGAATGCAAGTAGGCCACGTGCGTGGGCCTCTAGACACGGATACGTCCATCATGATACTGCACGCAGAACCGGGACTCGTCTGAAAAGACGGCGTGGTGACACCCCCTGTATCCAGTTTTGTCGTTCAGTGCACCACTGTTGCCGCGCGTCTCTATGCTGCAATGTCAAGGGGAGCCGCAATAATGATCGCCATGCCGACAGTTCATTCTCCTCCAGACGTCGTCGCACTGACGCCGTCGCACGCGGATACTTGTCGTGCTTCAAACAACACCATTTCCTGACTCAAGGTCCGTGATGTGGCTGTACGATCCTGCAATCCCGACCTGACAACATATCTGTCCTCCCGGGCGTTAGTGGCGGGAAGCCGTTGAAACCCTGTATGGCGTTCAGTATGACCCTCCTGAACGCATTGATTCCATATTTGCATGTCAGTCGTTGGATTCCGTCCGATTTGAGTAGCAATATCGCGGAACGCACTCTCGATAGGCCACGATCCTCCCGCTATCGAATGCCGACACGTGCTGGTAGCCGTTTCTCCTTCTTATAAGATTCATAACACGATCTTCTACCGAACAACCAACATTCAAATACGATCTCCGAATGAGCAACATGCTGAAAAATAAAATTAATTACACGCTGCGTAACTTTCCTTTTATACAGAGTTTGAGATGCCGTTTCTCCCTCCTGCGTCCTTTGATCGCGTTTAAATGCTAATCATTTGCATATCCCAGCATCTGCTTCCATTTAGACAAATTTGACGTTTCTATCATCCCTCCTTCATGGTTTTGCTATTTTAATGACCAGCAGTGATATGCTATATATAAAGATAGAATTCCAAAAGTAATCCCTTTCCTAATGTTTCTTGTAAATAATTCTCATATACTGTTACGTACTTATTAATTAACAAATTATTATAGTTTTGTTAGTTTAATTTATAAGTGAATATTGTTCAAATTTTGATATTTTTGCTATTTATGACTACCTATCTATCTTAAAATGCATGTTGTCATTTGCATACAGAGTTTAAAAATGTAATCCGTTGATTGATTTCCTATATGTACACATCTGGTTAAAATTTAGGAAATCTGATCCAAGAAGTTTTAACATGCAAATATTCATAGGAAATACCACGATTAATAATTTTAAAACAGAAGAGGTTATAGCACATATACATATATGTATACAGGTATGTTTGTATGTGTGTATGTATGTATGTATGTGTATGAAGGTATATGCTTATATATATATGTATATACAGAGAGAGAGAGAGAGAGAGAGAGTGAGTTTGTTTGTTTATTTGTTTGTTCGTTTGTTTGTTTTCCAAAATAATCCCTTTACTAATATTTTGTGTAAATAATTATACTTATCATATAACTTTAAGTACCTATGTATTAACAAATTATTTTAATTTCGTAAGTTTAATTTAAGAGAGTGTATTGTTTTAATTTTGGTATTTTTGCCATATATGAGTACCTATCTTTCTTGAAATTAATGTTATCATTTCTATAGTTTAAAAGCATTATGTTTTGATTGATATCCTATAATTACACATCTGATTTCTCTCTCTTGAGGCATTTCTCTCTCTCTGTTACATGCTGGCGAGCTCTGTTACATGCATACATACACATTTTAACGTTTCAAATAGCATGGATAAATCGTTTGATACATTGATTCAAAGAATGTCTTACTAAATCACTTATTGTTATTCTCTAAATGGAGTTCAGTATTTTACCTGAAAATAATAACATTTCTCAGGTAAATGTTTCGTCTGAAAATTTTAATTCGGACCACTTAGCTTCATATTTTGCATAAATGTATTTATACATGAAATTATACACTCATGGAAATACATATATAATTACTAAAAAAAGAGTAAAGTATGTCATTTGGAAATTCCACTTAGCACTTGTCAGGTCTAATTTTTACATTAAACCATATTACATTCCAACTGTGATGCATGTAAGTTTTATATTTTGTATTTAGTAGCAAACATACAACACACACATAGGTAAATCTATATAATATTATCAACAAAAAGAGTAAAGTATTTCATTTGTAATCGCAACCTAAGTTTCTTACATTTAAAATTTATAATATATTTATACGTGCAAATACATATAAAATATAATTAGCAAAAAGTATTTCATTTCGAAATAAAGAATATTCTCTTATTAGTTATATATTTTAAATTAAACTATTATACATGCTATTGTGCACATATATTAATACATATATTATTATGAATAAAAAGGAGTAAAGTATTTCATTCAGAAATTGAAACCTTAATGTCTAAGATTTATATTTTATATAATTATTTTTGGTCATGTAATCATACACACATGCAAACAAATATTATACACTTAATAATAATATAATATGGTATTAATAATTTTACATAACATAGTTTTCCAACATAAATGGAAATTTAAGCCTAAGAAAAATTAATTTGTGGCACATTCAGTATTATATATAAACTAAAAACTAGTATTATTAATGTTGCTTATATGAAACTTGTGGATTACCCAAAACACGAACGGCAACAGTATAAAATCCAAAATAAAAATTAAGAATGGCGTATAAAACATTTCTTATTTTTGTATAAATATAATATAGCATTAATTATTCTATATACATGATTTTCAACATAAATTGAAATGTAAGATTAATATATATTAGTTTGTTGCGTATTCTAAATAATATATGTACACTAAAAACTACTATAAGTTATGTTGCTTGTATGATAACTGGTACCTCAAAAAGGGACAGCACTAGCATAAAATTCAAAATAGAAATTAAGAAGGGCTTATTAAAAAATTTTTTGTATGAATATAATATAGCATTAATTATTCTAAATAATTATTCTATATCACATGATTTTACAACATAAATTGAAATTTAAGATTGATATATATTAGTTTTTTGCGTATTCTAAATAATATATATACACTAAAAACTACTGTTAGTAATGTTGCTTGTATAAAATTGGTACCTAAAACAGGAACAGCAGTAGCATAAAATCCAAAATAGAAATTAAGAATGGCTTATTAAAAATTTCTTTTTGTTTATATAAATATAATATAGCATTAATTATTCTAAATAATTATTCTGTATCACATGATTTTTCAACATAAATTTAAATTTAAGATTAATATATATTAATTAGTTGCGCATTCTAAATAAAATATATACACTAAAAACTACTATAAGTAATGTTGCTTGCATAAAAACTGGTACCTAAAACAAAAACAGGAACAGCAACTTCATAAAATAAAAAATAAAAATTGCTAATAAAGCATTTCTTGATTTTTAATATATCTTGAATGCTCTTTTATGCTTCTATCAAAGGCACCTAGTTCTGGATATGTGTTTATAAAGTGTTCAAAGCATGTTAAAAATCAAGAAATATTTTATTAGATACTCTTATTTTTTATAAAAATTTTAAGGAACTGTGTGCTTTTGTTTAACTTAGCTTAATGACCGGTGATTTTATTACATATCTATACTATCGGTGGGAAAAGTTTATTATTTTCCATTAAGAAATATTAAAGGAATGTCATAAACATTATGTATAAATTATTTTTGTGCTATTTATATAAACTATTATCGTCATAAGAAATAACTAACCGTATTCCAATATTTGCAATATAAAACATAATAAATTCTTGTTATAGAAATATTTTATTTTTTAAAGTACTAAAACTAAGTTTTAAATATTTCACTTACCTTTCGAATAGTAGTATGTTATGTGCATTTTTCTATCTCTTTCCATTCAGGTGATATAGGAAATTTCACAAATATAATGCTAAAGCAAAAACACATTTTACAGATCCCCTTTTTATTTAATACGATAAAAATTCTAACAAATGCTTTCTCACAATTTTACAAATACTTTTTTGTAAATCTGTTACCGTAGCACCACCACAAAAAATTCATTAATAAGTCTTTATGAATGTAAAGTTAATGTTCTTGTCAGATCAAATCATGTCTTTGTATTCAGCAAAGTTCATCCTAGTACACATTGAATACACATTTTAAAAGCATAGTTCAGGAAAATAGAAAGTTTTATAGAATACTCATATAGTTAAAAATAACTTGGGGGAAATGTGGCATTTATAGATTTTTTTCTTCTGAAAACCCATTAGAAAGTCTTTGACTTTTCCTTTAAAACTTAAAAATGATGAATGTTCCTATTAATGAACAGCTTTAAAACTTTTAATGTATTTCTGGAAAGTTTTTTTTGTGCATATTTTTTATATAAACTATAGTAGGTTTTAACTCAACTTCACAGTTTTGCATTTTTGGAGAAGCCCTAGACATTTCATTTCATTTGAGGAATTCTCACTCTGATGAACTGGTGTCATTGTGACTGTCTTCACCAAATATCCTTCTAAAAATTTCCTGTACTTTAGACAACGTTATGTGAGACTTGATTCCAAAAATGCTGTCCTCAAGATCTTCTGAAAATACCCGATCAATGAACTGCTCAGATTTTAGATCTCCTGAAGTGCATTTTCGAGTAGCTCTAATGAGAGCTTGGTTGGTTGAGGCAAGCAAACTCGGGAACATCTCATTATAATTCCCAGCACTTTTGCCATTACCCACAATCTTCTTGCATTTCAAACATTCATTTTCTATTTTCGGCTTTGTTGGTGCCTTCTCGGTTACTTCACTGTATGCCAATGGCTTGTGACTAAGTTTGGGGGTTTCAGATATTGTTTTCTGAATACATGAGCCCTTTACTTCAAACGATGTTGTCGGAAATGCTGGAAAGTCAGTTTCTAAATCTATAAGGGGGTAGCCACTCTGACGGTCTAGTAAAGAACTTGGAGTTCTTTCATTCTTTTCCTGTGAAGTGTCATAAGACAACTCTTGCCTTCCGTGAGGTGCAATTGCAAAGGAACTTTTCTCATTACAATCAGCAAGAAGACAGGACTTTTTTGACAATTTTACATTTATATCTTCTTTTGGCGATATGTTTTTACTGTGGTGTGGGGCTTTCTGCAATGTCGAGATTTTATCTCGTATATTTCTGAAACTTTTAGCAGTTTCAAATGTTGATGAAGTTTCGTAATTTGGTAAAGGGTTGGAAACTGGTGCAATCATCTCTTTACGATTTTTGGAAATATCAGTTATGATTTCAACTGAATGTGTATCGGGATTCAGTATCAGCGAAGGGTAAATGTTTGGTTGAAATTTGTCGTTAATTGTTTCCTTTCTGTGATCCACAGAATATTCATTAAGAGGCAGGGCATCATAGGATTTAAAATTTTCTCCCGCAGAAAATGGGATGTAATTCTGGAGAGGCTTTTCTCTCAGGAGGTTACTATCCTCTTTTTCACCTCTCTGGGACAAAGGGACATTGAAAGAATTTGAAAATCTTGAACGGGAAGTATCACTAGTTGAACATCCAGAGTCAGACCTAAAGTGTGGCATGCGTTGCTGTTGAAACGGTATTTCCGGGGATTGTGAAACATTACTGACCTGTCTATTAAGAACAGACTTTTCTCTCAGGAGGTTACTATCCTCTTTTTCACCTCTCTTGGACAAAGGGACATTGAAAGAATTTGAAAATCTTGAACGGGAAGTATCACTAGTTGAACATCCAGAGTCAGACCTAAAGTGTGGCATGCGTTGCTGTTGAAACGGTATTTCCGGGGATTGTGAAACATTACTGACCTGTCTATTAAGAACAGACTTTTTTCTCAGGAGGTTACTATCCTCTTTTTCACCTCTCTTGGACAAAGGGACATTGAAAGAATTTGAAAATCTTGAACGGGAAGTATCACTAGTTGAACATCCAGAGTCAGACCTAAAGTGTGGCATGCGTTGCTGTTGAAACGGTATTTCCGGGGATTGTGAAACATTACTGACCTGTCTATTAAGAACAGAAGGAGTAGTACATCTCAAGGGTCTCCCTACATGACACTTATTATCTGCTGAAGCGTCATTATTCTTTAAGATGTTTTTAGTACAATCTTGGAATTTAGACTTTAAAGCATAACTATTGGCGATTTCATCATTAGCGATAAAAGATCCGTTTTCAGTTTCGTCAGTAAAACCTTTGGCGGATTTTAAGTCGATATCATAAAAGTTATTATCTTTGCTGTCGAAAGGCTTAGAAGTTGTTGTAGCATCAGCTGATTGTGCACGATGTCGACCAGAAGTGTCACTCGGATATCTCTGTTTCCTGTTATCGGTTACTTCGGAAATTGTCAGAGGAGTAGTATTACTGAGCTGGGAAGCAAATTTGCTTGAATGGTAAAAAGAGCTATTCCTTCTTTCTTCGTCCTGACGACGGAGTAACTGGATGAGTTTTACTCCATTTCTTTCAAGGAAAATCACGTGATCTCTGTAGCATTTTATTCCAAAGCAACAATTTTTTTTCAAAAAATGCCGGCAAACAGTATCGGCAATTCTTGTTGGATCATCCACGTGGGGGAGGAGGCATTTATCTCCGTCTGGACAATTTCCCTCTTTGTAATATCTACAAACTATAGCTTCTACTTTAACTTCTAGTCTAACTTCAGGATTTTCTGAAAACGGTGGAGAACGTTTGGCCATGCTGTTCGTAGATTCTCAAATTGTTAAATCTTTGGAAAATGCGTTGACCTATATTTGATATCCTCAAAAATAAATGTCTCTTATCTCATAAATCCAATTATAAATAAACCTGAATTCCTTTTCATGGAATTACGCGTATTGCAAAGAATCTCAGGCATTCAAATCTTCAGCTGACTCCCACTTTCCGACTTTACAGCAAAGGGAGCCACTTAACTTGAAATACTATTTTACAACAATCCTCAAAGATATATAAATATATATATACTCTTTCAATAATCCCAGTCCTTTAAACTTCCTTTCTCGAGGGAGACGTAAAAGAGTACTGGTAGATCCGCAAGTCAAGTCTTCCCCGTCTGCATCTAGAATAACGCCCGGAACAGTCAGCTAAGATACTCCGAGTACGCATGCTCTTTCGTGCGCTCGATGGTGACGTTGTGTGACGTCAACTCCCCGGAGTTACCTAGACATTATGGCACAATGTCCGTTGGAGAGGCTGCCATATCACGTGGCAGTAACATGAAGGGATTGCCTATACCATAAACTTCAGATAAGGAGAAACTACTAAATATTGCTTAACATGACCAGTTCTACATTCAAAATTATGTACAATCAACGTGAAAATTTTTTATTATACCCAGCTGTCAAAATGATTGCTTCACATATTCCCCAGAGTTTAGCTAAGATAACAGCATTTCATACAAACACAGACGCAATATCTAGACAAGATTTTCTATGCAAGTGTTGCAAAACTAAATGATGATTAATAGAATAAACAAAATATGTCAAACAGAATTTTTTAATTACAACTTCCTCTTTTGATATTTAAAACGTTTTTGTTTTTCGGCAAAAAAAGGAGTTTATCTTTAACAAAATGATTTCTTATAAAGTCTTAACGATGTGTTTTGAAACTACGTTTAAGAAACAGTAAAAATATTTTACCATGAATATTTTCCCTGTCAGTGAAAATATTTTGTGACTGAACAATTAGTTCAGTGGCATATTTTTACTAATATACTGAACGTCGAAATTGACGAAGCATGCATTTTGATCGAATAAAATATTTTTTCAGTTATAGACTTTTACATTTTAAACTTTTCCCTTTTTTAACGAATTTTACGAAAACTTTGCAGATGTTATTAAGTTTGGAACTGAAATTTTTAAATCTTTAAGAAAATTAGCTTAAATGTTTTCCTGTTTTGTGCGTCAGTCACACTGTGTTAATCATAATTAAAATGGTACCTTTAAATGTTACATAAAATGTATTAATAGTCTATTATACTTTGTAAATGTATGCTGTTGATAAAATATGGTAAATCTGACTTCTTTTTTAAAGTTATTGACCCAAGTACAAACTTCATTCGCTTTAATCACTTGTACAATCTTTTAGTTTTATAACAAACAATTTTCCTTTGAAATGAATGTCAAAATGGTATGAAATGATAAGGAATCTTTAACTAAAAGATTTTCTACTTTTTCGTTTCAATATTTATTTCCGTAGTAATTTAATAATTTTTTTACACTCAGTGTTTGGCTTTGCATATTGTCAATTACTTGTCACGAATAAGATCTCAGAGACATTTCTGGAAACTTTTATTATGTAATTTTTAAATTACGATGGATATATCATTATTCTAAGGCCCCAAATGAAATTTTATATTGACTTTTTTTATATCATATAAATAAGAATTTTCGCTTTTACTAAAATAAATTGCATGCGAAAAATGGCTCTCTGCTATTTTTTAAAATATTAAATTTGATGTTATCATTATCTTCACATTTTGCTCATGCTTTATTCAAGGGGGTTAGAGACACAAAATTTTGTATTTTTTGTTTGTGGTCATTTTCACTATGCTCATATCAGTCAATTGTATCTTTACACGAGTATCACTCGATATGATAAAATTACTTTCACAATTTGAATATTTAATTCAAAAAATTTAAATTATTTTTTACATAGCTATTATACCATCAGTCAAATTTTTACAAACGGATATCATGTTCATTTATGGCCCAAAATGGAATTTTATATCGATTTTATCATAGTATTTGGATAAACCTTTTCTCCTACTTTCTAACTCCTAATAAAATTTATATTTTCAATTCAACAAAAATATAAAAAGAAAATGAATTTGTTGTTTTTTTTACCTTTAAATATGAGGATATAAATATCTGCAAATTTTTCGTATACTTTTTAACACAAGTGTCAAAGACACAATTATTTATATATATATATATATATATATATATATATATATATATATATATATATATATATATATATGCAAGCAGGGGGCGTGGTAGCCCGGTTGGCAAAAATGTCGAGTCGGTAATCTGAGGGTAGCGGGTTCGAAGCCGGTAGCTGACAAAATCCACCACCGAGTGCACTAATAGTGGCCGGTGCACGGCCACTATTAGTGCTGTCGTAGCTGCAATGTCCTCCAAGTTCTCAAATTTACCTCTGGAGGTGTGGGGTCAAGTGTTCCGGTGTCGTCACTTGACTCGGTTCTAAATGATGGGACCGGCTTTTAGGGGTAATACTGGCCACCTATACGGTGCCCCCTTAAATGAATGACCACCTGTCTCGTCCTTTACTGTGAACAAAGGACGTCATAGCTATTCTTTCGGACATTTGTAATAAATAAATAAATAAAAATTTACAAGGAAGCATTTTCGCAATATTTCCTCCCTGAAATATAACTTTACTTTAAGACAATCGTACATGATAAAATTTCTTTGACAGTGTGAAAGTTTCATTGAAAATAATAAAGTTCAAATTTAAAAGTGTTAATTTTTTTTACACAGCTGCTGCACCCATAAATTTATTTGCATATTTTTTGTAAATGGATATATTTAAAGCACTAAAATGTCTGCATTAAAATTTTTCTACATACTTGGAGATTTCTTGGCTTGAAACTTATGGAAACGCACGTAAAACGTGTTGATTTTCACTCGTACATAAGAAAGGATAAAAAATAATTTGATTTGGGGATTTAAAAATTTATTTTTCCTTTTAAAGGACAAAAAAGTTATTTTTTAAGTAGATTTTGCCTTCGGGAAAATATTTTCATATTTTTGTCTTCTAACAAAAATCATCCAAAAAGTTTAATTTAATTAAGTAGGAGAAAGGAATGTAGTTTAAAATTACATAGATCAAACTTGAAATAAAATTGAGATATATCTTGTAAATATTACGTGTCGTAAAACTTTACGAGATAAACAGACTTTAGATAGAGATGTACAGCGGGATACGCATAGGTAATACAATAAAAAATGTTATATACTGCTGGCCATTAAAGCTGCAACACCAGGAAGGGAAGCAAATAACAAAACTTTTCTTATTGTACGTATACAGCATTGTAAGAAGAAAACATGATTAAATTAGCAGGCAATTTAGGGGTATACAGGGTCCGAAATCAGTACACACAGCTGCCGTCAATGGCAGCTAAAACGGCTCTAACCCGGTTAGGCATCGGGTCGAACTGGGCTTAGATGACAGATACGGGCAAGTCTGGATCACGAATTTTTAAAGTGAACATACAAAATCAAGTAACCTTTAGTTATTTTTTTTTTTACATTTTCAGTGTGTCCTACAAAGCAAATTGGAGAGAAAGTTTTTGTTAAATTGAATCATTTGATTACAAGCTTTTAAAACTTTTATGATAACATTTATGAATTTTTATGAACTAAAAATCTATAGTTTATGACTTTGGATTTTATTTCCGGTACCAGTTTACTATTAAAGATTTATATATATATATATATATATTAAAATTGTAAATGGATATATTTAAAGCACTAAAATGTCTGCATTAAAATTTTTCTTCATACTTGGAGATTTCTTGGCTTGAAACTTACGGAAACGCACGTAAAACGTGTTGATTTTCACTCGCACATAACAAAGGATAAAAAAAAATTTGTCTTGGGGATTTAAAAATTTATTATGATATAATAAATCATTTATATATATATATATATATATATATATATATATATATATATATATATATATATATATATATATATATATATATATATATATATATATATATATATATATATATATATATATATATATATATATATATATATATATATATATATATATATATATATATATATATATATATAATTATTTATTTATTTTGGTAAAGCAATGGAATTTCCCTAAGGAATATTTTCACCAAACGGTTTCCAATTTTTCTAGTGCTATTTAAATGTTTTTGGTACATAACATTGTAAACACCTTGTAAACATCCGAAATTTAACTGTTATTTTTTTTTAATATCTTGGGTAGTAATGGATTAAAAGTATAAATACTTTATAATTGGGATATGTCAGAAACCAAGTAAATGTTAAAACCAAATTGATAGGAAAAAAATATTTCATCTTATCAGAATCCAAGCACGAAATACACTGTCTTTTACTGACATTGCTAATGTTAGTTAATACACTGTATTTCACCTGTTATGGCTGCAGATATAACGTATACGTTTATGTAGCATATTTGTAAGATGGCAAATTTATTGCCATCCAGTCCGAATTTCAATACTTAATATGTTAGCAGTTTAGACATATAATGTCTCTATAACTACACTTTATTTCAACTAATAAGGCAACTAAAATTATTTATCCACGGTTTGTCTAGTTAAAAAGCAGTAAGCTGATTTTTTTATAGAATTTAAAATTCAAATCTATCAAAGTTATTGCATGACAAGATTTTTGAAGAATTATTACAATCCTAAAAGAGTTACGAACGAACAGCAAAATCGTAGGCCTAGTTACCAAACCACGTAACTCAAAAAAAATATGATTTAGGGATTTTCTCGCTATTATATTGGCTTATGGTCTCTGTACAACTCTGTCAAAGCTCATAACTCCAAAAAATTTAATTCATTCAAACAAGTGAAACTATCACATACTACGTAACTCTTTAACTTAACTATCACCTAACCTTGTAACTCCCCTTTAATTTGAAAGATCGTTAATTATATAACAATGTGGCTGATATATACAACAGAACAGTTTAACCTTTATTTTTAAGAAGAAATGATAATAATTTATCTTTTCACTGTCGATTAAAGACGGTTTTCGTATTTTCTGTAAGGAGTGGGAAATGTGAGTTATGTAGTTTATTAATTAAGACAACGATATAACAACTGCTTTTTACGACTAGCTATAACATGAGATCACGTCAGCAAAGTCGTCTTAAAATTCTCTCAAATTTTATCAATCAAATGAAATACCTTCCGATAGATACTCTCTTTATGTGACACTAGACTGTCAAAGAAAAATTCTGTCCTTTGCTGTATTTGGTTCTTTCCTGAATGGTAGTTGAACACCTCCTGCTAAATGCAGCAGTTTCTTTATAAATTTGACTGCAGTTTTCATAGGTTTATGATATTTCTACTGTTAATTGTTTGTGCTGCTAATAATAATTTCTTAAATTTGGCTGCGTCCTACTATCTTATCATGCTGCTCTTATCCTCTGATTAGTGTTAAACCTGCGTCCAATTTGTACCAAAAATTGTAGGGAAATTTTACGTAATGAAACGTAACATCACAATTTGGTAGTGTCTGACATACCATCAAGTTCTTCAAGCTGCTGTTTTCAAGGGTTTATTATATTTGTACTATTAATTATTTGTACTGCTATTAATAATTTCGTAAAATTGGCTGCATCCTACTTTCTTATCATGCTACTCTTATCTTCTCATGAGTATTAAAGCTCTGTCTGATTTGAAACAAAACGTTGTAGGGAAATGTTATGTAATGAAATGTAACACTATAGTTCGGTTGTCTCTGAGATTCAATCGTTCTTCAAACTGCTGTTTTCAAGGGTTTATCACATTTGTACTATTAATTATTTGTACTGCTATTAATCATTTCGTAAATTTGGCTGCGTCCTACTTTCTTATCATGCTGCTCTTTTTCTGTGTTGAGTGTTAAACCTGCGTCCGATTTCTAACAAAACTATGTAGAGAAATGTTATACAATGAAATGTAACACAACAGTTCGGTAGTCTCTGAGATTCAATCTCTGCAAGCTGCTGTTTTCAAGGTCTTATCATATTTGTACTATTAATTATTTGTACTGCTATTAACAATTTCGTAAATTTGGCTGCATCCTACTTTCTTATCATGCTACTCTTATCTTCTCATGAGTATTAAAGCTCTGTCTGATTTGAAACAAAACGTTGTAGGGAAATGTTATGTCATGAAATGTAACACAACAGTTCGGTAGTCTCTGAGATTCAGTGAAGCTCTTCAAGCTGCTGTTTTCAAGGGTTTATCATATTTGTACTTTTAATAATTTGTACTGCTATTAATAATTTCGTAAATTTGGCTGCGTCCTACTTTCTTATCATGTTGTTCTTGTTCTCTGATGAGTGTTAAAACTACGTCTGATTTGTAACTAAACGTTGTGGGGCAATGTTATGTAATGAAATGTAACATCATAGTTCGGTAGTCAGTGCCTGAAAGCAAGCGACAAACCAAGCGGTTCAAGCCGAGCAATCGTGTTCCTCTAAACTGTCACTTTACCACGAATCCATTTGATTGTTACATTACAAGTCACACTGAAGTGACTGAAATGGAGCACCTTTTGAACGGAGCACTCAAATTGAGCATCCGCGAAGAAACATGAGTGCACTTGTACCGTAATGCTCGCCACGAGCATTACATTACAACGTAACTCGAACGTTACAGCGTAACAAGTCAGTCGCCACCTTCATGCAGAGTTTTAGCAAGCCTTTGAGAGTTAGATGGATTTTGGGAAAGCGAACTTGAAGAAAACTAGTTAGAAAAAGAATACACGAAATTCTACACCAAGCAATTGACTCAGAGATAAACATGTGAAACACCCACGCTTGAGTCTAGACAATAAAATACCGGATATTCAGTCTTTGCAATATGTCTAGACAATGTCTAGACAGTATAAAAGGTTAGGGAATACTTGTTTATTAAAAAAAATTATTATAAATCATAGACAAAAGCTAAATATTCATTAAATCCTTTTGCACTTTATTTTTCCTTACTTACATAAAATTTACTATTTATAATTTGTAATCGATTCTCTTACCTTATTGTCTTTCAAAAGTGAGAGAATTTTAATATTTAATAGCTGTGTGAAATGTATTTTATTTTGTTCAGTCCCAACAACTTTTATAATTTTATCCCCACTGAAATAAAATAGTTTGTTCGTTCAAAATAATCACATTTTTAAAGAAAAAACAACAACATTAAACATGTTTTTCTTCAAAAAAATTCTCTTATCCTATCAATGTATTTCATATATTTTTCTCACAATTCATCTCTTAATCATAGTAAAATTCTGTTATTAAATATGTAATAATTAAAGAAAGAAACTTATTCCTTACTGAATTTCAAAACTAATAAGCAACACTGAGATTCATTAAAAGAGTAACTTAGCTTTTGATAAATTCTCGCTCACCTGAATTGATTTTATACGCTTACAAACCAAAAGGCAGTCATGTTTTGAATAATATTACATTTTTTATCTTCTTAAAATTTGAAATTCTACTTTTGAATGAAGACTTATTTTTTAAATTCTTTTCAGTGGAGTTATTATCTGCATGATTTAATTTTCCATGATAATGAAAAACAATTAATAAATGCTAATGATTTTTTTTTCAAATCTTCGTAGGCATTTGTGAATCATATAACTTTAATACACTACCTTGAAAAACTTAAGGAACGACAAAGATTAATGTTCCTAGAGGTATTTTCACTAAAAATCTGTCTTTATTTTAAGGATACTAATTAAACATCAATTAAGGATACACCAATTTGACTCTCTATCCACTGTTTGCAGTGGTGTGCAAACAGTGGATAGAGAGACAAGAGAAGGGGGGGGGGTGCACTCTTTGAAGTTCATTTATCATACTGATTTATTTAATTTTAAAATATACATCAAATTTTCTGTAGCTGCAAATTTTTAATATTTTCATTCACCTTTGGTAAAAAATGTATTATATGTTACAATTAAATAAGGTGTATATTGTTAAATTATGTACAAATATTACCTGGGGTCTAGCCACACGCCTTAACGTAAGTAATTTTTAACGTAGGATTATATTCCTCAATAACGGTGCTCCGGAAATAAAAAAATTAGAGTCTGTCACGAGTTATAATGTTGGCAGTGTGCCAAACCCAGTAGCAGTAAACAGTTAAACAGAAAAGTACCAAAATGCGTCAAAAAAAGAAAAGAGGTAAGAAACGATAAGTAATCGTACGTTAATAACCCGTGGTAGTTACGTTAGAAGAGACTACCTGAAGTATTTCCTTTCCTTTCTATTTTAATTTGATAAATTAAATAAAGTGTATAGTTTTCAATATTTTAATAAGAAGCTTATAATTTAAAATGTGTGTGTTTTATTTTGTGGTGGGTTCTTAAATCGCGAATTGGCGCGAATGAGTGTTTCGCACTGTCAGTCGGAATTTACGTATAATAACCGCCCTGTCCTTTTTATTGTATTTTATACCAAAATTTTGCTTTTGCAAAAGCTTGATTTGCAATGGCTAATTCAGACTCCGATGAAGAGTACTTTTTAGGGTCTTCAGGCTCAGATACCAAGTTTATTGAAAAGACATGAGTTTATTATAAAGAGTGTGAGGTGAGCTTGTGTGCAGTGCCCTGTTTTTGTATATATCATACAGTAAAGGATTTATGAAATTTGTATTTTCAAATTCATGTATTATTTAACATTAGTTTATAATATTTAGCTTTAAAATTAGCATGTCATTTAACTTATATTGCTATAATTGAAAATTTTTTAATAAAATATCCATTAATTTTTCACGTGTGTCAAATAATTTAATACCGTACTTTGTGACTGCAGGAGTAACTTTGTGACACATAGTAATTTTTTCGTATTTCGGATCTTGCACCACGCCCGTGATACCGGGTAGGCAAAGAACGGCGCATACAGCTTATCCGACAAACTGAGACACCTAGTGGCCAGTGTCCGAAGCTTCTTCGTGCCATTTGTCTTCGCTAGCCAGTGCATTGTTCAAACCTGTTGTCAAGCTATTGACTCAAACTTCGGAAACTTTGTGTGCTGGAGGCTAATACCTTATACAATCAACTATCACAGGTAATTATTTTTTATTGTCAATACGTTGGTTAGATTGTGGAGCAATACAATCTAACCAACTGATTGCAAACCCGTCGGACGGGTTTGTAATCAGTTGCGCCGTGTGCGTGGCTCCATTCAATTACATAGGTTGCGACTCATCACGGACTGGTTTGTGATTTGAGTCAGTTATCAGTTTCTTTTGAGTTGCCCCGTGTGCAGACGGCCTAATTCGTAATATAACATGTATGACCAAAGAAAATTTACTGGTGTGAAACATGATGTAGTCGTTCTGTAAAAACAAGGAAAAAAACTATAAAACAATCTAAACTGAATATGATAAAAATTCATTTTGTCATCTATTCTTGTTAAACTAGATTACATGCACAGAATATATTTAAAAAAGAAAAATTGTTCCCCAACAAACTCATAACCGGTAACTTATTTTATTCAATTCCTACTAGCACTAAGAAAGAGAAAAACCCATTGTTTCATGTATCTGTAAATTTATCTTTCCTAAAAATAGAAAGAAAAAATGTCGAAGATTATGTTATTTTTGATCGTTACATAATGTTGTTTCTGGAATTCAACTGAATTGTTTCAGATCGGGCATTTTTTTGCCCGAGTTAAATGACGTTTTAATGTCCTGAAATCTATTTTCCTAAATCCGCGAATACTCGTGGGCGAATAATCTGTTTTGTGGATTATATATGCATTGACCTCCCAATAAAAAAATTTTAGAAACGAAAAGAAAAGGTCCGATTCATTATGGCTCCTAATCCAAGGTCATTATGCTTCCTAAAGATTGGAATACAAGAGAATTTTTTACGAAAACAAAACTGTGTATTTCTTTGTATAATAAAAGCTCCATTAAGGTTTCGAATAAATTTGATTTCAATCATCGTTTATAAGTCATTTAACTTTTTCCTTACCGAGTGGGATAGCATGTATACCAAGAATACGGACCCAACGATGAATATGAATATATATATATATATATATATATATATATATATATATATATATATATATATATATATATATATATATATATATATATATATATATATATATATATATATATATATATATATATATATATATATATATATATATATATATATATTTATTTATTTATTTATTTATTCATCTATATAACCCCTCAATGGCCGTTCTTCCAAAGGGAGTATGAAGTTTCCCATTCTAGAGAGAAAATAAGAAAATTGGGCCCCGTAAGCTAAAGGTTAAAACGTTTGAATACTTTATATTTATGATGTTCAGAGTCATGTTTTCATGTTATCCGGCCCTCTTAGAGACAAGTATTTTTTTAAGGGGACTCCCTACCCTTAAATATTTAAAACATTCGATTTAAAAAAAATATATGTTAAAGCCTGATCATTTCTGAACAAAATAAAGGAAACCGCATGAAAATGTTCCAATTAGTTCCGGAGATATTGATATTCTAAATATTTAATTACTGATCAAGTTTATGGTAAACAAAATTTTAAACTCATTTTGCTCAAATTGTAATTTTGCATCATTCCGCAACTGATATCTCGAAAACTATGAAACATAATTCCATGCAATTTTTATCACTGCATAATCATGTTATTTTATTGCGTCTGAACTAGAATTATTGCAGTCACTGTACATTTTGTTATTTTTTCGGGTGTAAATTAATATAAAAATTTAAGGAAATTTTAAGTATACTTTGAGCAGTTTTAAAAAAAAATTAAAAAAAATTTTATGTTGAATGTTTTATGTTCAATTGTATTTTGAATTATTTATTTTAAATATAAAACAGGAATTATACATTTAAGTGTAAAATTTATTTCATAGTTCTGCGCGCAAACCTGTATCCAATAAAAATGCTTAAAAAACAAGGTATATCTAAAGCGTTTAAAAAAATTATTTAAAATTATTTAGAGAATTGATAATTTGTTTATTAAAATAAATTATCAATTTATCATATACATAAAATTTGGAAAAATTGGGAGTAAATTGAAATAGTTACGAAGAGTCAAAAAGTATGAAAATATGCCTTATTTCCTCGACTTAATATACTTTTGCATTTTTTACATGAAATTTTAGAGATGTGAGGGCATTTAGAATATGTCTCTGACAAATTAATACTGTCATACCTCTGTCTGATTCGGTACTCATCGAATCCGGTACTCGTTGCATTTCGACGCAAATATATTGCCTAAGTACTTGACGTTTGCTCGACACTCGTCACACATTCTAAAACATGTATGAGACAAGAAGGCTTCCCCGTGTCTTGTCTCTCCAGACTAAAAGAAAGACCGAAATAGGTTGAATTATTAAAGTTTGTTCATGACTATCACCCTGACAAAGCTCTAGTAAGCCGAAATGTGAATTTGTTTAGTGACCAAATAATGTCTCACTTCAGAAACATTTTGGAACGTAGACAGAAGCAAGTTTCTCTTATTGGGTTTGTAGTGAAACTCCTTGGAGTCATCACATTTAAAATACCGAATTTTACTTTTTTGAATTTTTAGAATATTTGAACATTTCTGAATCCTTTAAAACAAACCGCGTTAAAATATTCCAACTAGAACATTAAAAACTATGACATGAAAGAAGCGGTTCCAATAGAAACTGCTTCTTTCATGTCATAGTTACCAGTGTGGGAACTTAAAAAGCTGTTTTCTCGTAATGATCATTTTCATGCGTGCGCGCACTGTATACAGGAAACTACTGCAGATACAGTCGAACCCCGTTATAACGAACTTCAAGGGACCAAAGGGTTTGTTCGCTATATTCGGTTGTTCGTTATATCCGAACCTTCAAGAAAAATGTTAGAGTTCACAAAATGTATAATTCATTAGTTGCTATGTGTATTCAATAATGATGTATTTAAAAAAATGATAAAATCTATTTAAAATGATCATTAATGAATTAAATTGTCTAAAATCGATTACGTTAAACCGACAAAATACTAATTAAATTAACTAAAAATGAAGACAAGGGGAAATAAATTCATTTTACCTTTAATTGTTGCTCGCTGTTTTGATACAGAAATAATTGGTAATCTTCTGCTGACGTGATGCCGATTTCAAAATCATTTTATGAATTTCCTTGTCCAAATACACTAAATGACTCCAACACTCTTTCTTCCACTGTTTGTGCAGACAAAAACTTATTAATTACACGCATCTCTGCTGTAGCATCTAAGATGGTGGGGATATCGTCATTTTTGTGCTCCTCTTCATCAGCATCAGATGCAGAATCTTCGATTTCAGAATGATTCATTTTAATTTCTTCCACAATATATTCATCAGTCGGATTTTCACATGTCAAAACTTCATCATCACATGTTTCGAACAATTGCCTGTCACAATCTGAAATTGATGAAATTTTCTGCTTTTCTATCCACATCGCGACAGGTAAATCTTCATCATCTTCTTCTTCATTCGTTGTGTCTTCAACATTGTTAAAAAGTTAAAAAAAAAATAAAATTCAGTACTCGACAGAAAAAAGGTTCGTTATAGCCGATTTTTAAGGGGGGGGTTAGTTAGGATAAATTAGCGGAGGTTCGTTATAAAAGGATAAATTACCATTAAATACAATAGGAAAACGGCCAGACATTAAAATTTTCGCTATATCCGGG
>OU015490.1:238318201-238343201 GCA_907164885.2 Dolomedes plantarius
GAACATTTCAGATTGCAGTCGAAATGTACATAAAATCAGAATTTTCATACAAACGTTAAAAATTTCGGAATGTGTGAAGATGCATATTTGAAACTCATCGTTAAAACGGATCATTTTAGGGCGATCTAATGTGAAAAACTTGATTATTGTGTTATGGTCGGGATTTTCAAACTTCTAAAGATATTAGACGAGTGAAAAAGATATATGTTTAAAAATGATAATAAAAATGACATTTTAGTGCTCTCTGAAGTCAAAATTTTAATAATTGCTGGTCAGACTTTACAAATTCATCTCTTTCCACATATTTTCCCTAAGGAAAATAATTCCGTGACACATTAAGAAAAAAAAATGTCATTATGAAAATTTACATTAATAATAATCTTAGCAATCGTTTCTATAAACACTCAAAGAATATTTCGAAATCTTTTAAGCAGATTCAAACTTACAGTTCAACAAAATAATTTATCATTCCATTAAAATAATTTATCATTCATAATTTATCATTCCATTAATAACCATTTTTTTCTTCTTAATTTTGATAGACAGGGAGGGAAGCTTTGTTTGATCAAGTAATTGCCATAGATACAAATAATTATAACAATAATAATATTACTACTTAGCTCATCCAGAAAGTAAGTACCATTTGGGTATTAAAAAAGATTAGCAATTTGTTTTCATTTGCATTTTATTACGTAAAACTCTACACACCTTAAACTACTTTTCGACATATTCACCATGCGAATTAAGGTATGTGTCATATCTTGGCACTAATTGAAACATACCCGCTTCGTAGAATTCCGTCGCCTGCGACCTGAACTAGTTCTGAACGTTTTCCCTGATCTCCTTATCACTTGCAAAGAGCTGGCCGGCAAGAAATTGTTTGAGATGAGAAAACAAATGGAAGTCGGATGAAGCTAGGTCCAGACTATAAGGAGAGTGACAGAATTGTTCCCAGCGAAATGAATCAACCAGCGTCGTCGTTACCCGTGCGGTATGCGGTCGCGCGTTATCATCCACGAACAAAATACCAGAAGTCAGTAGTCAAAGCCTTTTGTTCTGTATCGCGCACCGTAACTTCTTCAAAGCCTCACAGTAAGCTGTTGTGCCTCGTTCCATACAGTCCACTAACAAAATTCCTTGCCAATCCCAAAAGACGGTGAACATGATTTTTCTTGGTGAGACGATAAATTTCACAAGGTCGAACATTTCTCGCATTCAGAAACTTGATAACGGCTGTTATTTCACAGCTGGAGGGCCGATCGATTGTTTTAAACATGATTAACAACAAATAACGACTTCAAACGTTAACGTAATCAAACAAAATGGCTAGGCTAATTCGTTCTCGAGTTGAAGTATGTAACTACGCATGCGCGACTTTCGTGCTGTCAGATGCGCGGGAGATATGCGCAAACGGTACTTTCTTTCTGGATGACCTAAGTATAAATCGTGAAGCTGATGTACAACAATAATGCTTTGAATCATAAAAATCAATCAGTGTAAAGGAAAATAAAGGTTTTGATGGTTCAAAATAAGTAATACCAGTCAATGTGAAATCTTTGTATCAGTCAACGTGCTGTTGTTTTCTAAAACTAACCACTTGTGTATATCTATTGTGAGAAGCTTTACAAGAAACTTTTTCCGTTTAGATTGCTAATTATCTCCCCTGACGTAGAAGTTTTTATTAGCATTCAGAATGATAGTATTCTCTAAAAATTAATCAACGGAAAACTCCAAACTTCAGTGTTATCATATTGTTAATTTCTCGTGTACGTTAGCTCTTAGTTTCGAAATCTTAAGATGCTGCATCATTCAAATCGCACGTCTTTAATCCCAATACAAAGCTGTGAAGAAATTTCCTCTCTGTAGTTTTCTAATCACAAACAAGCAAATACATATTTTTGAATTTCGTTATTTGTATACAGAAGTAGACATTTAAGTGAAGAGTACGCAGTTTCTAAAACTTTAAGGGGGTCCGGGAAACATTTAAAACAAAAATTTTATTTATTGAGTTAAAACTTTTTTATGAAGGTTAACCTTATAATTGTAAACAAAATCACTTCATAAAACTTCTCAAAATATTTTAAAAAAATTTTTTATTTTAAAATTAAAAAAATGAGGGGTAATTTAAAATTGTTATAACTCGAAATATTATTGTTCGAATTTCAATTCTTTTTCATTTAATTAAACAAAAATATATAAGTTTTAATTTTGATTCAGCATTTTTTTAAATATTAATTTTTTTAAAAATTAAAAATATTTATATTAAAAATTACAAAAAAAATTATGTAACATATTTTTAAAAAATCATATTTTCAAAAGTAAATATTTTTTCAAATTTGCTGAATCAAAATTTAAATAAAATAGTTGAAAAAGACATGTTCCAAGTTTCAACCATTTATCTTTAACGGTTCTTGACTTATAACAATTTAAAGACGAGAAATGGGGAAAAAACCCATCATGAAGAAAAACGCACTTACAGGTTTAAACAACGCTTGGCTACTATTAGAATGTTGCAAAAAAAATAATAATTTCTCCTGTTCAAATTAAGATAGAAACATGGTTTAAACGTCATTTTAAGCGTAAAGAAACACAGAAATTTTGAATGCAATAATTTTTTTTTTCGAAAATTCGAACAATTTTGTGTCCTGGACCCCCTTAAACTTTTCGGGAGTAAATTTTCTACAGGAAATAAAACTACAATATCTATAGATATTAAATAATAATTTTTTTAAAATATTTTTTTTAAAATACGCATGTTACATTTAGAAATCTATATCCAAATACAATTGCAGAATTTAATAATTTACATTTGCTAATCTATGATTAGTAAAATGCCAAGCGGAAAAATACCTGTAGCATAGGATTGACGATCTGTGAGCTCTAATATGGTATCAATATAAAAATTATTCACGCAAATAAATTATAAAGTACTAAATATTTAGTCCATGATCTGGGCCTTGATTCACATTAAAAAGTTCTCTACGGGGAAAAATTTCTGGCATATTACACCCAACTCTTTCTTTGCATGGTAGATGCGTTCCTCAGAAATACGTATAAAAAGGAACCATGTAAAAAAAAAGATACATGTACGTACATAATATGCATTTTTATAGAGCAATTAAGTTCAAAATCATAATTTATAGGGAAAATTAGTAGGGGAAAAAACACAACTGGAAACTTCAAATAATAAAAAAAATTAGGTTAATCCAAAAATAAGCATAGAAAACATCAAATTAAAAAAAAAAGACATAAAAAATAATATTTAGTAATTATTCGTCGCTACTTAATAATAAACGCGATTGTTTATGAACTGGACCAAAATCCCTATCATTAAGCCTATGTAATGAAATCCATAATCGAATAATTTTTCCATGCATCAACGATTGTGAGGTTGTCCTTCTCAACTGCATCCAAAATAAGTTGGAATGCTCGTTTAATATAATAAAGATCAAATGTACATTTCTGTCAAAACACACATTTTCTTTTGTTCATTTAAATAGCAGTGCTGCTATTTTTTTAAGTGTAATAGATTTTTGAAATGTACATGCACATGGACTAACAAGACAATGATTTTGAAATCTTGTTAGACTAAATAAAGAGTTAAAAAGAGCTTTTTTTTCTTGGACCGTGTAACTTCAAATTAGTGTAAAAGAAAAACGTGTAAAAAAAAGTGTTGGGTGTATACAATAAAATTAATGTATATACAAAATATTTTTATCTTTATTCGAAAAATACACGAATATATGGCTACAAGTTGATTATAAATAAATAATACTCCACAATTTTTATTCAGTCTCGCATGGATATGTTATTCTTCACTTTTTAAACAAACATTATATCTTCAATTTTCCTATTTGTAAAAATTAAACAATCCCCTAAAAATAAATGACACTTTTGTTAAACACGTATTAACTTTTTAAAAATAATTATTATTTTTCCTTCAATGTGTAAGATTATATAGTCATTTTACTTTCAATGAATATTAATTCTCAGCAGTTAAGCACACATATATGATGTATATATACAGACGATTGCATTTAAATTCTTAATATCAACTGATACCATTTATCAGAAGTTTGTGAATAATTTCTTTATATTTCAAAGACTGCATCACACACGGCAATGCGACAATTCTTATGTACTATAATTTTGTTACGACTTCGCAACCAGCATCATGACTTCTACATTTTTTTACAAAACAATTACGATCATAGAATTAAATTAAGTACTTAGAGAATAGCTTCCAATGGCATGTTTATATTCCTTTTTATCGCTGCAGTCTCCTTTAATCACATTTTTGTTTTAATTTCAATTTTCATATGCACCAGAGTTAAATACACGTGTCCTCACAGCAAAATTTAATTAACAGAAGTATCATTAACGAAATAACACAGACGGCTCATTTCTTATTTAGCTCTCAGTGTCGTAACTAATGCCAGCTAGCCTGAAATATCTCTTTCATGAATATTTGATGTTAAGTCGTATATGTGTTTTCATTTAATTTTTATCCCATCCGCAATCAACAGAGCGGAGAGCGATTGCGAAATTGCGGGGAATGGTATAAAGCGATCGCTTACGATACTAAATTATTTGGATGAAAATCCGTCATGTATCTACTCTCAAAGCAAGTAACGACACTACTGCGTTTTTACTTTCCGATATAAACTAACTTCAATTTTCTTAATAAAGGAATTTGTACCTTACTATTTGTGTGATGGTTTTTAATCTTTCAGCATTAAGACAAAAATAATAATAAGGAGAAAATAATTTTATTCATTACTCTACTTGAGGGTATATGTAAAGAAGGTTTTACTTAATTTATCTGAAACTAACAAACGACCAAAGCCTAGTAGCGTAATACACTTTGTAAGGGATTTTACTACTAAAAAAAAAATCCAAATTTCAAATATCTAAAATTTCGCACTAACGCATATGACCAACATTTCGTCCTTATTTGGTTTAAAATTTCAAATATTTCTTATAGACCTTAACTAATGTCACCGATTGCTTGACTGGGCCTCTAGGTGTGTAGATCGGCTAGGGTGCTAGCTTTCGGCACCAGAGTCTGTGGGTTCGAATCCCACGGTTGGCATAGATGTTTTGTAGCCTTTCGGAATCGGCTTTGAGCAGTAGGTCCCAAAATAATTAGCCCTCGTGTAGTAAAAAATGGTCTTAGTGCTCTCAACTCAACTCTAGGCATGAAGAAATAAGTTCGAGTCATAATCAGATGAGATAATGTTGTTACTCATATTTTTCAGCTCTCTTTCTAGCTAGTGGCATGTTACCATATTACCCTATCCTGGATACCTTTTCCATGAAGGTACTAGTAGGAAATAGAAGGAGGCGTTTCAATAAAGTTTTGCGAAAGCAGAAAGACAGAAAAAAAATTGGTCAGAAACCGGGAAAAAAAATATATCTCAGACGTCAACAAAAATTTTTAAAAAAGGTTCATTAAATTGATGTAATTAACTAAACAATACTCCTTAGAAAGCTCACTCCAATACATAGCTGATGATTGATTGAAAAAAGGTGTAATTCGTGAGGTATTAAAAGGGAGGTTGATTCCTCAGGGGTCGAAATTGCTGTTTATCCACAAGCGTTTTTATTCTTTCTTTACCAATGATTTCTTTATATTCATATTGTATTTGCTTTTTACTAATATCATTTGTTATATATAAAAGAAATACTATTCATGAATTTAAACAACGTATTTGATAGCTGAAAGGTTAGAACGTTTTAAATAGTTCTTTTGAATGTTTGATTCTGTGTGTTACAGATAATTTTCAAATGGAATTAAACTTAAAGATTAAAAAACAACCTAAAATTGATTTTCAATTAATTATTTAAATAATATATTTCTTATTTGAGTACAAGAACAAATATATATAATTACAGTATATTTTTGCCTAATTTGTAAAACAAGAAAAGATTTTTCAAATGTCCAAAATTAAAATGTATATCCGATATCTGTTTAAATTAAACTACTATGAACAATCCTATATATAATAGCCGTTGTCTCTGTATGACACTTCCGGGCTGTACTCATCTTTCAATTGAAGCCCTCAGTAAACAAACCGCCAAATAGGCTTAATTTCAATTTCAGATGTGGATCAGAATTTTTTCTTACCTAAAAACAAATATCTTCTCCATCAAATCACATTTGTTCAGCCTATTTTTCTATAAAACATTCAGAACTAAAAAAAATTGGATGTTTTTAGCTGTATATTTAACAGTTTTTAAAAATCTGTTTACTTTTGCGATGAATTCTGAAAGTAAATAAACTTGAATGTGAATGAATCGTGAAGTGAACTGTAAAAAAAGTTTTTAACTTTCATATACTTTTTCCATTATGACGTCATTTTTAGTATTATGACGTCAAAATGACGGGTTGGATGGCAGTCTACTACTCCAATCGCATGAAAAACTAAATAAATAAAAAATAATGAAAGGGTTTGCTTTTACAAGGTGTCGATTAAATGCAATATTTTAGATAATTCGGGATATTTTTTAACTTTCATATACTTTTTCCATTATGACGTCAAAATGACGGGCTACCTACTAGTTATAATATATTTTTCTTATTAAGTATACCCGGTTATCAGATTGTTAATAAATCCAGGTGTCATGATAGGCAATATTAGCTTCGTTTCATCGCCTTTATGAAAAATTGCATTTTTGGAAAATTACTTTAAGGATGAAATTATATCTAGAAAACTTACAAACAGATTTACCTGATATTTTATTTTTTCCCTTTATATGAAAGCTATGGAATCAACTTCCCATTTTCAAACGTATTTCTGTTAATAAAAGTGATTGGGATTTACGTTTGAAATCAAGCAATAATTCTTGCTGTTTTGGCTTATACTACTTATATAATGTGACATGAACTGTAGTTTAAAATTTTACCAGAACTGCTACTTAGTTTGTACGTTATAAATAAATCATTATTATGATAAATAAAAAATTTATTCAACATGTTTTTTCAAGTAAGTAAATAATTCTTTCTAGAGCCTAAATTTTAGAGTTTTTTTTTTATTTTTATGAAACCAACAAAAACAAATCAAGATTTTAAACCACTTTTTGAGTAAATTTACTCATTTGTTTGAGTGTATGACCTTATAATGAATTTTGAATAAATGTCAAATAATACGTTTAATAAAACACTTATAGGAATTTTTTTATCATAAATATCTTTTCTCTAAGATTCTTCCAAAATCAGATTCAGATATGTTAGCTTTACTTCTAGAAGCAGTTTTTTTTTTTTTTTTTTTTTTTTTGCTTATTTACATTTAAAATGCCTTTACATTTATAATTTTTAATATTTTCATTATTTTTATATTTTCTATGAAGCAATACTTTTTTATATACTTTCAGTATTATTTAATTTTTACGATGAAAAATAACCTCAAAGTTTTTAAGCCGAGCATTTTTCGCTCATTACTTTATGACAAGTGAACTATGATAAATGGCTAATAACAAGCAAACATATGTCACAAAAGGGGGAAAAAAACTTGCTATTTATATCAAGGCTCGATATTCCTTCGTGGCATTGTTTTTTTAAAATGTGATTAATAACAGCATTGTACAGTGACCCACCTCGAGGGACATACTAGCTTTGACCAGATGACCTCATTTCTCGTCGGCAAGAATTTCTGAGAAGGGCAATATTTTATGGGTAGGGACTTTCTAATAAATAATATATCTGCTCTCATATTTCCTTAAGCCTGCAACGTGCCCCTGATATTGTGTAACACGCAGCTGTAATTTGTTCACGTCAATGAACATTTTGTGGCATGTTCCCGTCAGTTTTCTGGTTTTGGATGTATACGCGTCTACGGCTTCCCTAAATATCCATTTTCCAGGTGTTTGCGTTTAGTCTTTATTACAGTATTTTGTAAATACATGTGTAAGGGGACACGTACCTTTTCGACAAACATATCCCTATTTTTCATCGTCAGTAGTTACTAAAATAATTTATTCAGAAATATGAAAATCTTACTGTGAGTTAAACACTCTTCTTCATAAATATGGCTCTCATTTTTTTTTTTTTACGTTGAAGACAAATATTTTAATTTTTTGAAATTTCAAGCTTTCTTTTTTTCATCGTTATGTCATTCCGCGCAGACTTTCGTCCGTATATTAATGAATATACATATTTTTTTCAGTTTTAAAATTAAGTTTTATAATATATCTTTAAAATGACCAACTTTGAAATCAAAATTTTTAGTTCTTAATAGAAAAAAAGGTTTTTTTTTTTTTAATTTTTAAATTTCTAAAAAAAAATGTGATACATTTTACTGTAATTAAAATTTTATATGTCAGGAATGACATAATAGTAGTTCATTTTGATGATACATGTTTATATTGTCCGTGTATGAAATTTCATGGTATTCTAATGGTATGAAATTTCATGGTAGCCAACTGGTTTGGTGATATCATGTGTGCAATGATATGACAATGAAAAAAAAATGGTTAAAATTTTAAACAATTAAAAAATTTATCTTCAACGTAGAAAAAATTGAGAACCATATTTATAAAGAAGAAGGAGTGATTAATTCTCAGTAAAATTTTCATATTTCTGAATAAATTATTTAAGTAACTACGGATGATTGAAAATGGAGATATGTTTGTCAAGTCACTAGGCCTTTAAAAGGTATGTGGCCACTTAACTCACTGTCGCGCGAACTTATAAAAAACTTACAGACATAAAAATGCGTAGAAAAATTTGCTAATGAGTTAAACAAACATATAAGAAATATTTTTAAAGGTTTTTAACCGGAGAAAAATAATATTCATATAATTAATATAATTCATTAATTCATTATAAATTATTCATTATAATTCATTATAAATTATTCATTATAATTCATTATAAATTATTATAAATTATAAATTATTAATAATTATAAATTATTATAAATTAATGAAATTAATGAATAATTATAAATTATTATAAATTATTCATTATAATTCATTATAAATAATTCATTATAAATAATTCATTATAAATTATTCATTAATTCATTATAATTTATTCATTATAATTCATTATATTCATATAATTCATTATAATTAATATTCATATAATTATTCAAATAATATTCATATATCAATAATTTCCATAAATATCCGGTGCAAATCTCGGAATTTATAATTCTTCTTACTTTCTTAATTGTATCCGCTTCTATAGAAACGGATACAGAAAGTAATATGACTGTACCTTAAAAAATGGAATACAAAAAGTATGAAATGTATTACAATATATAGCATAAAATTATACAGGTTCAGCATCCCTAGTTAGAGAATAAAAAAATTCAAATTTTTTTACGACAGGATGTCACACAAAGGAAAATTCCGCCATTGACTTCATATGTTAGAATTGTATTAATGATATGATATTTATTATCTTATTTTTACTCTTATGTACTTACCGATAAACAAGTATTCGATAAGGTCTTGCTTATCAGTATTGTATAGTGTACGAAATGATGATGGTATCAAGGAACCACTGATTTTCCAAACAGGAAGGAGGAGCTAATTAAAAATAGATTTTATTTCTGGTGGCTTATAATACAATAGATTTTATTAAAAATATATAAGTAATGTAGTACAAATTACCCTTAAGCTCACACAAGGTGTTTAAGAAACATGAAGGAATTTTATATTTATAAATCACTACACATCCCAAGGTATTTTATTTTACACAAATTTGAATTTTATGACCTCAGACTTAGGCTCCTAATGCCCGATCTGACTTGTCTGGTATTTTGTAACCGTCTTTACATTTCTTGCCGTTTGTTAAAGGGTTTCAATAAATTGTGAAATCGTGAAAAATGGATTGATGTTAAATCAGTGAATTTTTATAATAATTCAAGAATCTTGATCATGAGAGTATGGTTTACCCTGCTAAAGAAAAAAAATAAAAAGTCCATAAACTGCAGGTCATTCAAAAATTTTCTGGAGATGTTTAGCCACAAATACCACTGATCTCTTTTCAGGCCCTTTGTGATCTTAAACATTGATTTATACAAACATTGCCCATAATTAAGTTGGAAATATTATATTATATTTCAAACTTAAGTATGGACAAATAGACTTATTTATATGATTTATCGCTCCTTTTTAAATGATTACTCTTTAATTATCCCTTTTTTTGATTTCGAAATATATTTTAAAATGCTTTCTTAGTATCCTCTATAGTAATACTCCTTTTGAAACCTTCCATAAACATTTTTTCGTTCTTGAATGCCAGATATATATATTCTAATATAAAAATATTCTAATATAAACATATTTTTTCTTCTAATGCGGAGGTACTTGTCGTTATACATTCACCTTTTGTTACTGTCATCGCAATTTACTGGCTATTTTATGATGGGAGCACAGTATAGATGAGCTAGCATTGCTCCCTGTGAGGGGACGATACGGAAACGACCAAGCCTTATTCAGCATTTGAACCCAAGTCCACTGCGTGGCACGACAATTATATATATATACACTGAAGTGCCACTGAATTAGGGATACCTACCTAGTAACGACTTGGGCCTCCTCTGGCCTTGATAACGGCTGCCACACGACGAGGCATAGATTCAACAAGTTTCTGGAAATGTTCCACGGGAATGGCTTGCCAAATATTGGCTAAAGCTGTCCATAATTCAGTAAGGTTCTTTGGTGCTGTGGGATGGCCTTTCACGCCTTGTTCCAAAACATCCCAAAGATGCTCAATAGGATTTAAGTCTGGGCTTCTAGGTGGCCAATTCATGACAGAGAAGTCAGAGGAATGCTCATCCAACCAGACAGTAGCCAACCGAGACTTGTGAGAGGTACAGTTGTCTTGCTGGAAAACTCCATTACCGTGCGGATAACAGAACAGCATAGACGGATGGAGGTGATCACCAAGCAACTCTACGTACCGAATTGCATTTAGGGAGGTTGGTACACGCACCAAAGATCCCAAACTGTGCCACGAAAAAACACCCCAGACCATGATTGAGCCACCATGCCCTTGTACAGTTCTAGCCAGGCATGCAGGATCCATGGCTTCATAAGCCTGACGCCATATTCTCAGCCTCCCGTCGGCGTTAAGTAGTCGGAATCGAGACTCATCACTCCATGCTACTCGTTTCGAGTCCTCTACACTCCAGTCTCTGTGCTCTCTTGCCCAGGCAAGACGTGCAGCCCGATGGCGAGTATAGAGCAATGGTACTCTCGTAGGTCGACGGCTCCCGAAACCCATACGGTGAAGCGAGCGTTGCACAGTCCGTTTACTGACTGTACGACTGGCACCGTCATTAAACTGGGTGGTAATTTGAGCTAATGTTTGGCTTCGCTGGCTACGTACAATACCCCTGAGCCGTCTCACACCACGCACTGTCAAGGCTAATTGTCCTTTGCAGTTTGCCCGATCGCTAGTTTTTTTTTCCACCATCGATGTATTCTTGGTATACTCTTGACACTGTCGACCTTAAAAATCCCAGCTGTCTGACGATTTTTGGAAATTGAATGGCCCATGCGTCTCGCACCTACGATTTGTCCGCGATCGAAGGCGTCTAAATCAGGCAGTTTACCCATACTGGCAATTCCAACAACTAATTCAGAACAACCACAGTACGCGCTATATATGCAGTTACCACAGCACCCTCACTTGCGCATACATGATGCGCAGCACTACACAATTTGCATAGGCTTTGCTATCCCTAATTCAGTGGCACTTCAGTGTATATATATATATATATATATATATATATATATATATATATATATATATATATATATATATATATATATATATATATGTGTGTAAATTGTTATATATATATAACAATTTTTATATGATAAAATTCCTTGGGTATAGTGGAAAAGTTAGGTAGCTAATTAGACCATTGCATTTAAAAGTATGATATGCATACCCTTTTGGATAAATGTTCAACCCAAAATTACAACTTTCGGGTTGAAAGTACAAAACCTACCCTTTTGGGTACGCATTGTACTTTGAACAGGTACATGAGCTCTAGAGAAAATATTGGTAAAATAACCAAGTCAATTAGTATTTAGATCTTGGTAGGGAATAATTAGTCATTACTCACGGACAGAATCAGAAAGAAAAAACTTCCCTACTCCTGATTAAGAGCGATTGGGTGTCCATAAAAGACAGCTATTCCAATTCGATCATTAATAATGTGCAAGAACCGGGGATAACAGGACACTTGTCTGTAGGAGCTTTATTTTAGACAATCTGGATAAGGATTGTACAACCTGCTATATTTTCCTGTGAGTTCCGAGAAAAATTGCAGGAAACTTGAAGCATTTATATAAAAAATAGAGAATCCACAATCTGTCCCAACTAGTGGGATTTACTAGTTTTTTCATTATTAGTTTTTCGCATGACGTAAAAAAGAGAAGACCTTCTGCAACCAAAACAGCTAGCAGTGTCCAAATATTCACTTATTAGACGTATAAATAGGAAACTAAATGTTAATTGATATCAGTGACAAAAAACTTTTTATTTTAACTTAAACAATAATCGATGAACATCTAAAAGTAACTGTGTCTACACATTTTCATCTCTTACGTCAACATGAAACAAAAATGGGCAGTAGAATTTCCCTTTACCGGAGAGTTTTCTTTCACGAAATTTTTCTGGAGAACCATGCATTCAAAGGTTTAGCTTGCAAATCCATTCCCTTAACACGACCAAAAATCTTTAGGAAGATTATTTTTCAGTATAAAAGCATTCGATATGAAGAATGTCTATATATTATTTTAGTTTACAGTTTAGAAATGTATATGGAATGGCAGATATAGAAACTAATGTATTTTATACTTTGTATGTATTTTTAAACATATGTATTATGTCAAGTTTGAAATATTGTGAACTCTTTTTATAATTTATAATTTCTTTTATGTTACGTTGTTGTTTGTAAACTGTTTCTTTCATTTTTCATGCATTTTTAAGAAAGGTATAAATTTCCTTTTGTGAGATAAAACTTTGAGAGAATTTTTTGAAATCTTATCGATTTCATTTCGTTAGTAATGAACGCGTTTTAAGTTTTTACGAAAAACATTTACTTGAATTATTTATGTGTTATCTTTCTATAAATAGCCAGTGGCATTTTTAACTGTTTAATTTTCAAGATACTAGGCTTTAGGTGCACAAGTATTGATCTAAACTCCCCATTTCCCAAAGATTGAAATTTTAAGAATCAAGCTTTTCGAAAAATTTAAACTACTATCGCAAATAATTAGCAAACAGTTTTTTAATTTTCCCAAAGGAAACAGAGAACGGAAATTTATTATTGTTCTAATTTAACGCAATTTAAAAGGTATACACTGCTGAATTCAAACCTTTGTATAGTTTAATTTTTTACTTCACGCTGGGTGGTTTTAAATTAATCCATGTTTTTTTGAATTTCAGTACACACCCATGCATTACTTAGCATGGATAATCTGCAGGTAATTCAAAGTTAAATGAAATAAAAAATCAATTTAGTACAAGTACCACCCAAGGTTACCAAAAATAGAAAAAATGGCAGTTTAATAGTAAACTGATACAAAGAAATGCGGCCTTCTTTAAGTTAATGTTTATAAAAAAATCATGACAAAAAGAAAAATTAATGAGCTAGCTACAAAATTTTTTTGCAAAGACAGTTTCAGCAAAGTTTTTCTATTTGATGGGCATGATTTTATCAGATTTTGCTCTTTCACGGAATAATTTATTTACTTTTTTCACGATGGTAACAAAAATACTCAACTATTTCTTCATTTTACTGTTTAAATATAAATATATTTCTTTTATTAAACAAACTTAAGCAGAAGTGTATACTTAAAAATGTCTTTTAACCTTTTGCTATAAGAACCATATATTACGTTAAATTAATAAAAGTATGGAAATAAAAATATGCATTTGTGATATTTATTATGCGCCGCTAGCCAAATAAAGAGTACGTCGTAATCTAATCAAATACTAGTACTATTGATTGTTGATATTCCAGATTCAATTTTGGGAGTAAATATTTGAATTTTTGACTTACTGTTCAGTCACTCACATTTTTTAATATTCTCATTTTTGTAATTATTTTGTAAAACCAATGAAGGTCTTATCACTTGGTTCAGTCGTGAGAATGGTGAAGTCAGCCGATGAGAGAGGGTTCGAATTCTTATATTTTAGAGTTTTATCTTTGGTTATATATCATGGCGTTATCATTCTTTGGAGAAGATTTAGCGAAGTTTAAATGCAGATATTACGCACCGACACATTGATTAGTATTTGTTTAGAATTATGGGCACATTTTGCTCTACAATTTACTGGGGTTAAATTTAAACTATTTAAAGTAGACTAAATAAAATGAAGTTCTACCTGCTTTGCTGGGTTTTTTTTTTATTTAATACTTCCAAGAAATAAAATTATTCTGGTAGTAATAGACATCAATAATGTAATGTCCTTTAAAAATTTAAATATAGGAAAAAGTAAAATATTAGGAACTGCGTGTTTTTAATTTGAACATGCACCCTCATAAAATAAAAAAGAATTAAAAAATTTCGCTAATCTGTGATTTGTAAAATACCAAAAAGGAAATTATCTATGGCTTAATATGGGGACTGGAGGTCTGCAATGTCAAATGATTACCAGTCTTATGGTTAGTTTAAACTTGACGTGTTTGTTAGGGATATGAACTGCATTTTTCCAGTTACTTCAGTACATGTATATACCTTTATGTTGAAGTTCAGTTTATATTTTAATAAAATGAGTTTTATTGTTTTAATACTTGACTATGTTTTTTCCTCGTTACTTCTTGGTCTCTAATAAAGTTTCAACGCATGTATAAAGATACTTAAAGCTTTCGTTATTTGGATGCTAATATTTTAACATGTATTTAATGGTGAATCCATGAAGGAACTAGCAGCACTTGAATTAACTACTTCACTATAGATTCATACTTCATCTATATATATAAAATAGTTCCGTAACTGACTGACTGACAGATAACGTACAGACCAAACCGCTGGACCTAAAGGGTTGAAATTTTGCATGGTGATTTTTCTTATAGTGTAGGGGTGCAATAAGAAAGATTTTTGAAAAAAAATTCTTAAATTTTTTAAATTAAATTTTTAAGCTGTTTTTGTAACATTCTTTAAAGTTTGGACTTAAAATAATAATCTGAGGGTTATAAAATTTATATCACGAGAAAGATCATAAAAATTCTTTTAAAATAAAATCTTTTTCGAATCTTTACCACCATTTTCTGATTTTTGGGGAATTTTCAAAGATTAATTTCTTGAATTTATTAAATGCTGATCACGTGGTTTCTTTCCTTTTTGTGATACTTTAAATTAATTTTGCGTCACGTGTATAACAACGAAATAAATTGACAAAAAATATTAAAATACGGAAAAAATAAAAGTTAACCACTAGATAAATTGAGATGGAAGTTTTTTAAGAATTTAATTCAAATTAGTATGTTTTATGGATATTTAACATACAAATTGATTGCATACATTGACCGTTGTATTTAATTTGAATATTTTCTTTTTCCACATTATTTTGTCTATAAAAATATCCGTTACGATTTTTTAATAAATATATTTTTTGTTACTTTTGGGGCATTAATTGCGTACATTGACCGCTGTATTCAATTTGAATGTACTCCGTAGAGAAGCACGGGTATTCAGCTAGTTGAAAATATATTATATCGGTATGAAAATGGCTTTAGAAAGTGTGATCCGAATGTCTAACAAAAGGCTATGAAATTTGGAGGAACTTAATAGAGAAGTCATGAGAAGATATAATAAGCAGTATGCATTCCCACTGATTTCCGGTAATTGAGCAAAGGAAGTTATTCATGGGTTAGATCATTAAATGCCGGTAGAAATCGTGATGCCACTGAAGTAGCCAGAAAAAAATTCAAGGGGAGTTAGTGCCTTAGCTTTTATTTTCTCTCGTCTTAAATCTCTTGATTTTTATCAAAGAATCGTATAGGAACAAGTTCTTGGTATATTTTTAGTATAGAACGTTTTACATTAGAATTAGGGCCATTCATTGTGGTTGGCATCTTCAGCTTCTACGGAGTGGGCTCTGGTTCGAATCTCAACTAAACCATAAACGTTCTAATGCTCTCCCTTCATAAGGAATGATGGGTCTCGCCTCTTAGAGAAACCAACAGATTCGCTTTGTGAAATGGGCCAATGTCATTAAAGACAATTACCTGCTGCGGTAAAAAAGAAAAAATCGTTACATGCCTTATTTTTAAAAAAACAGTTTTTCCATTCAGAATTCATGGTTAAAAAAAAACCCATAGAAAGGAGGAATTTTTTTATACAATGAAAAAGATTGAAATCATTTAGATTTATAACAACACCATCTATCACTCCGAACTTATTCAACATTGTTCTTTTATTCTGAATGAACAATGACCGGGACAGAAATTAATAGAAACCGTCATCTTTGGCCAATATTCTAATAACCGAACATTTATCCCACAGAATTCACATCTTGCTCTCATGTGTGCTATGACCTGGGGATATATTTCCAATTATCACCTAAGCCTTTGTATAGATATGTAAAATTATAATAGAAGTAAATATAATCTTGCTTAACAGTTCATTAAAAGTATTGGGGTAATATTGATTTTTATTAATAATTCACATTAGTAGTCAGCTCATATAATATGGGTTTAAATATGACTATTTTTTCGTGCATAATTTAATTTTAAGATTTTTAATTATTGTTAGTTAATATTAAATAATTATCAACTAACAATAAATAAATGTCTTAAATTATCTACGAAAAAATAATTATTATATTGTTAGTTATTAATTAATTATCAACTAACAATAAATAAATATCTTAAATTATCTACGAAAAAATAATTGTTTTATTGTTAGTTATTATTAATTGACTATCAACTAACAATAAATAAATATCTTAAATTATCTACGAAAAAATAATTGTTTTATTGTTAGTTATTATTAATTAATTATCAACTAACAATAAATAAATATCTTAAATTATCTACGAAAAAACAATTGTAATATTGTTAGTTATTATTAATTAATTATCAACTAACAATAAATAAATATCTTAAATTATCTACGAAAAAACAATTGTAATATTGTTAGTTATTATTAATTAATTATCAACTAACAATAAATAAATATCTTAAATTATCTACGAAAAAATAATTGTTATATTGTTAGTTATTATTAATTAATTAAGGGCGCGATGGCCCAATTGGAAAGGGCAGTGGGCCAGTGATCTGAACGTCTCTGGTTCGATGCCCGTCGCTGCAAATCCACCGCCGTGTACACAGATGGCGGCTGGCGCACGTAAAATCTGTCATGGCTACAAAGTCCTCCAAGTTCTCAAAATTACCCTTGACTCAGTTTTAAATTGCGGGACAGGCTTGTAGGGGGCAATGTTGGCCACCTATACGGTGCCCCTTGAATAAATGGCCAGCAGTCACGGCTGCAGGTGTAATGGATTAAGTTCCAAAATTACCAGAAGTAACAACAACATATTAATTAATTAATTATTGGAGTATTTAAACTAACTAAACTAAATATTAATAAAGCGCACTCTCATAGTGTCTCCCCCACCCCCCTTATTCTTGTATGTGAAGTGGTATTTATAAAATGCATAAATATATCATAATTACAGCTTTTTTAAGTTCATTCTAAAAATTATAAGAATTGCAGTGGTCATTGAAGGATAAACATCATGCGATGCTTTCGTGCTGTACCAAACGTTCCAGATGACAAAATAAAACGTCAGTTAGAAATATTATTTACTTTAAACAATTAAATAACTCCATACATGACTTCACTTTTAAACGAAGAATAATGTTTACACAACCGTCTCTACGAATTCACGCAACAGTAGGGGGCCAATTTCAAAAGACTTAATGGACTTCGCAACAGTTAACTTACTAATCAATGAAAACTTATGTAAGATATATCAGAATTTAACTTAAGATAAATCTAAATATGAACTCTACTTCGAACGATCAAGACATAGTCATAAACCTTTTCATTTGATAAATATAATTTACCAACTTTAAAATTCCCATCTCTGACGTAAATATAGTACAAACTAGGTATTTCGCATGTACAGGTATACTTTCCATTATTTTTTTATGACATTTTTAAATAAAAACGCATAAACGTTCAAGTGAATTAACTTTTCGGTTGGCAGAAAATTTATTTCTTTCTAGTCTTACGTCGACAGGCCCCTGTTTTGTTTTTTTTTATCATTGTCTGTGCTTTGTGCACCCTTTCCGCCGAAAAAAACCCGCCAAAAAAGAAATCAGTAAAAAAAAAGCACGAAACCGCCCTCAATCACAACAAAGCGGTCACGTGGTTCCCTCGGTGCTGCCAAACGGAGCGAGACAAAAATTCCCCCTTTTTGCACTATCCAAACTGCTTCCGAGCCGCGCGGACGCTTAAAAATCACCTCCTGACCATGAATTCCGTAATAGTGGTAGGCTTTCTGTTTTTCGGTTTATATCAAGGGACTTTATCTTTTCTGAGCGGTTTCCCAAAAGAGCAGTGCGATGACATGGACCCTACAAAAATTAAAATAGATGAATCCATGGCGAAAGGCGCGGAATCCGATTATAATAGTACTGATGGGTTAACAGAAGATGCGCTGCCCACTTCGGTACAATTGTCCGGAAGCCTGAATCTGTACAGAATTGTAACATCTGCACCTAAGTACAGAAGAGGCAGGACCCTGGATAGTGAGTATAAAGGATTTTAAAAATTTATTACTTATAAGTAATGTCAAAACCGTGATTTGTTGATATTTTCCAAGTTATGTTCTAACTATTAATCACGTGAAGGGTTACTAAAAATTATTCGTTGATATCGCAACTTTTTAATACCTCACTTTATAGTTAAGAAAATAAATTTGATATTTGGTATTTTTCTTTGGGAAAAATGTATCTGACATAAAAGAAAGATATTTCAAAATGAAACTAATGTTCTTCTTTCCGTTCACTTACTCAGATATAAATGTCGAAAAAGTTTTGAAAAAAAAATTTTTTTTAACTGATACGTTGAATATCTGCTATTAATTACATAGAGGTTAAAGTATTTCGTTAAGCAAAAAAAATATTAATTTTAAATATTCATTTAAATAAATGCTCGTGATTATATTAACTATTACTATGTACAGAAAAACATGAACCTTTATTTAATACTCTTTTTACAATTTTTAAAAGAATGAAGTATTTGTCGAAACTGTCATTTAAAATGCGCGCTTTTTTAGCGAACACTGTACAGTATAAAAGAAACCCATGAAATCAAACATTCTCCTGTTGTTGTTCCTTTTTTTATAACTTTAGATGTTTTAAAAATATTTGGTCCATTGTATAAAGGATAAAATAAACTTTTATTGATTAGATTTGAATTGGGAAATTCAAATATTATTTGCCCTTTTTTTACGTATTTCAGGTCTTTCTTTTAAACACAAGGTTTAAAGAAGTTAGAAAGGAGCCAGAAATTTCTTTTTCATATTGCTGCTTTAGGAAAAAAAATACTATGGGCAGTTTAAAATGTGATGCAATAGATTCTATAAAACAATTCAATTTCGATATAATTTTTTTCTTGTTTTAAACGAAATGTTATACATATCCTGTAATTTTACAATAAAAAATTCGCAGTGCTATAGTATAATATGTCTGAGTACAATAACTCCCGATCTTTTACGAACTAGATAAAAAGGAAAATGGTTTTATTTTCACTTTAAATTTTCTCGCTTTTACTAATTTATTTGCAGAATATGTTAAAAATCATTTTAAAATAGATGTGTTAATAATTTTAACTATGCAAAAGTATCGTTATATTATGTGGCAAAATAAAAGAGCGAAACATTTATTTTAAAACTACGGGAATTTAGCACGGTTAAATATTGTTCTCCTTAAGTTATTTTCTCTGCAAGAATTTCTCGCTTAGAATTTCTTAAGTCTTGCATTTCTCCCTCTGAATGATAAGTAGAAGATGTAATACTAATCAACGCTGTTTTGACTACTGCTTGAATTTATTCGGAAAATTTAATTCAATTGCTTTCCAGGAGAGAAAACTGTTTCTTGTAAAACATCGTTAAAAGACTCAAATATTTACTGACAAATTTTAGCATTTTTGGTTCGAAATGCATTAAACAGACGCTGTGAGTTTTAAGAATTTTATTACTGAATTTAGAATTTAACAACTTTTCCAAAAATTTGAAATGCTCTTTTCGAATATAAAATACACTTGTAATAAACGAAATATTTTTAATATTTTCTTTTCTCTCGCATAATACAAAATTTAATGTGGATACTCCCCGGCAAGTGATACTATAAATCATTAAATTTAATCAATAAGTCAATAACTGTCGATGAAATGTACGGAATGCGAAAGGTCTCAAGCAATCAGGTTTTATGATTATTCATGCCTGTAAAATTCATGTTTTTAGCTATAATTTAAAGAAGTTATACAAAACTATGCATCTTCACAGTTTCTCTCCGTAAAACTGATCCAATTATTTCCTTAATTTTGTTCCTTTGAGAAATTCCTAAGGTAAATCGTAACTTTTAAAACTTTTAATGAATTATTGTATAAGAAATTAAATTGGTAGCAATATTAACAAACGAATCTTTGTGTAAAGAAGGCGGCAAAATAATATTATGACATGTCTTTGCAGTCCTCAAGACACATATTTGTAATTTCATCATTTCAAATGTTGTTATAGGAAAACTCGGTTCTGATAAGTTCTAAAATTGTTTACAACAGAGGAGCTTCTTTCATCGATCAGACAAAGATAAAATTGGAGTTCTCTCGAGGATTTAAAAAAAAAAAATTCAATAATCTGCAACAAATTTCTTATTTTTTGCTATCGGGAAAACATTGTGCAGAAGTAAAATATAGTGTAAAGTGCATACTTCTTTGTGTAAAGAGTAGTCATAGATTTGTTTTCTTTTTTTAAAACTATTTGTAGCTCTAATGCACCGGATGAGACCCGAGATCCAGGGAAACAAAAAGTATTCGTAACTGTTTGACTAGAAAATTAAAGTGAAACCTCAATACGACTCGGGAAATATTTAAATTAAATATAGTTGAAAACTTGTAGTCTATTTCTTTTCAGGTTTTATTCCCGTTTTCAAAAAATTGTTTTCAATTTTCGACAGAGTAAAAATGTGAATCTATATATATAAAACAGTTCCGTAACTGACTCATTCATTCATTCATTCATTCATTCATTCACTGACTGACTGACATACAACGCACAGACCAAACCGCTGGACCTAAAGGGCTGAAATTTTGCATGGCGATTCTTCTAATAGTGTAGGGGTGCACTAAGAAAGATTTTTCAAAAATTCTTCTTAGATTTTTTTAAATTAAATTTTTAAGCTGTTTTTTAAACTTTTTTTACGTTTGCTTTTAAAATAATACATGGGGGGTTATAAAATTTATATCACGAGAAAGATCATAAAAATTCCTTCAAAATGAAATTTTTTTCGAATTTTTACCTCCATTTCCTGATTTTTGGTGAATTTTTAAAGATTAATTTTTAGAATTTAATTTATTAAATGTTGATCACGTGATTTCTTTTTCTGGTACTTTCAATAAATTTATCGTCACGTGCGTAACAATTAAATAGACAAAAAAAATACTTTTTTCCCTTGCTAATACGGCAGACGATTGGACATTATCCAAAAAAATATTGAAATACAATAAAAGATATTATGTTCCTCAAACTGTACTATATTCTTTCGTAGGCATTAATTGCATACATTGACCGCTGTATTTAATTTGAATGTACTCCGTAGCGAAGCGCGGGTTTTCAGCTAGTATATTCATAAAAATACTCAGAAAAAGTTTTTCAGATACGTTTAAAATAATGGAGGTGAAGCAGTTTTACGTCCCTAGACACCATCTGCTATTCTGAGGAGTATCTGTTTCTTCCTCGTTTATATTCAGTAAAATAATTTTAGAATATTTTAACAAGAAGCAATAGTTAATTTTTCGATATACTTGCGAAACTTTCTGATACCCATTATCCAACGTTAAAATTGTTGATTCTCCAGATCAAATTTTAGACTCGTGTGATCCTTTTCTAGCCATTTTCTAAAACGTGAAGATGAGAAACAATTATGATAAAAATGGAAAGTTTATGTTTCAACACCTGGGTTCATTTCAGAATGGAATGCAAAGAGCGTATTTTCTTGTGATGTTCCTGTGAACATTATAAAGATTCACCTTATCTGGAGTCCCACAGGGTTTAGTTCTGACATACAAAGGTATTCGGAACATACACGCTGAAATGAAAGGACTTTTTCTCCGGTAAAGGAGCTTTTATTCAAAAGAGGAAAATAACGAATTGAAAAAGAATTATTGAATAACTAGCTGAAAACCCGCTCTTCGCTACGGAGTACATTCAAATTAAATACAACGGTCAATGTATGCAATTAATGCTAAAAAAAGTGTGTATATATATATATATATATATATATATATATATATATAATAAATACAACGATCAATGTGTGCAATTGATGTGTAAAATATATATATATTTATAAAAAATTCGTAAGGGATATTTTTATAGACAAAATAATGTAGAAGAAAATATTCAAATTAAATCTAATAGAACATACTAAAGAATATAGTACAGTTAATATAGTACGGTTTGAGGAACATATCTTTAACTGTATTTTAATATATTTTTTGGATAATGTCCAATTGTCTGCCACATTAGCAAGAAAAAAAAATTTTGTCCATTTCTTTGTTATGTACGTGACGATAAATTAATTTAAAGTACCAGAAAAAGAAATCACGTAATCAGCATTTAATAAATTAAATTCTAAAAATGAATCTTTAAAAATTCACCAAAACTTAGAAAATCAAGGTAAAGATTCGAAAAATATTTCATTTTAACGGAATTTTTATGATCTTTCTCGTGATATAAATTTTATAACCCTCAAATTATAATTTTAAATGCAAACTTAAAAAATGTTATAAAAACAGCTTAAAAATTTAATTTTAAAAAATCTAAGAAGAATTTTTCAAAAATCTTTCTTAGTGCACCCCTACACTATAAGAAGAATCGCCGTGCAAAATTTCAGCCCTTTAAGTCCAGCGGTTTGGTCTGTGCGTTATATGTCAGTCAGTCAATCAGTCAGTCAGTTATGGAACTGTTATATATATATATATATATATATATTGGTTTTATGATTATTTACTAATGTATAAAAAAATAATATTATAAAAAAATTCCCTCTCAAAACATTTTTCGAATATTTTGAGGACATAAAAGGAATTGTAAATTTAGTAATAAAATCCGTCACTGATTTGAAATATCAGTTGGGCATTTGGGCATCAGTTTGGGCAACTTTTCTCAGAGGGAATCACACCTAATGCTTCTTTGCCTCATGGGACCCTAGTTTCGGGGCATACGGAAATTTCGCCTAACAAAAATAAAGTAATCGTTATAAACATTCTCAATCGACAATAATGCTAACCGGCAGATTATACAAATTAAAGCCACGATGACGACATTTTCGCCCGCAGAAATTTTGTATGCCTGGAGACTAAAGCCCATTATGAACTATTAATTAGGTTGAATTTGGTTGCAACCCTTTAATTTTTTATTGGGGATATAAAAAAGCTGTTTGTCCCTATTTTGAAATATCAGGTTTCTAATTTTTATTTGTGTATATGACTGTTATAGAAAAGAGTATGCAGGTAATTGCAAAATATATAGGTGGAATTCGTACAAAAAAAATTATGGTTTTTATGATGCACAGTTAGATGAAAAATCTGTTCACTGATATTTTTATTAATCTCTGCAAAATATTCGTTCCAAAAGATGACCATAGTATTCCAAATGAACCAGCCATCAATGGTAAATATATATTCTCATTAACTCGCTTGTTACTGTTAAGAAATCTGTTAACATTAAAATTCATGAAACACTGAGATATTTTCTTTGCCTTTAAGTAATGATTAAAATTGCTGGTCTATCAGAAATTCTCCCCTATTCTATAAAATTTGATAATTTTAATGCCTTATTTAAAACTGACAAGATTTTTCAAAAGCACTGCAGTATGTTTGCTAAAATAAAATTAGTTCATTTCATAAAATAACAGTAGTGGAAAAAATTGTAAAATTCTCGTCAAATTTTAAACACATTATGATTTATGATGTAAAGCAGATTCTAATCAGACAAGTCAAAAGCAAAAATTTTCGAAATAAAAGTGATGCATCTTGAGATTTTTCGAATTCTTTGTTATTTTCTCCCTCTACACTTTCAAGGAATTACCCCATCTGTTACTTACGGATAAAATCGTTTGAGAGTAGGTAGGATAGATTCAAGCCCTCCTTAATCGAAGAATACATGCTCAAGGGATGATGTGTTTTAGATCGAAATTTTGAAGTTCTAATCTCAATCAATATTTGATTTGGAGGAAATGTTCAAACTTTGGCATTATCACGTTTAGCAAATACTAAATGCGGAAATATCGAAGACTGATCTAATTTCTCCAAGATGACCGAAGATATAGGAAAATCATAATGTTAAATCAGATTTGAATGTACCTCTTAAACCGCTCAAAAATCTGAAATAAATAAGAAACTTATAGCCAAACGACTGACTTCTTTCATTTTTGATTCTTAAATAGAATTTCTAAGTATTAAATACTCACATATATTCCTTGACTTTCTTTAATTTGTGTAGACTATTTATCAAATAGAATATCTATACAGTGGAACCTCGATATATCGAACCTCAAGGGGAACGAGAAAACTTCGAATTATCAAGGAATTCGATATACCGAAACTCGATTTATCGAGGTGATTTCTGACTGGCTTCGATATATAAAGGTTCACACTAAAATATTTGTACACTCACTGCAATGAAAACTGATTTTTTCAAAACAACTTCGATATATAGAGGTTTTCCAATAAAAACTTCGATATATAGAGTTGCGGTGCCAAGCCAAGAAAACTAAAAATTAGAAATTCTAGG
>OU015490.1:238348201-238545701 GCA_907164885.2 Dolomedes plantarius
CAATTTTCTCCAAGATGACTTTGTTTGCTTATGTCTCTTTAAAAAATACTAGTTGGTACCCGACAAAACATGACGGCTAGATAGTAAATAAATGTACTAATACATAAATTATATGCAACACATCATTGCCAAATGTTGAAAATCATAATAATGCGCAGAAACAAACTAATGTTTAAGCGGCCTGGTGCTTAGTGAGTATCAAAAGCCAGATTTTAAAATGTCACTGAGCATACGCAGAAAGCAAATTTTTAATTGTAAATTATCGCTAATTAAACAGCGCGAAATAAACAATTTCCATCAGGTTTAATCTTATATTTCACAAACAAAATTATCATAAAAATAAAAATGGCAGAGAGAGATCTAGAGAGACTCCTCGGCATTGAAACATGTTACTAAGCATGCGCAGAAACAGTGAGTTTCTAAAACCAGATTGAAACACACCACTGAGCATGCACAGAAATCAAATTTTAATTGTAAATTATAGCTCATTAATAAAAATTGCTGTTACAAAAACCAAATTTGACAAATCTACAGATTACAATCTTTCGTTTAAGATCAAAATGAAGTAAATTGATGCAGTAGTTTTCTCTCACGGACTGCCCAAAAAGTCGGCTTAGTAACTTAAATATATAGATTATTTTCAATGTAAGAAGTTCCCAAGTCTGCCCGATTCTTCAAAAGTGTTTTCTAAACCATTGTACAGACTTGGGTACTTCTTACATTGAAAATAATATTTCTTTAAAGAGACACAAGTGAACAAAGTTACCTTGGAGAAAACTGACTTAGGCACTTCTTGTACCAAACCACAGATATATATATATATATATATATATATATAACATATAAAACCCCAAAACCCTTTAAAAATTCTAAATTCTTTCAAACTTCCTTGTGCGTAGATTAATTCAGTTGCTCGCTTTCATTTTAAGAACAAAGGAGTTAGTTTTTTCGGCAGATACTATACGATCCCTGTAAATTTGGAGATAATCCCTCTTCATTATATAAGTTTTCAAGCCCGGAGATCCAGGCACAGCGAATCACTGCTCGTTGCATGGTCACATGACACATCGACTTTGAAAAGGTATAAAAGGGCCTATGGTCAGCCACCTGTACGCTTTTCGGAAACACGCTGTAACCCTTCGAGCAGAATGTGAATAAATTTGTATTTTCTGAAGAACAACGATTCGTTGGTGTCCACTCTGCTACTACGTTTTACCTGCTGTGGTATGCCGGCTCCGGTCATCATCATCATCCACCGGGCGGGGCCAGCATATTACACACACATATATATATAAATATATATATATATATATATATATATACATACAGTGTATATATATATATGTATATATATGTATATATATATATATATATATATATATATATATATATATATATATATATATATATATATATATATATATATATACAGTAGAATCTTGATCTATCGTTTTTCAAGGGACCGATTGAAATGAACGATAAATATGGGAAAACGGTAGATGCGGAACCATAACAAAGCAATATGATCGTTGGTACTGGATAAAATGAACGACATATACGGAAAAACGATGGATCTGAAAACGATCGATCGAGATTCCACTGTATATATATATATATATATATATATATATATATATATATATATATATATATATAGGGCCCGTATTCTTGAGATACGTGATATCCCACCCTATAAGCAAAAGGTTAACCTTACCAAAGGGATGTTAAATGGAACTGCAGTCTTAAGAAGACAAATTTAGTGACCGTTAAGCCAATATTACTTAGATTTATTTTCAATGTCGTTCCCACATGAATTGGAGGTACCAAATCCTATATAACGTAGATCTGTTGTAAGTCATTACAGGTGGTTAGTATTGCAACCATCTGAAAGTGTCAGTATTATATGGATAATCGGATAATTATATTATCGAATGGTTCGAGTCTTTGATTAATCAATCATGAGATTTACGCACTTTTACAACCCTTTAAAATAAATTAGCATTTAGTATTCGAGGCATAAAACTTGCCTTTCAACCTACTAATTAATAAAAGAAATAATATTTCAGTTATCAACAGTTAATATTTTTTCTATGTTGATTCTGATATGGCTTCATTCATGTGCAGAAAAAAAATACTAATTTCCGCTAAAATCTAAAGCAATTTTTTCTCATTACTGTAGTGAAAGCTTTTGTTAGATAAAGTTGCATCAATACACTTTAATTTATTACCAAGATTTATTATGAGATCTTTGACACGTGTATTATCATGGAAAGCAAACAATGACATCTAGACGTTCTTTGTAATTAAAGGATATCCTCGACTGTAATCAAAATCACAACAATCACAGTTTAACGAAATTTATACCCAAAGCAATAAATCTTACGTTATCTGAATGACTTTTGCTTTAACTACGCAGGAAAACTCATTAGTTAACTGTATATGCTGTTTAATATGGGTATTTCCTCATTACAGAAACTAAATTTCATGAATTCAAGGAGTAAAAAGAAAGCATGCTTTTTTGTTAAAACATATTTCTTTATTTAACAAATGGGTAAATTTATAGAATATGTATGCTTTTTAGTAATTCAGGTTGTGTGTTCGCGATAACAACATAAGAATGTGGAAAAAAAATTGAAATTTCGCATTGGCAATCATTTAAATTAATGCTGCATTTTCCTCTTTTTAAAGACCACTAATCTATGTAATTGTAAAACATCGAGTTTGATTGCCTGTAGTTCAGAACAATAAACACGGGGCACGTTAATACCATGGAAGAATGTGGCATCCCTGAAATCAACAGCAACGGGGCAAAGCAAATTTCATTAGGTCGTTCAAAAGATGATATTGAAATTATAGGCATTTTTAATGCAGTTCTTATTAGCTTTCTTTCTGTGATTTTTTTAAAGTTTGCATTAATTTATGGCGAAAGATTGATTAAATGATGCTAATCATCCAAGGAATATGAATATTGTTCAAAGGTATCCAGATTTGGTGAGAAATCGCCCCCAAAAGAGATAAAGACATGAAGGATAGCTAATCACAGAGAAAGGGAAATAAATTTTATGGAGATCAATCTTAATTAATTTATGAATCACTCATAAACTTTGTAAAATTCAGTAACATATTTTATTTTATTCAAATTTTCATAATTGAAAAAAATATAAGTATATCATATTGTCAATTTTTTTTCCTTTCTTTATTTATTTTGTATGTCCGGATATTTTTAGGTTTTCAAAATTTTTAATAAGTTTATGTTAAATTAAATATTTTATTTTTTACTTGCTATTTTTGTTTCAAACTTTAAAAAGCTTGAAAAGCTTTTTCAAAGCTTCCTTTATAATTATATTTCACTGTTTATTCTTCATTAAGTTTCAGTCTCAACACCTGGGCTAGAAATTTGAAGAAATAAATCGTGCTTGAGAATATGTAACAACACTACTACTATGCAATCATTTAAAAAATTTTAAAAATAAAACATTTCCCTTTGAATTAATGCAAAACACCACACCCGGAACTCAAATATTTTTTGCAAAATATACAAAATTTATTTATTATATATTATTTTCTATAATATATAAAAACAATATTTTAAAAAGTATTAATTAATATTCTACTGAATATTTTACAGTACTGTTCATGATTTATTGTGAGAATTTTACTTTGGACGACTAACTCTTGATATCCAAATGCCTAAGTTGTCGTGAGAGATAGATAATAATGAAATGTCTCATAGAAGCAGATCCCTATGATTTATCATAGGTATATTCATAAATAGATTTTACTGTAAAATAATCACTGTATCTTGCGAGAAAATAGCAGGAACTTAAAATCTATATCTCTGCCAGACAGAATAATTTTGTAGGAACACTTCTAACTTCCACCATTTTAATTCACCCCATTTCATATTGGACTACATGTATAATCCGTAGCCTGATTATAAATAGAATATGTCCGGAGAAATCTTAATAAACGCGGGATGTATCCATCTAATTTCGGAGAACAGGTGTGTTGAATTACCCAAGGTGTTATTAATTTAACCCTAAAATATTTTTATGTAAATAGCTCCGTGTTAAAATCTTCAAACAAGAATTTTTTTCCGTTTTATTTTTTACTTAAATATCCCTAACCTGTTGAGTCATGCATTTTTCGTAGGTTTTCAAAAATTCAAGTTAATTCCTCATAACTCCAAAGTAAAGGTTCATTTTGAGATAATTTACAATTTATGGTCCAATGTACTATCTTCATTAATAATTGCAGAACCGGAAGGATTATTACTCATATATTTGGAAAGAATTTGCCTAAGCTCAAAAAAAAGATGGATACCAAATTATTTTGGAGAAGAGTTGCTATCGTTAAAAAAGCATTCACTTTCTTTTATTTATCCTTCATGTAGAACTAACTGCATCACCACAATTAATTCCACTTTACTAAAAACAACGTAATTTTTCTTTAAAAAAAATCTCTTTCTTTAGCCAACCGATGAGAGCAATAAAATTTAAATAAACCCATTTATTTTAATTTCGTTATTAATATAGTGTTAGTAGACTTTAGTTAGCATAAAAATGGTTTTAGTATTGCTTATTTACTGTTCCCGCTTTTATCCCTCTTTTGGGGGATTTTTCTCAAAATTTCGTTACCTTTGAAATTCATTCTTCTTCAATACATGCCTCCTTTGCATAAGACACTTACTCAAAATATCAGAACAAAGTTAAATGAATCCCAAAATGTTGCTACTCAGAGAGACGACCTCAAAATTCATAATTTTGGAAAAAATTTGCCTAAGCTCAAAAAAAGATGGATACTAAAATATTTTGGAGAATAGTTTCAATCGTTAAAAAAGCATTCACTTTCTTTTATTTATCCTTCAAGTAGAACTAACTGCATCACTCCAATTAATTCTACTTTACTAAAAACGATGCAATTTTCCTTTTAAAAAATCTCTTTCTATAACCAACCTATGAGAGCAATAAAATTTAAACAAACCCTTTTTTAATTTAGCTATTAATATAGTGCTAATAGACTTTAGTTTGCATAAAATTGGTTTTAGTATTGCTTATCTACTGTTCCCGCTTTTATCCCTTTTTTGGGTGATTTTTCTCAAAATATCGTTACCTTTGAAATTCATTTTCTGCAATAGATGCCTCCTTTACATATGACACTTACTCAGAAAATGAGAACAAAATTAAATGATTCCCAAAATGTTGCTACTCAGTTAGACGATCTCAAAATTCCAAATTTTAAAAAAAATTGCCTAAGCTCAAAAAAAGATATATACTAAAATATTTTAGAGTTGCTATCGTTGAAAAAGCATTCACTTTCTTTTATTTATCCTTCAAATAGAACTAACTGCATCACCTCAATTAATTCCACTTTACTAAAAACAAAGTAATTTTCCTTTAAAAAAAATCTCCTTCTTTATCCAACCGATAAGAGCAATAAAATTTAAATAAACCCATTTTTTTTATTTCGTTATTAATATAGTGTTAGTAGACTTTAGTTTGCATAAAAATGGCTTTAGTATTGCTTATCTACTGTTCCCGCTTTTATCCCTTTTTTGGGTGATTTTTCTCAAAATATCGTTACCTTTGAAATCCATTTTCTGCAATAGATGCCTCCTTTACATATGACACTTACTCAGAAAATGAGAACAAAATTAAATGATTCCCAAAATGTTGCTACTCAGTTAGACGATCTCAAAATTCCAAATTTTAAAAAAAATTGCCTAAGCTCAAAAAAAGATATATACTAAAATATTTTAGAGTTGCTATCGTTGAAAAAGCATTCACTTTCTTTTATTTATCCTTCAAGTAGAACTAACTGCATCACCTCAATTAATTCCACTTTACTAAAAACAAAGTAATTTTCCTTTAAAAAAATCTCCTTCTTTATCCAACCGATGAGAGCAATAAAATTTAAATAAACCCATTTTTTTTATTTCGTTATTAATATAATATAGTGCTAATAGACTTTAGTTTGCATAATAATGGTTTTAGTATTGCTTATCTACTGTTCCCGCTTTTATCCCTTTTTTGGGTGATTTTTCTCAAAATATCGTTACCTTTGAAATCCATTTTCTGCAATAGATGCCTCCTTTACATATGACACTTACTCAGAAAATGAGAACAAAATTAAATGATTCCCAAAATGTTGCTACTCAGATAGACGATCTCAAAATTCCAAATTTTGAAAAAAAATTGCCTAAGCTCAAAAAAAGATATATACTAAAATATTTTAGAGTTGCTATCGTTGAAAAAGCATTCACTTTCTTTTATTTATCCTTCAAATAGAACTAACTGCATCACCTCAATTAATTCCACTTTACTAAAAACAAAGTAATTTTCCTTTAAAAAAATCTCCTTCTTTATCCAACCGATGAGAGCTATAAAATTTAAATAAACCCATTTTTTAAATTTAGCTATTAATATAGTGCTAATAGACTTTAGTTTGCATAATAATGGTTTTAGTATTGCTTATCTACTGTTCCCGCTTTTATCCCTTTTTTGGGTGATTTTTCTCAAAATATCGTTACCTTTGAAATCCATTTTCTGCAATAGATGCCTCCTTTACATATGACACTTACTCAGAAAATGAGAACAAAATTAAATGATTCCCAAAATGTTGCTACTCAGATAGACGATCTCAAAATTCCAAATTTTGAAAAAAAATCGCCTAAGCTCAAAAAAAGATATATACTAAAATATTTTAGAGTTGCTATCGTTGAAAAAGCATTCACTTTCTTTTATTTATCCTTCAAGTAGAACTAACTGCAACACCTCAATTAATTCCACTTTACTAAAAACAAAGTAATTTTCCTTTAAAAAAAATCTCCTTCTTTATCCAACCGATGAGAGCAATAAAATTTAAATAAACCCATTTTTTTTATTTCGTTATTAATATAATATAGTGCTAGTAGACTTTAGTTTGCATAAAAATGGCTTTAGTATTGCTTATCTACTGTTCCCGCTTTTATCCCTTTTTTGGGTGATTTTTCTCAAAATATCGTTACCTTTGAAATCCATTTTCTGCAATAGATGCCTCCTTTACATATGACACTTACTCAGAAAATGAGAACAAAATTAAATGATTCCCAAAATGTTGCTACTCAGATAGACAATCTCAAAATTCCAAATTTTGAAAAAAAATTGCCTAAGCTCAAAAAAAGATATATACTAAAATATTTTAGAGTTGCTATCGTTGAAAAAGCATTCACTTTCTTTTATTTATCCTTCAAGTAGAACTAACTGCATCACCTCAATTAATTCCACTTTACTAAAAACAAAGTAATTTTCCTTTAAAAAAATCTCCTTCTTTATCCAACCGATGAGAGCTATAAAATTTAAATAAACCCATTTTTTAAATTTCGTGATTAATATAGTGTTAGTAGACTTTAGTTTGCATAAAAATGACTTTAGTATTGCTTATCTACTGTTCCCGATTTTATCCCTTTTTTGGGTCATTTTCCTCAAAATTTCGTTACCTTTGAAATCCATTCTTCTGCAATAGATACCTCCTTTACATATGACACTTACTCAGAAAATGAGAACAAAATTAAATGATTCCCAAAATGTTGCTACTCAGATAGACGATCTCAAAATTCCAAATTTTGAAAAAAAATTGCCTAAGCTCAAAAAAAGATATATACTAAAATATTTTAGAGTTGCTATCGTTGAAAAAGCATTCACTTTCTTTTATTTATCCTTCAAATAGAACTAACTGCATCACCTCAATTAATTCCACTTTACTAAAAACAAAGTAATTTTCCTTTAAAAAAATCTCTTTCTTTATCCAACCGATGAGAGCAATAAAATTTAATTAAACCCATTTTTTAAAATTTTTTTATTAATATAGTGTTAGTAGATTTTAGTTTGCATAAAAATGGCTTTAGTATTGCTTATCTACTGTTCCCGCTTTTATCCCTTTTTTGGGTAATTTTCCTCAAAATTTCGTTACCTTTGAAATCCATTCTTCTGCAATAGATACCTCCTTTACATATGACACTTACTCAAAAAATCAGAACAAAGTTAAATGATTCCCAAAATGTTGCTACTCAGAGAGACGACCTTAAAAATATCTACAATTCGGTAAACTGTGACCTTCTTTTTTAGAACATATTTGATAGGTGTCTACTCATTTTAAGGTCACCTTATTCTTAGAAATGCACTCTTATTGTGTACTGCTTTTCCTGTACTCAACTAAAAAGAAGCAAATCTTAAAAGCTTTCGTATTTCACAGTTCAAAGAAGGTTTCATATTTTTACCTTCAAGAACTCATTGGTTTTTAACAGTTCTTGCTTATCCATATAATCGTATTTCATATTATCTTGTGTCCTCCTTTAGGCTATATTGTTTACAACTGGCAAATGAATATTTAATTAAAGTCCCATTCATCAGTTAAGTTTTAATTTTAAAAGAAAAGGAAATAGAAATTTAATAAAAATAGGAGATAGAAAGGGCTTGTTTAAAACAATTTTTGTAGACATAAAATGTAATTTTATTAATTTGTTGACACTTTTTTTCATTGTATAAAGCTTTGAAAATCCTCGCTCTCTCTGTTGTTAATTTTTATAAATTCAAACGTAATTTAACACATAAGTTAAAAACTTAATTCAAATTAAAATGTTCAGCAATGATTCAGCATTCAGAAAGCAGGGATTTTTTCTGAATCCAGGCGGTTAAAAAAATTTCAGTATTATATAATTTCGAATTTTTCACACTGATATGATTTTATTTTATCGATACAGTAAGAACAATTATATTATTATGGTTATAGAAAGTTAAGAGTTCAAAAGATCATCACTTCACACCAGTTCTTTCTCATATTTCATGCAAATAAGGACTGTTTGGGTTTATTTTTTGTTACTTAAATATTCCTATGCATCATTGTCCTAATTAACAAATCACGTAACTCACATTTCCCCTTTTTTCAGAATGAACAAAAAAACTGATTTATTCGACAGTGAAAAGGTAAATTATTATCGGCTATTATTAAAAATAAATGCTAAAGTGTTCTGAGATATAGTATATAGGTCACACCATTATGTAATTAAACATCTTTATTACTATTTAAAAAGAGTTACAAGTTTAGAAACAGTTAAGTTAAGGAGTTAGGTAGTATGTGTTGTTTTTCACTTTTTTTATAAATTAAAATTTTTAGAGTTATGAGGTTTAACAGAGTTGTAAAGGGACCATAAACTAAGGTAATAGCATGAAAAATCACAAAACTGTATTTCTTTCACTTACGTGGTTTGTAAATTAGACCAACGGTATGCTTAATTTAGAGATGGGGATCTTAAGTTAAGGAGTTAGGTAGTATGTGTCGTTTTTCACTTTTTTATGAATTAAATTTTTTGGAGTTATGAGGTTTAACAGTGTTGTAAAGGGACCATAAACTAAGGTAATAGCATGAAAAATCACAAAACTGTACTTCTTTCACTTACGTGGTTTGTAAATTAGGCCAACGGTATGCTTAATTTAGAGATGGGGATCTTAAGTTAAAGAGTTAAGTAGTATGTGTTGTTTTTCACTTTTTTATGAATTAAATTTTTTGGAGTTATGGGGTTTAACAGAGTTTTACAGAGACCATAAACTAATGTAATAGCTTGAAAATCACAAAATCGTATTTTTTTCATTTTCGTGGTTTGTTAATTAGTCCAACGGAATGTTTAATTTAGAGATGGGGATCAACGACGTAGGCACACTAGCTATAGATTAAGCAAGGTCTTCCATATAAAGCCTCAAGATTATTTAAAAAATACACACCTAATAAATCATTCTGAGTAGACGGACGTGTCCTTCGTTTCTCTGTATTTGGCTGTTTACATGTGTCTGGAAATCCGAAAGATTGTACTGCAGTCGTATGGGGGAAAAATCATGCTGATCCTAAATTAGCTGAAAAAGGACAGTTAACTACTATGTGGAAATGCCAAACAAAAGCCAGGAACAATTCATTTGTTAGCCAACGCTGGGGGAATTTTAGTATAGGAGGTAAGGTTGGGTCTTTGTGGCTTCTCTTCTTTATTGATGATTTGAATTTGTATTTCCAGATTAGAAGTTGCAATTCTTATTTCCTATCTCTAATCTTAGGTATATTCATTGCGAGATCTGAATGACTAGTTTTTACCTGCATCTTTACATTGTACTTACCACGAAGCCCTTATACATTAAATTAAGAAGTAATTATCCAAAGGCAAACAATTTCCCTTTATAAATCATGAAATGAAAAATTTTTAAGGAAATTTGTCAATTTTTGAAAATCACGTACTTTAATAAAGCTACATAACATATATTTCTTTAATTAAAGCTGTAATAGTTATAATTAAAATGAATTTCAATATTATTTTACTCTAATTAACATTGCCACCATGAAGAAAAAACTCAAAATATGCTGCTTAAAATAATTCTTCCTGTTTCTTTTGACTTATGTCAATTCTTTTTAAATACCTCCTTTTGTCGTAATATTTAAAAAACACTGTATAAGATATAATTATTTAATAATTTGTATAACATGACTCACTTATTAATGTCATTGCTTAAAAAAGGAAACAGTCCAGAAAATTTAACTATTATTTGCACTAAGCAAAGACTACCCACTTCCCTTCATTTTGCTTTACATGCAATCTAAATACACAATTTAAAATTAGATATCCCTGTTGATTTTACAAAAAAAAGCGTACTGATAAAACAAAAACCTATACCGAATTATTATTTATCCAAAACGCAAATTACAGTAACTCATTTAAAAAAAGTTATTGGCAATAAACTTTAAAATAAAATTAATTTGAAAAAGGGGAAATTCATGTGAATTCAAAAATTATTCAATAACATTTAATTTTCATGATTGATTTCCATTTATTTTAAACAATAAAGGTTTTAGAAAAGTCAGAAATTTTTAAATCTCAATATATAGTTGAATTAACCAGCTACTAGTATAAAATGAAGCCTATAACAGAATTAATTTGTATAATATTTGTTTTTAATTTGAAAACATTTCAGATTTTTTAAACTTTAAAGGTTAAGTCATTTCCAATATATTAAAAAGGTCAGACAGACAGCTGGATTCGATTTTTAACTTTCATTTATTTATAACGGTAAGTTAACTTCAATAACTCTAAAATCAATCATTTTTTTCTCCTTTCTATATCGAGAAAAATTTTCGTATAGAATTTTGTTACTCTTACATATTTAGTATCCAAACTTTCTTAAAAGTGTATGCTTTGCAATAAAAATGTCTTCCAGCTTTATCAAAATATTTTTTTTATCTGCCGTGTTAATCAAAAGTTTGTAGACGTTATAGTTAAGTAATGTAACGTTTTAAATTTCATTTCTTGGAAGTATTGCAATATCTTGGAAATGTTTAAATTTTTAAATGTTTAAACTAGGGAAATTTTATGAATAATTTCCTTGCTTGAGAGTAAACCATTTAGAAATATTTTACTCTTAGAAGTACACATGATTGCTCATTTACGAAGGCAAATTACTTTACCTTATATATATATATATATATATATATATATATGTCTCGATTTTAGGTGGAACGTGCCGGAACGGCGTTCCGGTACCTCTCTTTAGGGAAGAGAATTACGATAGTTAAAAACATTTATTTAATCACATATTACTCTATTATTAGTCAGTGAGCCCGGCCTATTATATATATATATATATATATATATATATATATATATAGTCTGGGAGAATGGGAGAAGAAATATCTTTAAAGACCATTTTAAATAAAATTAAACAAAATAGTTTTGTCGATAGAATACTGGCTTATAATTTAAAATACCTGGTTTTGAATCCCGATCCTAGCAGACAATCGTCTTAGTGGAACCTGACTGTTAGAAAGGAATCTTGGGCATAAATAGTCCTACGTTTGCGAAATACACTTCGAGGAAATATTCGATGCTTCCAAAAAATAAATTAATAAAATGAATTGATTAAATTAATTTTTTACATGCAAAGATCTGGTGTCGTTCGCCACAAAAAATAATAGGAAATTTACGAGAATTTATATTTAATAACATTTCGTCATTTTAATGTACTTTGTAAAACATCAGCTTTGGCAAATAAAACCCCAGTTTGAGTTCTTTTCCTGGCATATTATCACTAGAGTCTTTTTGAAAGGACTTTTACAGATCGTAAGTCAAACATATGGCAAAATATCCTCAAAGAAAAGTTCAGTATAGTCTCTCTCTCAATTGCGGGGGCACTTGTCGTTTCTAGACATTCGCCCGAATGTGAATTACCGGGCAGACAATGTCCTATAGACACCAGACCAGTCGTGGTCAACATCGAATGCCACCCTAACTCACACCACAAGTGTAATGATGCGCCTTCGAATAGGTGAAGATACCATAAAAATAATAAGGCTTTCATCATTACATTCAAACTGTTAAAATGGAAAACGGTGGCTAGAAGAGGCATGCTAATTAAAGAGCAAAGCGGTCCGGTGTTTTGATGTGGAGGAAGAAGCGGTCAGCTTGGAAAGTTAGATCGCTAGACGCAGATAAGCGGGGCTGTCTCCAAAAGTTACGATATACGACAAAGGGCTTTGTATTCGAATTTACGACAGCGGCGTGAGAAAACCACAAACAACTTGGGAGGTTTTCATGCGGTTTCGGTGTGGGCGTACGTCGGTAAAGCAGGGGTGGCCAATTAAAGAAGGTTGAGGTGATGCAGGCAAATGAAATTTTGGCAGTATCGGGAATGGTTGAAAAGAAATTAGAAGGAGGAGTCAAGAAAGAAGAATGGATTTTGAAATGATATAAGTTGGGGAGTTTGGAAAATTTAAGAGGCTCTCTCCCCCTCTCTCTAAAATAGCAAGCTCTCAGATCTCTCAGGAAGAGACTCCTGATTGTGGTGGAGTCGGATCCAGTTTCGATTCCCCGTTTTCTTTCTTGAGTTTGGCGTATCGGGTCGAGCTACAGTTTCCCGTTTCCTCATAAGATTTGGTGTTCTACGGCGTTGGGTCGAATTTTGAGTTCCCCAAATGTAATTGTGAAATAAAATATTTTGTGTGTGCGTGTGATGGTAGAAGGTAGCAGCAAGCTCCATGACATAGAAGAAAGAGAATCCTCCAACATATCCACGGCAGTCGACCTACAAATATACCGGAACGCAACTCAACGAGTGAGTCACAATATTTCATTTGTTTAGATCAGTCCTTTTCTTTTGGTTGATGTTTGTATTTGATTTGGCTATTGGTTTACGAATAAGTGTAGAGATAGTTAATAGCAGATATAATTGGTATTCTACGTTTCTGATAGTTATAGTGTGATCCCTTGTTTCCTTTGAAAAGTAATCTTTGAAATGTTAGATTAAAGGACGAGAAATTGATTTTGTGTATGGCTAGGTGTGTTTACGAAAGTTATCATTAAGATAATATGTATAAATGTACAAATTGTAAATAAATCAAGTTTAATTTAAATTTATTTAGTTCTCTGTTTTAATTGTTATCATTGGTTTTCAGTTTACTTGTTCGTTATTGCTAACTACGTCCTGAACTTTGGGTTATTAATAAATAATTTAAACACAACGCACCCAACTACCCCTTTATAAAATAAATAATTAATGTACTACCCCAACTAAATAACGCCCGATTAAATAACTTTTGGACGAGCAATACGACAACAAGATTGCTGGCCATTCATTTAAGGAGACACTATATAGGAGGCCAGCACTACCCTCTAAAAGCCGGTCCCGTAATTTAGAAACGATTCAAGTGACGAGACCGGAACACTTGACCCCGCACCTCCAGAAGTAAATTTAAGAACTTAGAGGACTTGCAGCCGGGACAGATTTTTCATACACCAGCCGCCATTAGTGTACACGGTGGTGGATTTGGCAGCGACCGGCATCGAAACAACAACCTTTAGATCTCAACTCGTCGCCTTTACCAACCGGTCCCCCGTGGCCTTAATTTAGAACAGTACATATAAAAAGTTATATTATATTTATTTTTATTTAATTCAGCATAGTAAAAATAAAATTAAAATTAAGAAGTGAATTTAAGTTGAAAAAAATATTTTGAGATAGTGTCTCTGACCCTGAAAAAAGTAGAAGAAATATATAAAGAAACGTTTTAAAAAGTAGCGGTTCGTCAAGTTAGTTTAGTTTGTTGAACACTGTCCTCCACCTACGAGGTACTCGTTATTACGAAGTTCGGAGTATCGGGATTAAATATCAGTTTCGGTTACAGAGCGTTATATGCGGTACTCATTATACTTAATGAGCTTTATCGCAGGGGAAGTTTCTCTATCCAACCAAAATTTAAAACAGAAATTTTATGCAAGTGCAAACAATATTCAATTTATATCGACGATTTTTTTTAACCACTCAGTTTTAAATATTTTTAATTCAAATCGAATTAAAAACTTCAGTTCTAGGTTTTGAACACAGACCACCTGGTTTCGCGACCTTTGTGCTGACTGTCACATCATCCACTTTAGTTTAATATCAAACTAGTTAACGAATTCACTAAGTGATTGGGTGTATTTACCAAAATATTCAAGGAGAAAATTACTGCATTTCCTCTATTCAGAGTGATGGGCAAACATTGATTTTAGTCTATTATTAGCTTTAACTACCCTGCATTTCCAGGGCTTCTTAGACATAGGACATCAGCATTTGTGGAAATGTGATTAATCAAGCAGTAACGTATTGATGGGATGGCTAGTTTGTCAAGTGCTGTGATCAAGTTTTATCCTATAAATTTTCTGTGTCATTGAATAAAGGTAAACCAGTTTATGTTTTCCTCATGATAAATAGAATTTAATATTTAATAGCGATTAAAATATATAAATTTATATAAAAAAATTTCACCCATGTATAAATATATTTTCTTTCAGAATTTTATATCAAATCTACTTTTCTCACAGCATGAAATTTTAAAGTCAAATCTCCAAATGAAATGTTTTCGTTCCTTCCTTATTTCGGGGGTCTATGGGTTCGAGTCCCACTCATGACATGGATGTTTGTAGCCGTTAGGAATCAGCTTTAAGAAGTCGTTCGTGCTCTAATAGCCTTCGTGTAGCAAAAAAAAAATTCCGTAGAGCTCTTATAGAACCAACCAACCAACCTTATTTCTGATCAAAAAAATTTTCGAATAAGTCTTAAACATAATAATTTTATAACCCTTTTCTGAGGTTCTCTAAGCGTTTTAAAAAAGTTTCACGTAGTCTCTTCTAACGAAACTACCGTGGGTTATTAACGTAGGATTACTTATCGTTGCTTACCTCTTTTGTATGTACATATGTATGTATGTGTTATGTATATATATATATATATATATATATATATATATATATATATATATATATATATATATATATATATATATATATATATATATATATATATATATATGTATATGTATATGTATATATATATATATATATATATATATATATATATATATATGTATATGTATATGTATATATATATATATATATATGTATATGTATATGTATATGTATATATATATATATATATATGTATATGTATATGTATATATATATATATATATATATATATGTATATGTATATGTATATATATATATATATATATGTATATGTATATGTATATGTATATATATATATATATATATATATATATATATATATGTATATGTATATGTATATATATATATATATATATGTATATGTATATGTATATATATATATATATATATATATATATATATATATATATATATATATATATATATATATATGTATGTATATATATATATATACAGTCGAACCCCGTTATAACGAACTTCAAGGGTCTAAAGGTTTTGTTCGCTTTTTTTCCGGTGGTCCGCTATATCCGAACCGTTAGGAAAAATGCTAGAGTTCACAAAATGTATAACTTATTAGTTGCAATGTGTATTCAATAATGATGTAATGAAACATGATAAAATCTATAAAAAATTATCCTTAATGAATAAAATCGATTACACTAAACTGACACAATACAAATTAAATTACGTGCAATAAGAAAATGGTGAGACCAAAATTTTCGTTCATTATATCCATGAGTTCGTTATATACCGGGTCCGCTATGGGGTTCGACTGTACATATATGTACTATGTCAAAATTTTGATGCATTTTGGTACTTTTCTGTTTAACTGTTTGATGCTTGTCTGAGCGATACTGACTGGGTTTGGCGCGCTGCCAAAATTATATCTCGCGAGGTACGGACGGACGGTTCTAGCGTCTGAAATTTTCCTTTCCGGAGGACCGTTATGGTGGAACGTAATTCTGCGTTAAAATCTGTCTAATTAGGTCCATGCTTAGTGTTAGCTACTTAACTGGAATGCATTGTAGTCCGCTATATTCCGAACTAAATGTTGAGTTGCTTCAAAGAAACCAAAATGAAATCCTAAAGCATTTACTAGAAGTAGACAAATCTTAAAAGTCTAGTTATGTTGAATGTTAAGAACGTAAACTGAAAATATTAAAGTGCAATTTAGGGGTGATAGACCAGAAAAACTTTTGTAGTTGCCTTCATAATTCTTCATATGCTTAACTAACTTCCTAGCGATCAACATTGTTGATCTCGAGATATCAAATCTTCTATTCACCATTAGAAACCAAGCCAAAAGTTACATAAGATAGCCATTTTGAGAAAACAAATTAAAATCCAAACGAGGCCTTAACATAACACACAAATTTTAGTGGAATAGAAAGAAGGGGGACTTCGTTTTAAGATAGCCTATATTTATCACTGGCGTTTAGAGAGTAACTACTAAAAAATTTGCGTAGATCCGTTCAAGGTTTAGTAATGAATAGATAACAGACTGACGTACGTATATCAATTTTTCAGGATAATAATTTTTTTAAAGTGCTCTAACGTAAATTACCTGTCCACTATATTCTTACATTGTCCTACAAACAAACATAATTTATTTCATTCAATTTTAGGAAAATTTTTCCGTAATTCTGACTGAATTTCAAGGTGATAATTCTGACATATTTTCTCACATTTCTTTTGTTTTCATTTTAATACATGCGGTTTCGTCGGCAATCAACCTCGAGAATAACACCTCTATTCTTGGAAATATTTATGAAAGAAATTCTTATTCTTCTCCAGTAATAGAGACTAGAGACCTATACACTTCATTCCAGATCATTCAATATTTTTCCATGTCTCTGACTTTCCAAATTTCATCAGATTTTTTCCCCTTGTTCAGAGTGCAGCAGAATGGACTACTACATTTCTGAAGGACACTGGTAAAAGAGTGGTAGGGGTCGGGCGGTGCGAGAGGTGGCAACAGTTTGGGTGGATTTTCTAGTTGTCAGTAGACACCATGAGTTGGTTCGGTGAACAACGAGGTTTCGCTATCGAAGTGTTCTTTACTGTCATTTTGTAACCTGGACTCAGAGGGCATTTAGGAAGTACTTCGGGATCTAGGCAACTGATGCCGTTTGTGATCGAAAAACAACCCTGCAATGGGTTTCAAACGTGACAGCAAGTTGGTATGCATTACCAAGGAAACCAAGTGTTCATCCTCGGAACATTAGAATACCTGAGTCCTTTAATCCTTTATTCGTGAGGAAGTTGATACCATACCCCCACAGAGGACCAACAGTGTGATGGAAAACATGAGAGAATGGATTTGGCAGTTCATCGCATGTGCTGTTGTTACTTATGTCACTTGAGCAACATCAGATGAAGCAACATCAGATTGCAACATCAGAGGAAGTCCCGAAGGCTATGGTCTATGAAGGTTCGGCTCCTGTTTTGACTGGCACTACAAGGGTCGGAATCCGACTTGGCCAAAGGACCGGTCCCGTAATTTTGACTCAAGTGACGAGACCAGAACACTTGACCCCGCACATCCAAAGGTAATTTTGAGAACTTGGAGAACATTGCAGCCACGACAGATTTTACGTGCACCAGCCGTCATTAGTGTACACGACAGTGGATCGCATATAACGGGCGCCACCTGACTAAAGTTATTTTCAAAACCTGGGGGAAGAAAACTAGATTATAAGGGCTATTCGAAAATATAATGCTTTTTTCTGTAAACTGTTTCGTTCCTTTTTTCTTACCCTTTGAAATGGAGGAGTTCATTCTTCAGTACCCTTTAAATACAATTGTATGCATTGTTAATCTAACTTAGATTCGCACCCTTTAGAAAAGGTGTTACCCCCCCACACACACACACACTCCTAAAACATGAAATAATCGACATAGACCTCTAAATATTTGTTACCATAGAAACAAATATAATTTTAAAGTAATCTGAGCAAAATGCGTGAAAAAGGCTTAAGTTCTTACTTTAATCATTCGTAAAATTTATACGTGCAGATAGCTTTTTTACTAGCAACTTTTATTTCTCAGAAAATTTTTTGCTATTATTGAATCGTCATTTTCATTAAAATTCAGTTTTGTTGTAGATGGAAAGTGCTTTTATAAGCACATTAAACTTTTATCTGCAATTTTAATTCTCATGTATTTTTTTTCTTTTTAATTACTTGGGGTTTTTATCGAAATTCTAATTCAGCTGTTAATAAAAAACACTTAATAATTAGCAGATACTGTGACATTTTTAAATATTGCTGATAATTATTTTGTTACCAATTTGTATTTATAAGAGATTCCATTCTTTTTATTAATTCGAAATGTTTAGTTAAATTCAGCTGTTATAAACTAAAAATGCTCTTAACTAGTATTTCCTGAAAAAGATATGTTAAAAAATGTTTACATAAAGTAGGAATATTTGTGAAATCACTCAGAAAAAATACGCAACTTTGGTTTAATTTTATCATTTATTTCATTTTTTCCTTTCTTGACACAAAAGAAATAAAACGTTATTATATCGCACAAACTCCAAGTGCACGAATTCACACAATAGCAATTTTTTACTTATCAATTTTTTTATACTAAGTGATTTTGTTTTTCTTAGAAACTGTAAAAAAGATGTTATATATATATATATATATATATATATATATATATATATATATATTTCAGTTATGTTAAGGCAATAAAGTAACACACATATCAAAACAGGTTATTTATTTCATTTTAAAGCTACCTTTCCTTTATAAATACAAAAAATTCTTCTCCGTTTATGTACAAATATAAATTTGTGTTAAAATAGCCCGAAACTTTTTATTTGCAGAACATTAACAGTCTTTCGCACGCAACAAAATTATATTCCCCTTAAATCAAACAAATATTTATTGTGTCTAAAAAATTTCTCAAAAACGAAAACAATTATGATATTTTTATTTTCTCTTCCAAATAGCTTTTTAATAGTTGTATATTCTTGGCTGTTTAATCCATCATTTTAAATGTATTATCAAAAACCATTCGTATATATTTTTCTTTCACAATTCTCTCTTCCCCTTTAATAATTTACGTCACGCTATACTTTGTTCTAAACTTATGATGAATTCATACGCCAAAATAAACTTGTCAGACAACATGAATTTTTAATACTAAATTCTCGCTTCTTTCTACCCATTTATCCATTCTCTTATGCCATAGAAAATTATTTTAAGGATCCAAAGCATGCTAGGAATTCTGAACTCGGAAGTAAATAAAAATTTGTTGGAATTTTAGATGAATTAAGGTATTTATATTATACGAAATTTGTTTTTTGTAGAATTAGATACATTAATGTTTGCAAAACGGTTGCTATAATAGTCAACATAAAAATAATTTGTATAATTATTTCTACATAGTAGTTAAAGCATAAAAGATCATTAAGAAAACCCCACTAAATTAGTTTGATTCATTACACTTTCTTGCAAGGTGAAATTGCCAATTAATCGTATTCAAAATAATTTCCCTAACTGTGGCATACGACATTATTTCTCTCTGAATTAAAGCGACAAGACAAATTATGGACCCATTATCTTTAAAAAATTTTTGTTCCCTGCATTGCAGCAAGGCGCCAATTAGCCTCATATATTTTCAACCAATTTATTTATTATTTCTGATATTAGCTAAAAACACCCATAATTTTCATTTGCATATATAATCGTTACATATTTATCTTCAGTAAAGTATCATGGAAAATTCATTCAAAGATAGAATGTATAATTTATTTTCATTGTAATTATAGCAAAGCATTTACCCAGTGTAAATTTCAAAGCACTTAAATTGTTCTTTCATTGCAGTTAAATGGAACTTAGATCGATCTACTAAGTTACTAGCAAAGTATCAAAACCATTAATGTAATGAAGAACTAACAACACCATCATTCAAACTAACTATAAACTAATGAGCAAAAATTACCTCAGAGTTTGCATTATGTGCTATACCAGTATTTTCTTTGACTAATGGTCAGTTATAAGTAATTAAAAATATAATTATTTAACATAACATTAAGATATAATTTATCAGAACTGAATCCTTATTTAGTTTTATTTGACACATAATCTTCGGTGGTGAAAATAATTAAATATTAATGGATTGTTAAAAGACATTTGCTTCCGCTTCAATGAATTATCTGATACACCAAACCAATACCTATATTTTTTGTCCTTTATATGCATTTATGTTAGTATATAATAAACAATTCTTAACTATATTATAAATAGTTAAATTAAGAGTAAATCAAGAGCTCTAGAAATCAACTGATAACGACTTATCCAAATTTCATCAACAGGTCATCAAAGCCATCGAAATACATGGAGTTATTAGCTTCTAACTCTTTTTTTATCTCTTCCTATTAGCTTCTAACTCCTTTTTTATCGGAAACAATGAAAGGAAAACTCCTTGGAAAATCTCGTAACTTCCAAGAACTTTCAAGATAAGATTTCAAAGAGAGGTTTTTCGATGAGGTTCTTCTTTCTCGACACCCGAGTCAGATAAAGGTGTTACATCTTATTTTTGATTTAAGCTCATTTATTATCGAAACTGTTGAGATAAAATTCAAGGAAAATATCATAATTTCTGTCATATTTGTAGTTAAAATTTCAATCAGAGATGCTCCGATATGGCTCTAACCTCTCACCGCTCGATCATATGGAAAGGGTAATTAATTAAAGGGACTCTACTTGTTGTCCATTTTTGTTCTTTCTTCATCTGCACCGATGAGAGTATGATTTGTTGTAAATTTTCTTATTATCTGTCATTTTGGTTCCTACAATTTTAAAGAGAGGTTGTCCAAGGAAGTTCTCACATCTTGACACCCAAATCAAATGAGAATGGAGATATCTCTAGTTGTAATTCATTTTTAGAACATTTTTCAATGAGAGGATGATTCATCGAGGAATCAGATAATGTTTTATCACTCTTTTAGACAATATTTCAAGCAGAGATTTTCTGAAAACGTTCTCTCTTTCTTCATCAGTCAAATGTAGAGAGAGGTCTCCCGTGAAAAATGGAAGGAAGAATTATCTCTTGATGTTATCGATTTTCAATCTTTTTTCATTGGAACTGGTGAGACAATGATTCATTGAAAATCTCACAATTTCTGCTAATGGTGAGAGTGCTAGTGATGAGATTCGGAAAAAAAATTTTCCACTGCGTCTTTGCACTCTCAAATACTGATAATTATTTTTAACTTTTCAACTCAGAACGCACATCGTCTGTTCGATACCCGTCCGAATGTACCGCGAGACTTGTTGTTTGCTTGTAAGGAGAGCATTGTTTAGATGAACCAACACCAACACCTGGTGCAAACCTTAATTTTGACCGAGCACGAGAGATGAACATCTTGTGGGCTCATACCCTCCTTCCCTTTGCATAAAATATAGACAGACTTTCCTGCCTACGTATTTATCATGCCTATGTCTGGCGTATACCGTAAGGCATTCATTGGTGCCAGTCGGGATTCGAATCGAGCACCCTCCGTGCCGAATTCCGACTTGCACACCACTAGGATGCCCTGTGCCCCAAACTGGCCGAGATAAAAAGAGGAGTTATATTTTGTTGTTCACTTTTAGCTCCTTTTCTGATTGGAACCGATGAGAGAAAGATTTTTCGGAAAATCTCAGCCTTATTACTTTCGAAGGTGAGACAATCCGCAGAATAGAAGTTATCTCTTGTTCCTACGGATTTTAGCATTTTATGGGATCCGATAACAGAAAGATTCTTGGGAAAATCTCATTCCTCTATTTCTTATGGAGGAAATTTTGAGGAAAGATTTTATGATGAGGACTCACGTACACCCCTGTCGACGTACAATCCAAATGAAGAGGGGGAATTTCCATTTGTTTTTAATTTTAGCTCTATATTTTTTTTTTTGGGGGGGGGGACTGATGAAACGATAGTTCGTATGATAATCTCATATTTTATATCACTTTTCAATGAGATTTCGGGGAGATATTTTCAATGAGGTCTTCTGCTCTTGATTACCTTGATTTCCTCTTGATTCTAAACGAAGAGGGGGAAATTTCTCTTGCTTTCAAAGTTAGCTCTCTTTGTTTGGAACTGATGAGACGATAATTATGATAGTCTCATATTTTATATAACTTTTCGATGAGATTTCGGGAAGAGATTTCCAATGAGGCCTTCTGCTCTTGATTGCTTTGATTTCCTCTTGATTCCAAATGAAGTTGGTAAATTTTTCTTGCTTTCAATTGTAGCTCTCTTTTTTTTTTGGAACTCCTGAGATGATAGTTCGTATGATAATCTCATAATTTATATCACTTTACGATGAGATTTCGGGGAATTATTTCCAGTGAGGCCTTCTCCTCTTGATTACCTTGATTTCCTCTTGGTTCCAAATGAAGAGGCAAAATTTTTCTTGCTTTCAATTTTAGCTCTCTTTTTTTGGAACTGATGAGACGATAGTTCGTATGATAATCTCATAATTTATATCACTTTTCGATGAGATTTCGGTGAAAGATTTCCAGTGAGGCCTTCTCTTCTTGATTACCGGGTCAAATGCGAAGGGGAGCAGAAACAATCTAGATAACTTTTAGGACGGCATAAACTTTTAGAGTGACATAACTTTTAGACTACAGACTATGTTTACGAAGTTAGTCAACTAACTTCACGGAGTTAGTCGTAAACATCATTACTTTTTGTAAACTCAATCCAGGCTTACTGATTTTTTTGTCTGTTATTCAGTTCTTATTTGACTCTTACCAATAAAATGGTTCAAAATGAGTAAGATTTGTTGGTTCAGTAGATAGGAAGTAGGAAAATTACGTTATGCTGGTCACGAGTGTGTAGATACAGCGTTTAAGAGGACAGCAAATCCTATATAAGTGTAAGTTTGAAATAATTTCAATTACTTTAAAAATATATTTAGTACTTAAATTGATTCACTTATAACTGCATTGTCCGAAGAGATTATAATGGGGATTCAGGTGATTTTTTTATTTGAGAAATGTCTCATCAAATTTCCTTATATGAAGGTATTATTTGAATAGTGGTCAACTCCACTTTTTAAAAATATGGAATTAGCCTCACGTTCATGTTCATACAAGTCATTTCTATCTTATTTTTAAACTGGTACACCTCCAGCTTATGTATTCTGCCAACAGAGGGCATTACAAATCAGACTTCAGCAGTCATTTCTCAGCACTCATTAGACTTTAAGGCTCTGTATCTCAAAATGAACAGGTATGGAGTAGGACCACTATTCAAATAAGGCCTTTATATATAATATTTTAAATTTTAAGGTTTATTTAGTAGTAGCAGCATTTAAAATGTAGGAGTTGGTCGCATACATTGAAAATTTTAATAAATCTAGATGTACTAAAAATAATGAAAAATTAAAACTGAGTTTATTATTTATATTAAGGAAGGGTTCTATCATAAATAATGTATTTTGTCTTAAACTAGTAAATTAAGCACCTTTATTATTATAACCTTAAGACATTATTACATAAATGAAGGATTTTGCCAGTGTATCACATGAAATTCATTATAATAAGTTGATATTAAGTAATATTTTACTGTTGAATTGCATTTTCTTCTAAAATTAAATTTATTGCATTAAACAACAAACTGTTTTCTACAACAGACACGCAATTAATAAATTCTCCTGTAATTAAGGATGTTCGTTAATAAAGTAATTTTCAACAATTACAACTGTTTTTTGTCATCAATTTTAGACTGCTGAAGTTCAGAAAAGGTTAATTAATGAATAGAGTTTTATTTTTAAAAAATGTTCATGCAGTTAATGATTTGAGGTGTATTTTATTTGTGATTTGTGTATTTAAGATCATAAACTCGTAATTAATGATCTAATTCTAAGCTTTTTAGGGATTAGTCGGTTAGTTCCAGGCATAATGATTACTTGGTAGAGGTATGTCTTAAGTTTAATTGTTTCTGTCGAACCTGTAAGTTTAAAACAAATATTGCAAACCTTTTTTTCAGAGTGTAATCAGCTTAATTGTTGGGAAATCTCTTTTAAATTCAGCTTTATTGTTGGGAAATCTCTTCCTGGAGGAATTAATGAAGAGATTAATTGTTTTGAGTTTTAGTTATAATGAATCACTTAAATACATATTTTTTTAATTCCGCTAAGGAAGCAATAAATTCTTAATCACATTTATTTTGGGCTCACATGAAAAATAAAAATTTGTTTTCTGTATATAAATCATGATACTAATGTGACATTTCATATTTTAATCTTTAAAAAAAACTATCAAAAATATTGTCTTTTTGCTAAGACAGTATAAGTTAACAAAAAAATCAAATCTGACACTTATGCAATTTTAGGTTTTAAATAAAATTGTTCGGTTTGAAATTAATAAAACCGAACCATTCATGACAAATCCATCCTTTTAAAATAATCTCTAACTCATAAGTTAAAGCTAGTTTCAGAGTTAAGGGGTCCATAGCATAGGGAGAGAATTGCAACTTCGTTTTAGTGAGGGACCATAAAGGCTGGAAACTTGCGTTGCCTGGGAGTTGACTCCTCATGGTAGAGTTCGTCGTCCGTGTGAGTCGATTAGTTCAACTCTATGTTCTGCTTGATCGCAACTGCGGTGCCGCAACGACACCGGATCGCTCGTGTGCACCGAGCCTTAGTTGTCTTTTAATATTTAGCTGGAAAAAAAGGACTGGTCCTCATCCTATCAGAAGAAAAACTCCTGGTATACTTCACGAAGTCCGTTTAGAGCAGGGGTGTGCAACCTGTGGGTCATGATCCCCTTGGGGATCACGAAGTGTTTTCTAGGGGGTTGCAAAGGTTTTATTTAATTGAAATAACTTTTTAGCGAATCAGTATTTACTTGCCATGAATCTGTAAGGCAGTGGTATTTTTAAAGGAAAAGATCTCATTCAAAGAGCAACTTCAGTTCGTTAGAAATCTGCTGCCTTTATTTGGGGATAAATGAAAATCGCAGTTACTACGCATCGAACAAAAATTCTAGACGTCAGTTTGTGTTTCATCAGCGTGTGCTGTCACTTTTGGCATTACTTTATAGTTTCCCAAACGGAATAAAGAGATTTTATTTGGGTAAGAGTTATTCTATTTTCATTATTATATAATTCTGAACCAATATGGTAGATGAACTATTTTTCTAGAGGTTCTGTTCTATTCTTGCTCCTACACACCTTTGATTGAGATTTCAAATTATCTTTTAAGATTTCCATCTCTTAAAATTACTTGCAAGTTTTTTTATTGTTTAGTTAAACATTTTGTTCGAATAAAATTATGAATAATGCATTTAAGCAGCATTTCTTAAAGGGTCTTTTTAATTAAAAAATACAATTTTGGAATGGGATCACAGGATACGTTGAAACGATTGAAAGGGGTCGCGACTCAAAAAAGTTTGGGAAACATTGATTAGAGGCTCCTCCACGCTAATGAAGCTAACAGTACTAAAGGGGGAAAGCCTATTAATTTGCTTTCTTGTGTTAATTAGTGTCAATATCTTCCTTCAAATGTTAATAAAAAGGAGATAATTTTAAAGGGTTTAAAGAGCTCGGTCTAGAGGATATTAATAACATCCCATATGATGCTCTTCAGTTATGTACAGACAGCAGCAAACTACGTTCAAGTAAAACAGGCAGCGGCATATTTATAAAGATAATAAACGGCGACTGCAGGGTAAAAATTAAAAATGCGAGTCATGCTTCTATCTTTCGATCAGAGCTATTGGCTCTTAGATACGTGCTAAAATGCGCAGCGTTTTCAGGGAAAGAGCCGATTATTGAGAGTAAAAGTTCTATAATGCCTCTATTTAGCACCTTAAATTGTTTAATATTACGCATCAAAACTAGTTCGGATATTATATATCTCTTGACTGAACTGGCAGACATATACTCTATTTTCTTGCACTGGATACCTTCTCACGCTGATTTAAATGATAACGAGAAAGCGAATTTCAAATGAGGGTTTTCAAGCAGATCGCTCCAGACCTCACTGCAACGGAAATTTACTCCATGTATAGTTGAAAAACCACGAAATAAGGCTATTCTCTCTCCAGCATCCTCGATATCTTACAAACCGCTCTGGAGTGTCATTGCAGTTTAAAGGTCCACGACTACACCAGAATGCTCTGAGAAGACCTAGAATCGAGCATATAAGACACATCATTTTCGTGAGAGGAGTTAAAAACTTTCTACTTTGTTCTTGCTCCTCGACTCCAGTAGGTCCTTGCCTCATCATTGACTATACATGGCCAACATGGGAAAACTCCTGTATGAACAGGAGTTTATCGCTGCGCAACTTATTCAGCATTGTGTTTTGGACTCCCTTTCGGCTAGGAATAACTTAGTCCTAAAGTATTAGCCGTAAAGACAACTAATATCCATAATGCTGTGGTATGCAGAATTTTTTAAGTAAATTTGAGTGTTATACTTCGCATATTCATGTTTAAGAATCAACATTTATAACATAGACAGGATTAGAATAAAATTCACCAAAGAGATAGAAATGTATAATAATATTAATCAAATCTGTCCCCATTCCTGGTACTAATTAATGGTGTAGGATGTTTTTTGATAGCAGAATGATTAAGTAGGATACATTTTGAACAACAATTAGTAACTGCCTAAACAGTTATAAACAAGGTGTGTTTTCAATTGCGTAGTTACAAAATAATCTTGAAAAGTTCCCAATGAATATTATTGAACATAAATTTGAATGCTGATTTTTTCATTATTCAAAGATATTATGTCTAAAACGTTTAAGGTACTAAACCGTAACGTTTTTTATTAAAATCCGCATAAAAACGTAAATTTTAAAAGCTTGTAACAGCTCAAACAGTTTCAAGTTTTGCGTGTTTTTATATCCACGATTAAAAAATGATCTTTTATAGATTACCTATCAATTTTAATGCCCCAAGCATAAAATGTGTGTCTTGTATTAATCGATGTCCACCGTCACTTACCTTTCTTGAAGCTTTTTATAAAAATTGTAGGCACTAAACTTTAAGTGCCTACAAAGTTCGTGTCGTTTCAAAGTGGCACGAATTTTGAATGCATTGTAAACAGCTTAAACAGATTAAAAAGCTCAGGTTTTTATTTGAAAGTAACAAAAATGTTTTTAAAAAACCTGAATTCAATTTCCGTAAAAAATGCGTATAATGAATGCTTGTAATATTCAACGTTTAATCACATTCCTTACTTATGGTATATTTCCTACTCCTATACATTTAATGGTATATTTCCAGAAACCATTGTACTAATTCTAGGTGATCATTTTTTACTTACTTCAAAGCTGTACTTTTAAAAGTTAAGTACCTAACCCCAACTGAAATCAGTATAAAGTACCTCAAGTTTTGAACATATACAAAGAACTTCAACAGTTAAGCCAGCGGGAGTTTTTATTTGCAGTTATAAAAGTAATCTAAAAAACATGTCTTTAAACTCATGGAGTTTGCGTTAAATAAGTTCCTTGTGTCATATCCGGCATAGATATGCATATTTATTTATTTATTTATTTACAGCAAACCTTTTTATAAGTTTGTATGTTATATAATTATTTTCAAAATGTTACACACGACTAATTAATCAGAAGTAAATCTAAATTTAACGTATGACGTTCAATAATTTGTTACTTGCAAAATATTCTTGATAGCTCGGGCCTCACCCATTTTACAGATACACACAGTTCAATTAAATATCATTTATTCCTGAAACATAGGATTTTGCTGACTATATCTATGTTTTATTAGCTAATCCGCATTTTTATTTTTAACTTATAACGTTGATATATTTTTGAATGTGCCTAGAAACATTTCTTTGTACTAAATTATAGTCGACTCTCAACTTTCTCGGTTATAACTCATGGAGTTGATTATTAACCAGCTTGCCACTAATAACTTATTAAGAAAAACATTGGAATTTTAAATCCAACCACCTTTCTAAATTTTCAAAACTTTTAAAAGCAAAACTGTATTGTTTACAGTAATCTGTAATGGGTATACTTTTATATTAAATTCTATGTATTTACAACATAAACCATGTTACAAGTGCCACGCTTTAATTCAAAGAGAACGTGTTTGTGGGAGACAGCCTACATATTAAATGTAGTAGTTTTTTATAAAGCATACTATTACGGTAGGGTATAATCTTATATATATATATATATATATATATATATATATATATATATATATATATATATATATATATATATATATATATATATACATATATATATATATATATATATATATATATATATATATATATATAGATACATATACATATATATATATATACATATATATGTATATGTATCTATATATATATATGTATATATATATATATATATATACATGTATATATATATATATATATATATACATGTATATATATATATATATATATATACATATATATATATATATATATATATATATATAAAACAGTTCCGTAACTGACTCACTGACTGACATACAACGCACAGACAAAACCGCTGGACCTAAAGGGCTGAAATTTTGTATGGCGATTATTCTCATAGTGTAGGGGTGCATTAAGAAAGATTTTAAAAAAATTCTTCTTAGATTTTTTTAAATTAAATTTTTAAGCTGTTTTAGTAACTTGTTTTAAGTTTGCATTTAAAATAATAATTTGAGGGTTATAAAATTTATATCAAGATCATAAAAATTCCTTTAAAATGAAATCTTTTTCGAACCATTACCTCCATTTTCGGATTTTTGGTGAATTTTTAAAGATTAATTTTTAGAATTTAATTTATTAAATGCTGATCACGTGATTTCTTTTTCTGGTACTTTAAATAAATTTATTGACACGTCATAACGACGAAATAGACAAAAAAATATTTTTCTTTTTTTGCTAATGCTGCAGACGATTGGACATTATCTAAAAAATATTAAAATACAGTAAAAGAAATGTTCTTCAAACTGTACTATATTAACTGTACTATGTCCTATGAGATTTAATTTTAATATTTTATTCTACATTATTTTGTCTATAAGATATCCCTTACGATTTTTTTATAAATGTATTTTTTACATCAATTGTATACATTGATCGTCGTATTAATTATATATATATATATATATATATATATATATATATATATATATATATATATATATATATATATATGTATGTATATATATATATAGTTATTTATTTATTTATTTATTTATTTATTTATTTATTGGCATTAATTGCATACATTGACCGTTGTATTTAATTTGAATGTACTCCGTAGCGAAGTGCGGGTTTTCAGCTAGTTAAATATAAAGTCAAATATGGTCAACATTATTCCGGTTTACAGTTAGGCTTAAAAATATATAAAGATTGTTTGTACCTCTAAATGTTGTTAATGTGAACAGCCAAATTCAAAGTTTTATATAAATTAATCAGGATCTATTTGACTGAAATACTTTACTGATAATACTTTATTATTATTGTACAGTAAATGGATATCGAATGAACTTCTATAAATAGTTTACATCTTTTTATGGCTCATCTAAACGATCGCAGACATGTACCTCGGACATTTATAACACCTGCCAAACCATGGAGCTGTTTTAAAGGTAAAAAAAAGTGAGAAAATATGATGAAGATCGTCATATTAGATCCGAAAATTCAGAGACCTCATTGAAACATTTCAAGAAAATAATTTACTTTAGGTATATCGTAAGCATGCCTATCAGATATTAGTCAGAACTCTACCCATCAGTCTCTGAGGATGTTATGATAGCCTAATGTTAAGCTTAAGGGCATAAATGTAGTGAAAGTGACACCATCGCTGAAAGATTAATATTTTTTAAAAGTAGACTGCTCCTATTATTTCTTTGTTCAGATGGCCCAACAATGGCCCTATTCATTGTGAGTAAGGTAATGTACTCTAGAAAATCGGCCGGCGTCAAGGACTTTTCAAAACATAACCGTAAGATCCATCAGTGGCCGTCAGAGCCTTAAAGTGTAGATAAAATGCGAGAAAATGTGTCAGAGTTGGATATAACTTCCCGGTTTTCGACAGAACTTCTTTTGTTCGGCATTTAAGCCTCAAAAAGAGATAACCATAAAAATTTTCCTTTCTCATTATTATTTTTTTTTCTTGTCCTTGGAGGTTAAGATGAGACGCTGGGCGATATTAGTCACCCTTCTATCGGACAAATAACTATTTTAATATGTTGCGTTATCATATGTCGATGATTCTTCTTGGATAAAGTCTTTGATCTAATTTTAATTGAGTTAACAATCAATTGGATTTCGCATGAGAGGAGAATTAAACTATGGTTAACCACTTAAACGTAATTGTTCTATGCAATTAAAGATTTCTCAAGCTTTACAAGAGAATTAATACTTTGTACAGGTTTGAAATGATACAATATATTTGTAACATGTAAAGTTGTTAAAAATATCTTAGTAAATTTTCATACATGTAAATTTTCATACATGTAAAATTTTCATACATGTAAACAATCTAAGAATATTGTTTGCTACAGTTAAGAAACATGTTTGCAATATACTGAGTATATACCATTAGCTAAGTTATTACGAGTATTTTGCAGAAGAATATAAGTATAATTGAAAATTACTCAATGATCATAAGTTTTAAGGTTTTAGTTAATAGATAGGGTATCACATGAGCTCTTAGATTTTTTCTTGTTGTTGTTGTTGTTGTTGCTTATGCCTCTTGACCGACAGCAACATCAGATCAAGTCCCGGAGGCTATGGGCGATGAAGGCACGGCTCCTGTTTTGAATTTGCACCACAAGGGTCGGAGTCCGACTTGGCTAAATGACCGGTCCCGTTATTTTGAACCGAGTCAAGTGACGAGACCGGAACACTTGACGCCACCTGCCTACTACCTTTACTGCATTATTTTAGAGGTTTTACGGGTCACAAACTCATCTATCTAAGTATCTATTTCTGAAGTACATAATTATGAATTAAAATTATTCTTATAAATGATTCTTTGGCTATATTTTATAAATAATGTAATACACATAAAATATTTCTTGGAAAGAAAGGAGAATTTGCAGTGAATCCCATCACATATTGGTCTCAGCTTGCAACGAAGGGGCTGATACCCTGGCTAAGGAGGGAAGTACGATGGATTTGACCTCTTAACACTTTAACTTTTTTGGAGATCTGCTCAAAGAGATAAATCTGTCATCGCCCTTTCATGGCAATCTCTTCCAGCACATGACTGGTATTGTGGCAGACAGCCGGGAGGAGCTATGTATTTTGTGGGCGATCGTGCTGAGCAGACTGCTTTGTCAAGACTCCTAAATGGTCTCCTAATGTGCCTTAAATTTGATCAAGGCAATAAGATCTTCCCCATTTGTGGAAAATTTAACATCAATCATTCCATCCCTGACCATTTTCTTTCTTGCTTGGGGCTTGAAAAGGAGGATTTGACGCAGAGTCCCCTCCTTGTCTTAATTTTTTTTAATGTGTTGTTTTTCTTGTTGTTGCTTATGTCACTTGACCGACAGCAACATCAGATCAAGTCCCGAAGGTTATGGGCGATGAAGGTACGGCTCCTGTTTTGAATTAGCACCACAAGGGTCGGAGTCCGACTTGGCTTGACCGGTCCCATAGTTTTGGACCGAGTCAAGTAAGGAGACCGGAACACTTGATCCCGGACCTCCAGAGGTAAATTTGAGAACTTGGAGGACATTGCAGCCACGCCCTATTTTACGTTCCCCTGCCATCATTAGTGAACACGGCGGTGGATTTGCAGCGACGAGCATCGAACCAGGGACGTCCAGATCACTGGTCCGCTGCTCTTGCCAACTTGGCTACCGCACCCCTAGATTTTTTCTTACTGTATTATGCTAAGTAGTATTTTCCAATAACTTTTTTAAAGTTTTTTATAATTTTAAGGTTTTTTTTTAAAATTTTGTTACTAGAGACATCAGCTAAATGTTCTATTATAAAGTAAGTACTAAAATATTCAAATTTCATAAAACTTTTCTCTCTTTATGTAAAATTTTTTTTCGGGGGGGGGGGGGATCAAGAAACAGTATTTAAATTTTTTTCATTACTATTAGATGATAAAGATTATTACTATTAGATGGCAGATTACTATTAGATGGTAAATTTCTATTAGCTTAACTCAAGATCTGCGATGTCAACTGAGACGCAGTCCAAAATAGATTTTTTGCAAATAATATAAAAAATAGTTTACGATTATGCTGCATAACGCACTGATATGTAATTAAAAAACTTGAAATTGCAATAAAAGAAGTACTATTATAACAAAAGTATAAAAAAATTGGGAAGAAATAAGGTTTCCAAATAGATCAATCCATCACACAAAGTTATTCTCTTTGACTTTCCAAACGATCTGACAACTGAAAAATACGTCGAATTTACATTTTCCACTTAAAAAAATTTGAGTTCTAAATTCATACTTGCCATACCATTTTATTATTACAGTTCTGAACCACATTTTATGTACACTTAAATTCATAAGAATATATAAAACTTTAGTAAATTGAAGGGATTCTCTAAATTTATCTTTGTCTGCAATAATGCATGCACAGTTTTAAAACTCCTTTTAGGTTCGTTTCAGTACCTAAGAGAACATAAAAACGTTCATCAGAAAAGCAAAATTTTAAAATATACGAAAATTTATTGCAGTTTACTAAAGTTTGAGACAAAAGCTCATTTTTCTTTTACTGTAATAACCGCATTCTATGCGTTTGTCGCAAAGAGAATCTATTGTGAATATAATTTATTATTCATAATTTTCTTTAATACTCGCTATTACCTAGTATTCATTAAAAAGACGCCGTTATAATGTGTTTATCGTTGACATTTAATACGTCAAATTCCAATATTACTACTGTATAGCAAAATCTATCATTCTTTATGAGTGGCTAAAGTTTAAACAGCTTTCCTAAACATGTAAAACTGCTATATAAGTTCCGATAAAATTGGTAGTTCTGCATTTGTTCAATCGATGCAGACAGTTTACTGTGTCTTTATTCCACTGATCCAGACAGTTTATAGAGGATTGGAATTATAAGACTATCTTTATTCGTTATCTAGTACAGATAACTATAAGTAAACCTGTACATGATATTTGTTTAGGGTAATTTAGAAATTCAAAACATAAATATTTTACTATTTGGCAGAACCTGAATTCAAAGCAAATGGCCGGTTGAAAAAATTATGAGTGTAAAATAACATAGCCGTCACTATAAAAGAAAGAATACTAGTTATAGATTATGCATATTTTTAGTTTATCCCTGTTGTGAAGGGGGCCTTTTAATTTTGGTGGAAATAAACAAAAGATGTTTAAAATAACTGTAGCCAAAGGATTGGAGATTTCTTCATCCTAAAACTTTTTAATGGCAGTTGTTTTTAGTTTTAAAATAATTTTCATCATCCTTTTATAGTTTATTTTTTCCAGGATGATCTGTTTTCATCATCATCCTTTTATTTTCGAGGAGTTTTTGTTAATTTCAGTGAAGTTTCATTGCCCTTTTTTTAGTTTATTGCTGCAATAAAGGGATATTTTATTTTTAGAATGTCAATTAACAAACAATGGCTAAATTACCTATAGCCAAAACTGGAGATTTCATCATCCTAAAAGTTTTTTTAAGGGCAGTTATTTTTAGTTTCAAAGGAATTTTCATCATTCTTTCATAGTTAATTTTTTCAAGGAGGATGAGTTTTCATCATCATTTTATTTTCAAGGAGTTTTTGTTAATTTCAGCTGAATTTCATCGTCCTCTTTTTAGTTTATCTTGTAATAAAGGATATTTTATTTTTAGAATGTCAATTAACAATCTCAATTAACAAAAGATGGTTAAAATACCTACAGCCAAAACAATGGAAATTTCATCATCCTGAAAGTTTTTAAGTACAGTTGTTTTTAGCTTCAAAGGAATTCTCCTCGACCTTTTAAGGTTTATTTTGTTAAGAATGAGGAGTTTTCATCATCATCATTTTATTTTACAGGAGTTTCTGTTCATTTTAGTGGAGTTTATTCATTCTCTTTTTAGTTTATTTCTGTAATAAACGGATATTTTATTTTAGACTGTCAATTAACAAAAAATATTATTAGGATATCTTCTTCGGCTAGTAGGAAATAACTGCTGAATAAAAAGGGAGTTTTCATCATCCTAAATGTTCTCCAATTCTTCAACCATAACACTACAATTTGAGGCAAACTCAATTTTTCCTACCGCCTGGTGGTACGAAGATAAAAGCATAATGTAAGGCTATAAAACATGGTAAATCTTATATAGTCCGACCTCAATCAGCGAAAAAGGTTATAAAAGGTTTTTCACATTTTTATGCTTGTAACTCACTTTTGAGACCTATAAAGTAGTGAAACTCTAAATTTTGCTTTGTTTATAATTGAATGCAACAAAACTGAGCTAGCAGGTGCATTTTTCAAGTAATACAGTAGTTCTGAAATCACTGGAAGCAGTGCAAATAGAGTTTTGTTAATATCACATCGAGTAAGGCTAAATTACAGGCTATTACTATAAGTTTCAGGGTTGTAGTTATTGCAAGCAATTTTGTGAATTTCTTTTGGTTTGCACTGTATTTGGAGGTATGTTTAGTTGATAAAGGATATCTGATGAACGTAATTATAACACAAATAAAAATTTAAGACAATTAGATTTAATGAGAACTTGCATAATAAAGGGATATACAAGTAAAATATATATAATGGTAATTCCAGCCATTTTAATTGGATTTCAGAGTCTGGGTATCATTAAAAATTAGACCTCAAAAAAATTTACATTTCCAAATTTCGAAAATTTTCGACTGAAAAAAAATTTGGGGGATTTGAAAAAAATATATATTTTCCTAGATGTATTACCCGGCTTCTCTCGGGATTCAGTTTCTGTTATTATTTTTTTCAATGATTAGTCTCATGTTATGATGTTCTACAGTTTTCGCTAAAATTCTTTTGCGGTAGCAAATAGCATTAGTTTGTTGTCTCTGCTGTCGTTGTTCATCGCTTTCCTCTCCTTTCGATGTTGAAGCTCGAAGACAATCGTATGTTCGACGCGTTAAAAGTTTCTTCACCAGTCTCACTGCTTCGGATCACTACAATTAGAATTCGGTTACCTTCGAGCTCTTGGGAATGGTTTTTCTTCAGATTCTTGTGTGCGTCTAACTGCATTTCGAATTCTGTTGGCTTCGAGCTCTACTGTTTTTTTTTCATCACGTTACTCATTTCTCAACAATCTTTGACATTTTCCCCTTACTTCTGCAAGATTAAAAGTTGCTCTCCTCTTTTGGGGCATTTTAAAGCATTGATTTACAACTAGTCAATAACGTTTGAATGGATTTATTATTATAGAAAAATAATCAATAATGTTTGAATGGATTGAGATCACATTCAATATTAAAACACAGCAAATGTGGAAATTATTATAGAAAAAGTATATACACGTATTTCATACTCGGAATTCTTTCTCAAAACTAAATCGTCTGCTACGTTTCAATGCCACTTTCAGACTTTCTTAATTATAATATGCACGTATTTCATGATTGTAATTCTTTCTCAAAACTAAATCATCTGCTATGTTTCAATGTCACTTCAGTTATATAAATCATCACGTCAAGGCTAAACGCACGTGTTTCTAGCTAAGTCAACGTGTCCTGCAGTATATTTGAGTTTGAACAGGTAGCTTGGGATAGTTTCAATTCATGAAATGGATAGATAACACATTCATTGAAAATGAATGACTTTCCATCCTTATATTTTCATTTTAAAAAAGAAACATTCCGGCGTTGCCACGTACATGAAAATAAAATATCAAATTCATTCTTGCATGAGCCAATATATGAATAAATCACGTTTTTAATTCATGTCTATTTATTTTTACGGAAATGTTATAATTTAATTGGCAGCAATGAAATGTTACAATGGCTTTGAACAAAACTATCCGGGTAAATTTGGTGATTTTTTTTTGGCGATTTTCAATATCCGTTGATACTTCTAACATAATTCGGGAATGAAACGTCGTAGCGGAATGAAAATAGTCTATAACCATCGCACAAGTTCAAGCAATAAGTTGACCAAGTTTCATCGCAATTGGATGAACGGTATGGCAGCGCATAAAATACGAATAAACAAACAAACAAACAAACATTCATTTTTATATAGAGAGATTTAATAAAAGATAGCTCCTTGTCCTTATAAGGCTCTAAGTAAAGAAATTTAAAGAAAAAAATAAATACTTTTGAAGTAAGGAGAGTCAACCAAAAGTTTCATCAGAAGCACTCTGTGTTGATAAATATCTTCTCTAAATAATGTGGTAATATTAATTTCCAACCTTGAATTATCAACAACACGAGTCGATCAATAAATTTAATTAAATTAACTCAAAATATACCTCCACCACATTGCATCGACATTAGCTCGAATTCTTCGGAAAATTAAGTGGTGGGTGACCAAAAAGGTTATGCGCGGTCAAGAATCTCTCCCTAACTCGTGCATATTTTACGGACTATAATTAATATTCCTATAAATACTTTGAGAGGCGAACGAATATAATGTCAGAGGAGAAATGTCAGTGAGACGATCTAAGGATTCAATTCTCTAATGGCATAAAATTAATATTTTTAGAAGCATGAACATGGAGACCTCCTTTATTTGTTAGGTCTTGCTTTGAGTTAATGCAAAATAAAAGTTTTTTTTCCCTCACATTTTTATCTCATTATTTTCTGAAAGTACCACTGTAAGTAGATTTTAAATCTAATGAATAACTTTTTTGTAAAATTTAAACTAAAGAGTGATAAAATCTGCTTTGAGTTGCAATGCAAAATCAAAGGTTTTCCCCCACGTTTTTAGCCCGTCATTTCCAGAGAGTACCGCTGAAAGTAGATATTTTAAATCTGATGAATGACTTTTTATAAAATTTTAACGAAGGAGTGATAAAATATGCTTTAAGTTGCATTGCAAAATCAAAGTTTTCCCCCCCTACATTTTTATCCTGTTATTTTCAGAGAGTACCACTGAAAGTAGATATTTTAAATCTGATGAATGACTTTTTATAAAATTTTAACGAAGGAGTGATAAAATATGCTTTAAGTTGCATTGCAAAATCAAAGTTTTCCCCCCCTACATTTTTATCCTGTTATTTTCAGAGAGTACCACTGAAGGTAGATTTTAAATCTAATGAATGACTTTTTTGTAAAATATAAACTAAGGAGTGATAAAATAGGCTTTGAGTTGCAATGCAAAATCAAAGGTTTTCCCCCACGTTTTTATCCCGTTATTTCCAGACAGTACCACTGAAAGTAGATTATTAAACCTAATGAATGACTTTTTATAAAATTTAAACTAAGGAGTGACAAAATATGCATTCCATTGCAATGCAAAATGAAAGTGTTTTCTCCCTACAATTTTAACCCGTCATTTCCAGAAAGTACCCCTGAAAGTAGATTTTTAAACCTAATGAATGACTTTTTATAAAATTTAAACTAAGGAGTGACAAATTAGGCATTCAGTTGCAATGCAAAATCAAGATTTTCCCCCCTACATTTTTATCCCTTATTTCTAAAAAGTACCACTGTAAGTAGATTTTAAATCTAATGAATTACTTTTTGTGAAATATAAACTAAGGAGTGATAAAATATTTCCTATATTATTCCTACACTCAAAATATGGCAGTAATAACTTAAGACCAAAAAATGGCTGTATCGTAAATTCAAAGTTCACGCTGTACAAGTAAACGTTAAAAATCTTGATTTATAAATGCGGGAGAGATCCTTAAGTACAAGAGAGGAATTTTTACACTTTTTACAGCTTTTTTTTTGGGGGGGGGAGACTAAAACCTTATCTTAACCCTTAACTCCTTCCCCGAGGCCTATCAAGCATTTTACTACCCTCATCACGTTCGTAAAGTCTTGAGGAACCACTTTGTACTAAGCTTGGTAAACGTCCAGCCCCGTAAATCCTTTTCCTTCGTGGAATAACTAGGATCTAAAATATTTTAGAAAATGAACCAAGGAGTTTTGACCGCAGCATACTGATTAGTGTAAAGCAGAAAAGACAGCCCGCAAAAGAATGTTCTTTTAACAAGCGAAATCAATTTTATGGTTCGGTGCAAACGAGAATGACTTTTCCATGTATATTTTGTACCTCCTAAATGTCTGACGTTCTGCCTAAAATAGAAAGCATAAAATTTTAATAATATACCGGGAGCATTCACTCTCGTTTTTATACAAGCCTAGCACAGCCCTCAATCGTACATAAATAATAGGTTTCAAAATTGTGATTTAATACACTGAGAAAGTTTTATGTGCAAAATGGATGTATCCGTATGATCATAAAACATGTAGCTCGCGCAGGGATTTCAGAACTGGACTAAAATTTCAGAACAGGACTTCGGTTCTCAAATTTTTCCAAACTGTGTACCTTGGTTTTTTTTATAATATATTCAACCAACGCAATAAATGCAATTATTTATAATATAACCAACGAAAAAAACGCAATTATTTATAATATAAAGAATTTTAGTTTAATACGTAAGTATAAATATATGCATTTTTACTTTATTTTAATTTAAGGAAATGGGTTCTAAAACCCGAAAACACTGAATTCTCTCTGAAGATTATATGTTTCTATCTTCAGTTTGCCACTAGATTAGAAACTCGTCGAAGACCAGATTGCATAATTTTAAATAATACAAAGTGCAATCTATTTTTTCTGTTTATAACTACAATAAATAAAATTTCTTTTTGAGATTTGTTTGTGAAATAAATCCATAGAAGCAAATGGTACTCGATGGAATAGCTTTTGACAGCTTGGCTGACATCCGAGTTGGTTCAGGAGAATCTAGTAGTTAATACTGTGCACTTACGACAACTAGTTCCAAAGATCTAGGTAGGGATGAATTGTTAAGCATGGTAAAAACTGTTTAACCCCATTAAAATGTTGTTTTTTAAACCTAAGATGTACTACTTTCGAATAGCCGGTCCTACAACTATTGGAACTGGCTTTTCAGTTCCAAAAATTTTCCCCGGATACCTGGTTCCGCAATCTCCAATTTCACATATGCTATGGATTAGATAGGTTTGGAGGGCTACGGTCAACTCTTTGCCACATCATGGATTAATAGACCGGGACCTACAGTTTAAAGCCGATTCCGAACGGCTACAAACATCCATGCCAGCAGTGGGACTCGAACCTATAGAATCCTAACCGAATGCCATCGCCCTAGCCAATCTTCCATCACCTGGCCATATCCTATGGCAAATTGTAGGTACTTACAAGACCACTCGTAACGTCACTTATAATTCCTAGATTATTAAAAAAAAATCAAGTCATCTACAGTATGTGACATAAATGAAGGTATGTTTTGAGATAATTTTAAAAAATAATTCATATTATTTGTGTTGTTAGTAATTCAAGAAATGGAATTTGTTATTCTTCATTGAAAGCGAAACTAGTGCGAGAATCCTAAAGAGTGTTTTCTTAACTACTTGGTGGATTTCTTATCTTTTATTAAAAATTAGAACTTTTTTTCTTGACACTACTGAATCACATTACTAAACTAGCATTATACGTCTTGTTTTTACAAGAAAAACTTTCGAGGCAATTCAAAAATCCTCTTTCAGTCCATAGATCACAGCGTAATGAAATACGAACACTTATTATTACCATATGAATTTTGATGATTTGGTTCCGTTCAGGTTTTTATCCCACTTTCAAGCGAAATCCCACCAAAACTGAAAACTTTTTCATTTTAATTAGAATTGATCAAAAAGGGAAATTTTGTAAAGGAATATTTTCTTGAAAAATTTCGGAAACCTTACATATCAATAAACGGAAGGTAGCAGGAATCCCAATCCTAAAAATACCTATCATTCAATTCCCCATGTCTGAATTTAGTGGAATTTATTTATTCTCTGCTTTCACTCACTCAATTGGTATCATAATCTTACAAATGTGGCTCCGTTTTTATTGAACAACATAACAGACAAACATGGACAGGTTCTTATTATCCACCATAAAGAATAAAGGGGATTTATTCTTATCGAGTATTTTTTTTTTTTTTGCGTAGATATTAACTAGCTGTATGATCCTAGCAGGTCCCTCTCAAATAAAAGCAGGGTGATATACTATATATATATATATATATATATATATATATATATATATATCCTACAACTATTGGATATATTGTTATATATATATATATATATATATATATATATATATATATATATATATATATATATATAATTGCAAATAACAAGTGTGAATGAACTAAAACCAAAGGACTAAACTGTTTTGATATAAAGAATAGAGTAGGAATTGTTGTTTATGTGCTTGAAGATATATTATGGTATTTTGGATAGAGAAAAATTAGTTATCAGTAGCCGTTAGTCTTAACAGCCGATACAAATAAAGCTAATAAGAAATATTTCTTTTAACAACAAATGCATATGGTAAACATTTTGCTTTTGATAGCGCAAATTTTGTGTTAATTTGCATAGCTTCATAAAGGATTTCTCCGTAAATTTTGCTCACGTTGTTACCACAGCAAATTTGATTATGGAAAACCCATTCATAATGATTTTCCCCTCAAATAATAGCATTTGATTTGAAGGTAAAGAAATAATTGCAAATTAAAGTCGAATAAATGCAAAAACAGCTAAAAGATTTTTGATTTGAAGGTGACTATATCTCATTCAAGCACAAAATTTATCGACAAACATAAAGTTTCGGAGATCCGTGAAGGAGATAACATAAACAATTAGAATAGTTTAAAATAGTTAGAGAACTTTTAATGTATTTTACATTGTAATATAAGCTGCTGAACGATTTTTTCAAGTTAATGATTAAATTCAGAATTTATGAATTATTCATGGGCCAGATCAAAACAATAGTTTCAAAACAAGCTTATCTTCAGTATCTTATATGTTGATTTAATAAATAGAATTATTTTGAAAGGAAAAGGTAATAAGTATTAAACTCTGCACTGATGTCAATATTTTCACAGCCCCATTTCTAATGGGACAAAATGACAGTTTTAACATATTTAACGAAAAAACACCAACAATATGTTTAACAACAATATTTTCTTGAAATTCAAAAATTTGTTTCAAATTTTATTATGATTATAAATGTGTGTATATATATTTGTGCCTACACAGAAGCATTTTGAGAATCAGAAATAAATTTTTGTAGCCTTTACATGGGTGTCTGGAAAATATAAATGTTTCATGCATTTTGTACGGGTACATAAAACTATTTTTGGTGTCTGAGACCCTATGTTGTATCGGATTAAAGCTCTATTCTGCTAGTGTGGGAGTAATCAATTCACGTCTTTATTTGGAAGAACTTTTCTGTTGAGCTGAAGAATGATCATAGCAATTATTTTATGTCTTACAACATAGATGCCAATTTTTGTATTTAAATGTGTCTAAGAAAGTTCATGCACATTTTTGTAAGCGTAAGGGCATTTATATTGTTTAAGCAATAAATAAAATATAGTTATGCTACTATCAAATTTATTTTTAAAATTTTGAAAAATTGATTTTTTCTTAAAATTTGGTTCTGCAGAAGGTCTGACACTTTCTCTTCGACAATTATTTTCGTAGCAGACTTAGTTTATATATATATATATATATATATATATATATATATATATACAGGTGGTTATCAAAATAATGGAGACACTAAGAAACATCCTGAAAACCTTTATTAATACGGCGCAAGATCACCTTTGTTATGTAATACTACCTGATTCACCTTGGAATTGGATTATACAAGTCATGAATACTGGTTAAGAATATATTATACCATTCTTCGGGGAAAAATCATGAAAATTCCTTTACAGATGCTTTGGTATCGATACCTGGCTCTATCCGCTTATACAGATTACAGTGGTTGGATGGTGAATTGTCGGGGGGATTGCACAGGGCAAGATAAGATATTTGACTTTTTTTTCATGCTCTTCAAACTAATACTTGAAAGATTTAGCTGTATATATAGGGGGATTATCATCCTGGAGAAAGCCATCTCGTGCAAGAAACAATGTTTGCACCATATGATAGACTAGAGAGCTAAAATTTCGAAATAGTCCTTCCCATTCAATCTTCCTTTTAGGGTTACAATAGGGCCTGAAGAAAACCATGAGAGGTCATCCTAAACCCTGATAGATCTATCTCCGTGATTGACAGTTGAGATGAGACGCTTGTGTAGGTGTAGGTGAATCTTACGCTTGCGTAGATGTTCTCCAGAATAAGCACGCCCTGTTGCGATGAGCAATGTGAACAATGATTCGTCGGACCAAATGCCGTTTTTAGACATTACTCGACCAGGATTTGAGCTTGTGGCATCATTATGGACGATATTTTGTATCGCCATCTATTACAAGTGACTTGGGAATAGCTACTTTTCCGTAAGTGCTTTGTTTGTGAAGTTCCCTTCTACCTCTAATGGTTGATACCGAAACATGCAGATGCAGATTGAGGTCTTCGGTCCTTTTGGTTGCAGTTGTTATCTTTCATCATGTCACAATCTGCTTCAATATCTCGTCCGTCTCTTTCACTCAGCTCTCCCTTTCATCCACTATTTTGTTTCTCAAAGGATGTTTTTCCGTGCACTCTGTATGCTATCATGACTTTCGATACCATAGCTCGAAAAACACCCATTAGCCTAGGGGTTGCAGTAATAGAAATTTCAATTTAAACGCGTTCCAAAAATTTGCTTTTTTGGCAAGGTCTGCAAGGTTTGACATTTTACGCTTTTCCCCTCAAAATCACGATGCCCTTAGCTTCATTACTGCTACCTGACAGTAGAATAATACATACACTATTTTATATAGAAAAACTGTCCAGACTTCTTTTTAAGGAATACGAAGCATATTCATAAACACTACTAATATTGATAAGTGTTTCCATTTTTTTGATAACCACCTGTATATATAGTTAGTTAGTCAGTTATAGTAAAACTTCTCAAACACGACCAGTAATGGTTAAAAAAAAATGTGGTCGTTTTGAGAGGTGGCTGTCGAAAAGTGTATCTTGAATAACATTGGCTCTAAGGAGCCTTTAATCGGTTCTGAAAAAAAATATGGCTCTTGAAAGGGTTGGCCGTAGAATAAGGGTGGCCGGGTAGAGAAGTTTCACACTATACAAGTATATATATATATATATATATATATATGTGTGTGTGTGTATATATATATATATATATATATATATATATATATATATATATATATATATATATATAATATTTTTAGCAATAGCTCTTAAAATTACATTCATTGACCAGTGTGGGGGAAAAAAAGAACACACACAACACATAAACATGGAGAAATCAGAACAGCATGAAACCTACCGAAATGCAGCAAAAAACTAAGAGTAATATCAAAAAGTCGATACAAGTCAATCATTCCGGAGATCTTGAAGTTTCTCTCTGGCTTGCCAATATCTATCATATATGTTTCCGATCACAGCAATGCATTCTTTAAGGTCGGATGCATCATAGCAGTGTATCTCCCACATTAAACACAGTTAGGGCATCAAAAAACCCCAACTGTATATAAAGTCTTGTCAGGCAGTCATGCCCAGTGTCTAACCGAAAAGCTGCAACAGCATGTCGTCTAGGGGCAGCTGGAACCTTTAAAAGGGAATCCGTCCAACTTTTTTCCTTTATTTCAACTGATTGCCTGGAACGGAAATCTTCATTCATGCTGTCTTTTATGTTTCGCACAACAAGATGCGTTATCCCCTTCATTTAATCAAAGTAAGGCGGGATTCCCCATGAAGCCTATTTTTCTTAAGCTTGTATGTTTTGTAAGAAATGTTTTGAATCAGATGTATTACCTATGAGTAATATTCTCAAAGGCTCGGGTGGTTCTGGAACTGCAGGCAATCGTACTTTTCCATTACTGCAACACATTCCTGGTGATTCTCTAGACCACTTTTTAGCACCACAGCTGTCACATATTTTCGACATTGATCCAATACTTACTTCATTAGCAGATGCATAATTGCATTCTGGATTATAGTGAAATGTACATAAACTCCACTGGTCTGCATTCATGGCACGATATCTACTTTGAGCATGTCTTGTTCTATCAGCGTGAAGTCGTAGATTACGTTTCACTTCGCTTTCTTGCTGCCTTCGCTCGTCTTGCAGCTTGTCTTTCAGCAATACCTTGAAGCCTTCCATTGCGTTCTTCTTCTGTTTCGACTGCTCTTTGCGCTTATTTTCTTTTCGCATCAGAAGACTTTGCAAACGAAGCACGTTTCTTTGGTGGCATTATTAGTTTTTCTCCTTTATTTTAATTGAAGATAAACATCCAGATGCATTTATTCCTTTATACTTTTTAAGAACGTCATCCATATAAAAATCCGTTAAAAAATAGTCTGCATCACTTTCCGCATGAAAACGAATGTCACGCCATATGAGCATCCAAACGATATGTGTAATCAAAATCATCTGCAGATTTCACAAAGCAGAGCCAGGAAAGTTGTGTTTATCTGGGGAGCCAGGGACAAAGGTCATTCCCAACCCTCTTCCTCCCGCGCATTGGAATTTGTCCCCCCCCCGTTACCCCCAAACCAACCCTCTTAACGCAGCTGGTTGTGGGGAAAGGTCTGTATCCACAGGAGGTATGCGCACCTCTTAGGGTCACAAAAAATCATTAAAAGATTAATTTTAAAAAACAAATTGAGCCCCAAATTTCGTTTTTGCAGCGTTAAGTTTCTCGGGTCCTAAACATTTACTGTGCCGAATTTGGTCCCGGTGGGTGAAACAGTCTATGATTCTATAGCGGACAAACAAACAGACAAGCCCTTATATATATATATATATATATATTAAATTTTACACCAAATTTCACAGAATTATTTAGTGTTTTAATTTTAGAAACAGACATACTTCATGATATTTTTAAAAATGTGTTAAAATAGAGGGATTTTTCTCTTTTAGTGGCATTAATTCTATCTTTACAATTGATTCTAAAAAAATATAAACGAAGAAAGAATACTAATGCGGGTGTTCTCTTTATAAGGATGAAATTTAAGGTGTTTTTTGAGTCGAAAGCATTTTCATGTGATATCCATATCGATTTTCGGGCAAAAAAATGTACACAAAAAAATATATATATTTCGTAGAACATACACTCATTTCTAAAAAAAATGGATAGAAAAAACGCCGCAACCATGACCTTCGTCACATGAAAAATGTAAATTATTGATAAGTTCTCTTAAAGTTGGATTAAATAGAATTTTTTCAGTCATTCAGTGCATATTCTTCATCATACATTATCTATCTCTCATTTCAACAGAACGGTCAAGTTTCGCCTTATTAGTAAACATTTATGAATGGAATAAAATGCTTTGATCAAAGTAAAGAAGTAGTGTTATAAGCCGGTGAAATAATGATAACACTGTTTTATATTCTTATCATACCCTACTACGTTTGGAAGTACTAAAGGAAAACATTTTTGTGCTTCTATAATCATCTACTTCTCTAAACTTACCACGTAAATCATTTTTCAACAAATGTTTAATACCAGCTTTAATACATATGAGGCGATTTACTTGGATTTTTTCATAAGCGCAAAATGTATAATTAATTCAAAAAATTCGAAATTCTGCTAAATTTTTCAGCACATTAGGTTTTTAGTGCTAGGAATGTTGTGTGTACTTCAGATTAAAATTGCGACTGTTTTTTGTGTCAGGGATATTGTAGTAACGCTGTATGACGCTGTATGACGACTGTATGACGCTGACTGTATGACTGTATGACGCGGTATGACGCTGTATTACGAAGTATTACATGATAGCTGAGGCTAAGTTAGCATTTCTATAAATTCCCTTTGGTTCATTCGAGTACCGATAAAAGTTTCTTCTACCGATAACAGCGAGTATGAATACTGAAGTAGTTATCTTACCAATAATTTAATTATGATGAATTCATTAATGTTGTAATTAATTTAGGTTGTAGTTCTCCGTTAGTACATGTGCATCCAGTGATATATAAATGTAATAATATAGTGTACAAAATCGAAGACATCCTAAGAAAATATTACCTTTGAAATCGAAAAAAGCATTATTACATGTTTTGTGACATTATCTCTCTCAATTTAATTTCCCAAGTTTACAGACTGATATTTACCACCTGAAAGAAATATACTTTGACATGAAAGTTTTCTTCTAAAGAAAAAACACAGAAATAGAATTTCGTTTCTAGCAAAGGATAATGAACTTTGTGTATTAAAAAGAATGCATTAAATTTCACTCTGATATAAGACTCAAAATATCTAACTATTTATGCATGAAAAGAATTTGCTATTTTAAAGTAAACCGATGCTTATTATACCTGAGCCAACCGAAATTTATTTTTGGCTCAGAATTTAGTCGCCATATTATCTTTCCACTGGCCTTGTACTCAAAGAACATCTGCTTCAGGTTTTACTCTTTGTTGCTAGGAAACAAACATTCAGCGCATTCGGTATAATATTGTGTTTTAAAAGAAAAATGCCGAGCACCTAAATATCCAAAATAAAAATTTTAAATTGGGAACTAGTTTCTAGCTAATAATTCCGGTTCGAGACCGGTTCTTAATCAGACCGGGAGAAAGTCGATATGATTGTGTCTATGGGCAGTTCTCATATGCGTAGAGAAAATCAATCCTAATACTCCCCTACCAAATGAAGGACAGTAATTGTTACTTCTAAAACTGGTAGAATGGTTTTGGGGGAAAAGGGCTATTATAAAGCTGTGTGTGTGTGTTTTTAATAACGTTCTACCCAAGTTTCATGCAAAAAATATGGTATTTTATGAGCAATTAAATAAGCTATTTCTCACAGGCGATTTTGTATCGAGCTTTACTTTCTCATAATGTTTATAATGGATACTGTAGAACCTCGTTTATCCGGACTAACTGGGACCATAGGCAATCCGGATAATCGAAAATCCGGATAATCCTGGTAATAAGCAGAACAAATTCCTTAACTAAGCAGACTTACCGTTTATTAAGATACAAAAACTATGTATTGTAAGAAAAGTACATAGTATTGTTTACAAAACATTAAAAAAAGTAAAAATAACTTTTCACATGATTTTTTAACAAAGAATTAGTCCACTGTCTTCTCTTTCAAACACTTGTGGCGTTTAAATGAAGCACGGTCATACAAACGCTTTATCATTAATAGTTCAGCTGGAGTGGTGTCGGGCTGACGCTCCAAGTACGCCATGATGTTTGTCAACTGGTGAGCAGCATCCATATGTGTGGTCCGCTGTTGCGAAGTGATCGTTGTCTCGTCGTCCAAGTCATCTTCTTCCTGACTGTCTGACTGCATGCCGCTACAATTTCTTCTTCGGTCATAGTGCCTTAGTCATCGTCATTAATGTCTTTCAGCCACCCACTGATGCCTTCCATATCAACATCTGAGCACCCACATATTGTTCCTAACATTTGCAGAAGGTCGTCTGCAGCCACTTGCACCAAATCATCGCTTGCCATTTCGTTTTGCAGCACAAATAGCTGGTGAATCAAGTCAACGCCTAGTAGAGCTTTCTTAAACTCAACAAAAAGCATTTTATTAACATTATTTATTGTACAATCTATGCAGGAACTGTACATTGAATCAAACTAAAAAGCAAATATTTGGTGTACTTATAGTTACGTTCTTGCTATCATAGTTAAAAATTATTATCTAATGTGAACATTAAATAAAAAAAAATCTACAAATCTGATCCGGGTAAACCGGAGATCTGGATAAACGAGGGCCGGATAAACGAGGTTTTACTGTATTTTAAGGGGACTCACTACCCTTAAATCTTTAAAACATTTTTTGATTTTTTGAAAAAAATATATGTTAAAGCCTGATCCTTTCTGAACAAAATAAAGCAAACTGCATGAAAATTCCGCTGAGTTCCGAAGATATTGATATTCTAAATATTTAATTACTGATCAAGTTTATGGCAAGAAAAATTTTAAACTCATTTTTCTCAAAATGTAATTTTGCATCATTCCGCAACTGATATCTCAAAAACTATGAAACATAATTCCATGAAATTTTTATCACTGCATAATCGTGTTATTTTATTGCGTCTGAACTAGAATTATTGCAATCACTGCACATTTTGTTATTTTTTCAGGGTTAAATTAATGCAAAAATTTAAGGAAATTTTAAGTATAATTTGAGCAGTTTTAAAAAACTGAAAAAATATTTTAATATTGAATGTTTTATGTTCGATTGTATTTTGAATTATTTATTTTAAATATAAAACAGCAATTATGCATTTAAGTGTAAAATCAGTTTCATAGTTCTGCGCAAGCCAGTATACAATAAAAATACTTAAAAAACAAAGTATATGTAAAGCATTTTTTAAAAAAAATTATTTAAAATTATTTTGAGAGTTGAAAAAATTTTTATTAAAATAAATATATCAATTTATCATATAAATAAAATTTGGACGAATTGGAAGTAAATCGAAATAGTTACAAAGAGTCAAAAAGTATGAAAATATGCCTTATTTCTTTGACTTAAGGGTCGTGAGTCCCCTTAATTACATATAATATTTATAGGTAATGTTACGTGGCAGCATACATAGTTGTAAAACTATGGTCGGGTAGTATCATACGTTGGGAAAACATTCTATTAATTACAGAAGAAAGTAAAAAATTTTTTTTATATTGTATATTTAAGGGGATCCTGAATTTTAAAAAAATATTTAAATAATTTTAAAGGACAAATAATTTTTTTCAAGAAAATTTTCTGCAAAATATACCTTTAGAATTTTTATTCTAAATCAAAAATTCCAGTGACGGTTAAAGGAAAACAGATTAAAGAAATGAACAGAATTTCCTAGAGATACCTTGCCTAGAATTTTAAGTACATTTATTTAAAGAGGACAATTCATGAATAATGCTTGTCTAACATAAAGAGACGTGATGTATACTAGGGTAGTCGTATACAGTAGCACAAAAAAAGTATTTGCCTTTGTATTCCTCATAAAACATGTAGTTTGAGTTTAATCTGAAATTTCTGCAGCACACTTTGATCAAAAACATATGCGCGGTTTGTTTTTTTTTTTATTTTGTATCCCGGACACTCTTAAAAATTTATGTTTTTTACATAAATTATTCTGCTCAAACTCCTTGTTAGCTGTAATATAAATAAATGCCTAAAGTTTTATGAAAATGCCCTTCCTAATAACAAGCAATGTCTACATGTTTAGACAATGCTATCTCGTTCTTCAGCTTTTTACTTTGAGAGATAGCAATTTTGTATAAACAGGAGCACACAGCTTCTTAATATCCGCAATAAAAATTAAATAATAAAGGGGCTACTAGTTTTTAACTGTTATCCATGATTTTTCTATCAACAATTCACAAATACTTGCATTTGGGAATTTTCCATGAAGACTTGATGTTCCTAAGCTTATGAAGTACTAAATTTATTTGAAACTAGTTACCACTCTCGTGTTTTAATGTGGATGTTAAGTATTTGTATGCTCCTTATTTACCTTTTTCACAAGTTTCCTGTAAGTAATAGTCATTTAGTATCTCAGTGAGGCTTTTCTTAAGGATACAATCTAGTAAAAAACTTGATAACAGCTTAAAAAACTTAAAGAAAATATTTTTTAATTGTATTTATAATTTTTTCAGTCGTTCAAAAATTCCATGCTTATACATTATTCTTTTATAAAAGAAACTGAAAAAGATATAAGAAAATGGACTTGTATTTGAACGGAAATATTGAACATGATAAAACTTAAATACATTTTTCAGATTAAAATATTTCTGATACGGCTGACTGCTGTATCATAAAATACACTCTTTCTCTTACACTTTATTCTTATTCCTCTGTTTCTCATACCACTATATTTCATTTCACGGTGCTGATGATAAGAATACTTAGTGATTACTTTTAGTTATCGCACTTTTACAGTCAAATGATTTGGAAAGTTCGAACTATATACGTCAATAGGTAGGAAATTTATTCCAGAAATAAATTTATATTATTTAGGGCTTCAACTTTTTACATTAAGGGATATTGAAAGATATACTATCAATTCTTGCTTTCAACGTTTGACTTTTATTTTATTTTTTTTATCCTATAAATTCTGAGATTTGACTACTAGTTATAACAGACTATATTTTTGTTCACTAATATCCAGTTAATACAATAAAAGAAACTGTTTTGCTAATAATATTTTGGACAGATAATAAATCATAGTTAATGAAAGTTAATAGAGATATGAATTACTACGTGTAAAAAAGACTACATTTATCGAATACTCAAATCCAGTTAGAAATCAGATACAGGGTGTCCGGGCTAAAAGTATCCAAAACATATGGCTTATTTTCAAGGAACTACCCGTTATAATTTTAAAAAATTATTTAAATGGAAAGAACATCTCACCGTGTTTTAACATCAATCATAGATTTCGATCATCTATCTATATATATAAAACAGTTCCGTAACTGACTCATTCATTCATTCATTCATTCATTCACTGACTGACTGACATACAACGCACAGACCAAACCGCTGGACCTAAAGGGCTGAAATTTTGCTTGGCGATTCTTCTTATAGTGTAGGGGTGCACTAAGAGAGATTTTTGAAAAATTCTTCTTAGATATTTTAAAATTAAATTTTTAAGCTGTTTTTTTTACTTATTTTAAGTTTGCAATTAAAATAATAATTTGAGGGTTATAAAATTTATATCACAAGAAAGATCATAAAAATTCCTTTAAAATGAAATCTTTTTCGAATCTTTGCCTTCATTTCCTGATTTTTGGTGAATTTTTAAAGATTAATTTTTAGAATTTAATTTATTAAATGCTGATCACGTGACTTCTTTTTCTGGTACTTTAAATAAATTTATCGTCAAGTGCATAAAAACTAAATAGACAAAAAATAATTTTTTTTTCTTGCTAATGCGGCAGACGATTGGACATTATCCAAAAAAATATTAAAATACAGTAAAAGAAATGTTCTAGAAACTGTACTATATTAACTGTACTATATTCTTTAGTATTCTTTATATTAGATTTAATTTGAATATCTTCTTCTACATTATTTTGTCCATAAAAATATCCCTTACGATTTTTTTATAAATATATATATATTTTACATCAATTATATACATTGATCGTCGTATTTATTATATATATATTGGCATTAATTGCATACATTCACCGATGTTTTTACTTTGAATGTACTCCGTAGCGAAGTGCGGGTTTTCAGCTAGTCTATATATATAAAACAGTTCCGTAACTGACTCATTCATTCATTCATTCATTCACTGACTGACTGACATACAACGCACAGACCAAACCGCTGGACCTAAAGGGCTGAAATTTTGCATGGCGATTCTTCTAATAGTGTAGGGGTGCACTAAGAAAGATTTTTCAAAAATTCTTCTTAGATTTTTTTAAATTAAATTTTTAAGCTGTTTTTTAAACTTTTTTTACGTTTGCATCTAAAATAATACATTGAGGGTTATAAAATTTATATCACGAGAAAGATCATAAAATTTCCTTTAAAATGAAATCTTTTTCGAATCTTTACCTCCATTTCCTGATTTTTGGTGAATTTTTAAAGATTAATTTTTAGAATTTTATTTATTAAATGCTGATCACGTGATTTCTTTTTCTGGTACTTTAAATAAATTTATCATCACGTGCATAACAACTAAATAAACAAAAAATATTTTTTTTTCCTTGCTAATGCGGCAGACGATTGGACATTATCCAAAAAAATATTAAAATACAGTAAAAGAAATGTTCTAAAAACTGTACTATATTCTTTAGTATTCTTTATATTAGATTTAATTTTAATTTTTTCTTCTACATTATTTTGTCTATAAAATTATCCTTTACGATTTTCTTATAAATATACATATATATATATATATATATTTTACATCAATTGTATACATTGATCGTCGTATTTATCATATAATATATATTTATATTTGGCATGAATTGCATACATTGACCGTTGTATTTAATTTGAATGTACTCCGTAGCGAAGTACGGGTTTTCAGCTAGTAGTATCATATATTTCGATGTGTGCACCTTTTGTAGCACGACAAACGTCTAAATAGTAATCCAATTTTTCTCCAAGTGTTTCGTAGCATATCAGGAGTTACTACACGAATTGCTTGACTGATAGGCTTCTTCAACTCATCCACAGCTTCATTTTTTATACACAACGGATTTAATGAATACCCAAGCAAAAAAGTCTAATAACTCCTGATATGCTACGAAACAATTGGAGAGAACTAGATTACCAGTTTGACGTTTGTCGTGCTACAAAAGGTGCACACATCGAAATATATGATAGTACTATGATCGAAATCTGTGATTGATATTAAAACTTGGTTAGCTGTTCTTTCTATTTAAATAATTATTTTTAAATTCTAATGGCTAGTTTCGTAAATTTAAGCCGTAACTTTTGAATACTTTTAGACCGGATACCCTGTATATTAAAAAGATCTGAATCATAGTTAATGGCTCTAAAAAAATTTCTTATTATTATTGATTTACTAAAAATTTTATATGATCACGTTAATTTTTTTTAAATGTTTATTCCCAATAAATAAGATTTTGAATTTGCCTCAAAATGTGTCTTTTCTTTGTCGTGAAGAGAAGGAAATTATTTGGGACTAGAAGCAACACAAAAGTCTATCAATTTAAAAATCTCAAACTAACGAAAATCGATGCAATAAAATTCATATGAATGATATGCATACTCATGGCCAAAACTTGCGGGGATGTCGTTCCCTTTAATAAAAGGCCACATGTTTCTATGAGCAAATTTTAAAAGTCGTAGAATCGATTATAAGTGTTAATGTTGCTGGTCCAACTTTTGAGGCTCCAGAAATTCTATCTTTAGTTAAAAAAATAAAACAGAATATTTACTGTTTGGTGTCTGAGTTAGGCCCCATATGAACATAATTTGGCCCCCAACCTGCATGTTTCTGAATAATAATACAAGTTTTTATTATATTATTATATAACACAGAAGAATAAAGTTTGCGACAGAAAAACACGAATTCTTAAAATTCGCAACAAAAATAATCATTTTTTCATTATAGATTTTAAGAAGCCGAGTGTTATTTTAGCATCTTCCCTTTCTTTGTTTCTAGTAAGCAGTTGTCTGGGGTTTGTTTTTTTTCTTCTTAGTTGGGAAAAAAATAATAATTATGAATGAATTTAGTATACCCAAATTTATTGTGACATCAATGAATAAACGTAATACATCCGACCGTTTCCGAATCCCCAAAAATAATTTCTGTGATTGCTGTGCGAAGGGTGGTTAGTCCAAACTGGGCTAAAATAAGTTATCAAACCAGGCGTGTTAATGGCCTGGTTTGATAACTTATTGATTTAGACGTGTGACTAGAGGCTATGTCCATATGAAAAATCAAGGGCTACAGCAGGGTACAGAAATCTAAGTCCAATTCCACTCCTAAATATTTTTATTCATCGGGGAAAATTTGGGATATGTGAAAGAAAACACAAATATGCTAGTGTTAAAGAGGTTGTGTTCCAATCAAGGACTTAACATTCTTTACTAAACAAAAATAAAATTAGAAAAATTTACTTTAAAAATTAAAAATTAAATTTAAAAAACTGACTTCATAAAAGCCGTTTTTGTTTTCAATCCCGTTTTTCTCAAAACTACGATTTTGAACATTATACTCTTTGCACTGCAAACACAGATTTCCAAAGGCTAAAATATGTAAATAATTTCTATCAATGCACAAAGACAGCATTATTGATCAGGCAGCATAACACACCACTGTGCCAGAAGGACACTCCGGAAGTTCTGCGAAATACAGCTTAAAAAGTATATACATATATATGTATATATAAAGTATATATATATATATATATATATATATATATATATATATATATATATATATATATATATATATATATATATATATGTATATATATATATATATATATATATATATGTATATATATATATATATATATATATATATATATATATATATATATATGTATATATATATATATATATATATATATATATATATATATATATATATATATATATATATATATATATATATATATAAGAATAAGATGAAAGGGAAATCCAATAATAGCTCTAAAGATACTTGCAGCCAGGAACAAACAACATGAAAAGAAAAGTATGAATAAGGTTTTTGACAGCATTTCTTCATCAGTGATGTCAATACTGTCTAAAAACCAATGGATTGTTTCTGATGAGTATGATCTATAAAATAAACACACTCAGACACCGTACAATCCATTATTAACAGAAGAATTGATTAATAATTGAATTAAGTTTGAATAAAAGTACTTAACCATATATATATATATATATATATATATATATATATATATACAGAAGGAAATGATTTTGATAGTTCAGTTTTATGTATAAATGCCGTATTTTATGCGGTGTTATGCTTCTATCTGATAGCCATGGTTCTTGACAATAGCTATAGCTCGAATTTTCCATGCAAGTAAATAATTTTTGTTTAGTACTGTCATGTCAGTTGTACCTCATTCCTCTTAGACCGTTTTCCAAAGTCCGTTCAGTGTTCTTAGATGCCGTTTTCCTAAGGGTCGTATTAAAATACTGAAATCGCAAAAGCCCATTGGAGAAGAGTCAGGTAATTTTACAGGTATTTCATTAAATGGGATACATTTTATTCATGTTTCTGATTATTTCTTTCCTAAATAAGCTGCAGTTGATTTAGACGTGTGACTAGAGGCTATGTCCATATGAAGCTCAACTTTATCAATGTCCTTTCCATATAAGGCTGGAATTTCTTCTTCAAAAATTGGTTCTAAAATATTCTGCTGATAGTAGAGTGAATTAATTTTGGCTTTACTTGAGACTATCTTTATTTTTAATTTGCCGTTGTAAAAATATCCTGCTACTATCATGAACTCCTTTGAGAACCTTTCTGTGCACTGACGTAGCCATTTCGTACGGTCATTCCCGTCAGTTGAACAATAGAAAATTGATCTTTTTTTTTTTATTACAGACACTTAAATACACTCATGCCCCATCGAGTGTTACCACGAATTTTCATTTTGTAGCAGCTAGGTGTTTTTCATATAATTTTCTACGATTTCTTTTCCTTTCAGCAATAAGCTTTGGCAAAATCAGATTAACTTTGGGTTTAAAAATCTTTTTTAACTTCAAATATTTATGAATGATTTTATTTACAGTGCCAGAAGACATTCCTAGTTTGGATTCAATGGATCTTTGAGTCGGCGGATTTTCTTTTAGGATCAGAGACTTCACTTTCTTGATATTTGCCTGCATTCGAACAGTCTTAGGATGAGGTTTAGTGGTCATTTTTTCATTTTTATTTTCAGTTAGACGTGTTTTTCCTTTCAAATTTAATATATTATAAATACCTATTTTTGAAATGCCATAACCGCAATTTTTACACCGCTTGATACGAATATTTCTCCCCGGAAAGGGCAGTTACGTAACCTTCGAGCCATCTATCAATTTTAGGAGCCATTTTGAAATTAGATCTTTTATTTTACATTCCAATCAAAGCAAAACAATAGCAGACGATTATTCTGAAGTTGCCAAATTTTTATCTCAAAATGCAAACGCCAAAACAAATTACAAAATCGCTTCCATAAAGTGTCAACGACCTTCTGTATATATATATATATATATATATATATATATATATATATATATATATGTATATATATATTAGTCTTGTAACCCGCCACTGGAAATAAACAAAAAGTTTGATAAACTCTCAAGTGTGGTTATAAATTATACGACTTGTGTATAATTTTATTATATTTATTTTATATTAATTTTCATATCGCGCGGTGAGATAAATTAAAATAATAAATTGTGGTTTTTTTTTAAATGATTTCATTCAAAATAGATTTCAAATTAAACTTGTTAATATGTAATGGGAATTGATTATAACTATATAAAGCAATGTTATGTATATAAAGAGATACAGCTGCCGAAAGAAAAAGAAAACTACCAAGTTAAGGCATCTGCCTCTGTCGAGCATTTTTTTAAATATACAGTACTGATTAAATATATATTTTTTTACTTCAAATGTGGTATGATATTATGAAAGCAAATATAATTTTGGTAAAAATTCAATAACATTTTAAAATATAGGGAAACTTTTATAAATTTTTAGTACAATTTAGTGCTTACGCCAGAGACCCTACACTCAATTCAACTAAATAATGTTAGGGATTTTGTAAATATTGCATTTTGTTTCGTTAAAGTGGCTTCTATGGAAGAGCTCCTATAGCTATGTATTTAGCATTGGATTCTATGGAAATCTCACCAAATATGAGGTATCGCCAAATTGGCGATGGATTTTGTGACTTATTTTGGTCGCCAAATTTTGCGATATTTCGCCAAATTCTCGCAAACTTGCCGACTAGACCTTTCTGGAAGCTTCTAGAAATACCTAGCTGAGACTGACCTATAGGGGGTGCTTTGGAAATCTATAAATATACCTGACACTGGCATTGCAACTAAGTTCAATTTCCTAGGGATAACTGAAAGTGTTGAAACTACGTTAATTGGCATGTATCGTATTGAAAATTCTAGTATCCTGACTTGTATTTTTAGAATTTTCTGCTGTATAGAAAACAGTTGTTACGTATCCTATGTTTGAATTTGTGTATTCGCCTGAAGAATTTACAGAATTTTAAATTTATTTTATGTGCAGTTTCTGAAGAGATTTTTTCAATCCTAACGAACCCAGGAAAAAAATATATTTAATTTCCTTTATACTATATAGTACTGTGACACTTACCTGGTTTCTGAAGTAAGATTTTTACAGTAATTCAAATAATCACTGAAATATACCCCAAAAAAGGGAAAAACATTGATTTTTTAAATTATCTTTTTATAAGTACAGGAATCCTGTAGAATGATTAAATTAACACACATAATTTAGCTTTTAGGTCAAAACGTAGTTAGTAATATGTAAAACACTATTGCAAAATTTCATTGAAATATATTGAAAACGTTTTAAATTATTAGTGTTTTAAATTATTAGTTTTCTCTTTTACAAAAGAAATTGAAAAATTAGTTTTCTAGAAAATACATTTAGAGACGCTGATACCGGTCTTTTAAGAGCGGTTTCGGCATATTAAATTGCCCATAAATTCTAATCCAATGATCGTACGGATAAAAGTAAAGCAGTTTTAGAATCCTAAAAGATTGGCCTTTGAAATAGGCCAATCCTTTAGGGGGGGGGAAATATTCCTTTTTCACCAAAATAGTCATTTTAATGTAGGGGTATACCCTAAGATTGCTAATATTAAAACAAATATGAAACATTGCATCAAAGCCATCCCACGCACACAATTCATAAGGAAGAGGTAAATGGATATTTAAAAGTGCTCTGAATTTCTTTCAACAAAAGCTGTAAACTTTTAACCCAGCGTACAGAAATAAAAAAATATTTATTGCTTTTCTAAGCAATATAAAATAAGATAACAAGAGTAAAATAGTAAACGTTAATTTAAATACAAATATGAAAACTGTTTTGTTAAATTTCCTTAAATTGAATTTCATAATAACTATAAAAAACTCTGCTCACAATTATAAATAAGCACCAAAGATTACTGATTAAATTGCTCATTTGTTCTCTCCCTGTTAAACGTCTCCATGGCATTTCTATATTATGTGTTTTATTGCAATTTTAGCGAACTTGGAAACGGCAAAAGCGCAAATATGACACAGTGATACCAATAGCACTTAGTGCCAATAGGAGAAATAATCTGTCTTGTCTTAATTTATCATTTATGACCTAATTATCATGGATAAATTACTAACTTGAATAAGTTATGTCAAAGTGATAGCAATAGCACTTAGTGACAGTGAGCGAAGCAATCTGCCAGTGTCTTGATTTTACATTTATGACCTTATTATCATGAATAAATTCCCAACGTGAATAAGTTAACAATAATCAAATTTTCATTGCTCACTTGATTTTATTTATTACCATGTTTTTATTAACTCGCTTTCTTATTTGTTTGTTTGTGTGTGTGTGTGTGTGTTTGCCCAGTACAAATCTTGCAATCGATTTTTAACTAACTTCCCGACTAGCTAGACATTTGAAACTTTTAGAATAGCTCATAAAACGATGACAATGCATTTTTTTAATACTTTTAGCCATCTTTAAGCAGAATTAAATTCATTTTGAGTTAATTTTGTTTTGTAGACAGGTGCAGCCATCTATCGACCTGGACGGGAACGAAAAGTTAAACGCATGTTAACATCCAATTAACTTCATTTTCTTTCAAGTTGATGGGATAATTCATCAAAAAAATTTTAAAAAGTATTTATTAATACATAGAATTGTCAAGTTTATAGTATTCAACAGAAAATTTAAAAACATGGTACATAAAAAGTTCTTTTTATTTTGTAATTATTCATTTCAACAACTAAATATCTATTTCTTAACAATTTTCATTGGTGACAAAATTTAAAATACTGTAAACGGTGTTTGTTTTTAACTCATATTAAATTCCAGAATGATTCACTCCTTCCTTTAAAATGATGGGTTTTTTTATCCAATATTGATCTCAGTTCTAATTGACATTATGTCTGTCTTTGATATGTGAAGATCTTAAAAGCATTCAAAACTCGAAAAATCCATTGACTACTGTTCGTTTAATATTATAAATGAGTCATATTTTTGGATATTTTTTCTTGGGAAAAATATTTGTAACTCAAAAACTTTTAAGACATCAGGGGAAAAACTCATGATTTCAAGAAGATGGGATGAAATGGATGAAGACTATTGTAACAGTTTTTATCCATTCATTTTTGTTATAATGTGAAATTTAACAGCCCTGTGACAGAAAAGTTGAAAAAGTGTCTAGAAGTTTCAAAAGACATTCTTATGTAATGGATATTTTATCGTATCCGTCTCTTTCTATTTCATTTACAATTTTAGAGTAGATGTGTATATCTAAGTACAAACAATTTTTGTGAGTCTTGGGAAGAAATTCAAAACATTTGCTTCAAGTTATTTTCTTCAATGCTTGTAGGAAATGGTTTCGCATATATTAACAAGGGTATTATTCAGGTTGCAGTATTTATTCAAATATACTCCTCTCTTTAGATAAAGGAGGACTGAAAGGGAATACATGTACAATGATTAAAATATAAAGCAATATCAGTAAAGTAATTTATTGATTTATAAACTTTTTAAAATTGAGTTGTATTCTATATTTAAAAGTAATATTTGTTGCTGTTGTTCTTACTAATCCTATCTGATTTAGCCAATAGGCTAGAACAGATCCATGAGACTGAAAACATTTGAAAATCTGAACGTCCCTGGTTCGATGTTCGTAGCTGCAAATCCACCACCGTGTTCACTAATGGTTGCCGGGGCACGTAAAATAGGCGTGGCTGCAATATCCTGCAAGTTCTCAAATTTACATCTGGAGGTGCGGGGTCAAGTGTTCCGGTCTCGTCACTTGACTCGGTTCAAAATTACGAGACCGGTCATTTAGCCAAGTCGCACTCCTACCCTTGTGTGCTAATTCGAAACAGGAGTCGCACCTTCATCGCCCATAGCCTTCGGGACTTGATTTGTTGTTGCTGTCGGTCAAGTGGCATAAGCAACAACAACAACAACATATTTTAAAAAATCCAAGTATGGGACTCTGCGTCAAATCCTTCTTTTCAAGCCCAAACAAGAAAGAAGATTGTCAGGGATGAAATGATTGATGTTACATTTTCCACAAATGGGGAAGATCTAATTGCCTTGATCCAATTTAAGGCACTTCAGGTGACCACTTAGGTAGGAGTCTTGACAAAGTAGTCTGCTGAGCACGATTGCCCACAAAAGCCATAGCTCCTCCTGGCTGTCCACCACAATACCAGTCATGTGCTGGAGGAGATTGCCATGAAAGGGCGATGGCAGATTTAACTATTTGACCAGATCCCCAAAAAAGTTAAAGTGTTACAGGTCAAATCCATTCTAGTTCCCTCCTTATCCAGGGTATCAGCAGCTTCGCTGCCGCTAAGACCAATATGCGATGGGATCCACTGCAAATTCTCCTTTCTTTTCAAGAAATATGTTATGTGTATTACGTTATTTATAAAAAAATAACCAAAGAATCATTTAAAAGGATAATTTTAATTCATAATTATTTACTTCGGAAACAGATACTTTGATAGATGAGTTTTTGACCTGTAAAACCTGTAAAATAATTCAGTAAACGTAGTAATTAGACCTAGATACAACTGCACAGGAGGCCAAATTTTTTCAAAATTGTCACTAAATGACTGATTCAGTAATTAACAAGCTGTGGCTGTTAAGGAATTTCATTTAAAACCAACGGTTTGCTTTGATTGCAGAGTAGTAATTAATCGGTTGACTGTTATCTATGGTCGCGTTGTAATTTCAGATATACAGCAAGAATGTGTAGAAATGAGACTTAGGATTTTTGACATGTATGACTCTTTAATATCATCTTGTCCTAACTGAGACAGTTACAAGTAGAGATATTCCTACCAAGACTTGGAAATTACAACTCATCGAAGTCATCTAATTTATGAGTTTCTAATTTTTTAAATATAAATAATAGATACATTAAAGAATTTACACTTTGTTACATAAATCGGATTATTTATAGTAATATAATGGTTTTAGAATTATTTAGAAACTAGAAGGTAGCCCGTCATTTTGACGTCATAATACTAATGATGACGTCATAATGGAAAAAGTATATGAAAGTTAAAAAATATCCCGAATTATCTAACAATATTGCATTTAATCCACACCTTGTAAAAGCAAACCCTTTCATTATTTTTTATTTATTTAGTTTTTCATGCGATTGGAGTAGTAGACTGCCATCCAACATGTCATTTTGACGTCATAATACTAATAATGACGTCATAATGGAAAAAGTATATGAAAGTTAAGAAATATTCCGAATTATCTAACAATATTGCCTTTAATCCACACCTTGTAAAAGCAAACCCTTTCATTATATTTTATTTATTTAGTTTTTCATGCGATTGGAGTAGTAGACTGCCATCCAGTTTTTTACAGCTCACTACGCGATATGAATACTTGAGCTACTTGATTCATTCACATTCACGTTTGCTTACTTTCAGAATTCATAGCAAAAGTAAACATATTTTTAAAAACTGTTAAATATACAGCTAAAAGCATCCAATTTTTTTTAGTTCTGAATGTTTTATAGAAAAATAGGCTGAGCAAACATGATTTGATGGAGAAGATATTAGTTTTTAGGTAAGAAAAAATTCTGATCCATATCGGAAATTGAAATTAACCCTAACCGGCTGTTTGTTTACTGAGGGATTCAATTGAAAGATGAGTACAGCCCGGAAGTGTTATACAGAGACAACGGCTATTATATATATAATGTAATAAACTTTTATAATAATTTACCTCGGAAAAGAGATACTTTAAGAGAATTTTATAGGAAAAATTTAGCGAATTCCCGTGACTTGTAGAAATTGCGTAGAACCAAGCAAGCAGTCTAACTTACAATTATATAAGAAGACAGAAATTTCCTTAAATTTTTTGTAAAAGCACAACTGAACGACAACTAATTGTACCAGTGCCATTATTTTATGTTGGTTAATAACCACTCATGACTGTGTGATAAGTTTTGTATAAGCCAGCATTTACAATTTATATTTAGTATTTTTATTCTAGGACAGCCCTACTCAACTTTGTATACCCCCCAATTGCCTACAAATTTAATCATGTTTTCTTCCTACTATGTTGTATACGTACAATAAGTAAAGTTTTGTTATTTGCTTTCCTTCCTGATGTTGCAATTTTAATGGCCAGCAATGTATATATTGATATGAACATAGTGTTAAGGCAGTCGAACTCAACTATTTTTCTCTCGGGCCACATGCATATATTTGCTAGGTTACGTTGGCCGCAACATAGTACACTATACCAGCAATTACAATTTATATTTAGCAATTCAATTTATATTACCAGCAATTGCAATTTATATTATAATTAATATAATAATGTAAAAAAAAATTCAAAACCTAAATGGATTCAATATTTTATTAAAAAAAAGCGTGAATTTTGTTAATGAGACAAAATTTTGTCTATTTTATACAAATCGGGTTTACACTTGCTACATGCTACTCTCAATACGTTATCAGGGTAAGAATCAGTAAGTTTTTATGTGAATTGTCTGTAGTTACAATCACAGCTAATGCTACTAGCTCTAATAAATAACTATTAATTACCTCAAACTAGTTGCTACCCTTTTTATTTCTTATTATGGTTATTGAGGGCTATGTGTTCCAGTTACAACAAAGTGAGTTTTCTTAGAATGAGCAGAAAATACATCTGATGAAACAAGATGAAAAAAAAAGATTGTCAAACACGTATTTATAATTTGAGTCTCTGAATTAAAATCCTTGACAAACCCTCAACTATTTTTCAAAGGGGAATGTTTTGTGAATAAGATAATTTTGACTATTTTAAACTAGAAAACTACTGAAACCGTACATGAAAGGTATTTGATGATAAGTTATTCATGTTAAAATTTCCTGACTAAATAATTCAAATAATAAAAAAAGTTGAGTATTTTCGATTCACAGCAGATTCTGTAGCATTTTATGTAACTTTTTTCTGTAGCCTGCAATCACTCTGAAATTCCTTTAAAAAACCGAAACCGCAAACTAAGTTAGCTTTTGTGCAGTGAGAATAAAGCCATACATATTTATGACATGATCATAAAATAACAACTCTATTTTTTCTCGAATGATTGTGTGTAGATGCCATTCATGAAAACGCCTTCCGGCGGTATTCTTCGAAAATGCAAAATGTTATGACCTTTTTATGTGCTAACAAGAAAAGAAAACTGCATTTCTGGGCCTATTTACATATTGAATGATTCACCAAAAAGTACAGTTTACAAACATCCTACAGCATCTAAACAAATAAAATCATAGCGTTTTCATTTTTTTTACTTTTTGGGATAAAGATATTCATTTCATATAATGGCATACAAGACTCTTTTAGAGCAACTGCACTATAAAGAAGACATAATATAGTGAAATTCCATATTTCTTTCGTCTTGACCTGTGAAAGCCACTTTTGAGTATTTTCAGCTAAATTTACTTTCGTTTATATTGCAGTTTAGGAATATAGATGAAACAAGAACCATTTTGTTACGTAAGTGAAACAAGATAGTAACTTAGAATTTTATAAGCATATTTTTCCAACATGGCGAGCAAATTGCCTTTCGATATTTGAACTATGCAACCGCAAGATTTGTTGGTTGCTTGTAATGGAGACATCGCATTGGTGGACTAACACCGATGCATGGTGCCACCTCAATTTTGACCGACACCCCCAAGGGTGACATCTGGTGGGCTAGTAGCTCGTCCCACCCACATATCACGTAGTGACCTTAGAATTTAAAGTGCTAATACCCAGAATATATACGACGTAAGGATTTGGACCGGTTCTCCCAGTGCTGAATTCCATAGCTCAAACCCCTCGGTTTTTCTTAAGTTTATAAGCATGAAAATTTAAAAATTTGAAAAATGCATGGTACACTCTACCATGAGGGGAGAGAGGCACAAAAGCAAATACAGTCGAACCTCCATATATCGAACTTCCCTATATCGAAATTCTCTATATATCGAACTCTTAGCAAATCTCCATGTTCATTACATAGAAAAACTGTTTCTATATATCGAAAAAATCTCTATATATCGAAATTTTTTTCACGACATGTTGGGAGATTTTATTCCACTTTAGAATAAAATCTCCCAATTTTTGGCGTTTGAAACAATACTTCGTGGAAAATGTCTCTGATGAAGTTTTTAATGGACTGAATAAATGCGAGTATTTCTTTGATGAACTTTCAACAACACTGGCTGTTCAGCAAGATATTCGTAGTTTTTTTTTTTTTTTTTTAAGAATGTAACTGTGATCACTGTAACCACTGTCTGGATTATTGTTTTTTTTAAAGGTATATAGTACTCAATAAATCTTTCACATTAATTCATTTTTTAGTCATTAACTTTCATTTAATGTGATTCGCATATAAATTAGAAATGGAGTTTCGTATACGAAAATTAGCTTTAATTTTAATGTTTTAGGAGAATTATGATAAAACTAAGATCAATTCTATATATCGAAATTTCTATATATCGAATTTTTTTCCGGCATTTTGCTACTTCGATATATGGAGGTTCGACTGTATTTACACCTTCAGCGTGCTAAGCAGTCTTGTGCCAAAGTTCTTCCTTGTTATGGGCTCCTAAGCAAAGGTATAGTCGGTAAGACTTACCGACTATAATAACCGGCTATACTATACCGACTTCCCTCCAGCATACTAAGTATGCTAAGTATATCCAAGTCCAGTTTAGTTTTAATAGTGGAGTACCTAGATCGTGACGACTTTATCTCCTGTACGCAAGTTATTAGTTTTCGAGTTGCGAGTGCTCAGTAGTCAAAATTTACAATTAGGATATTAAAAGATATTAAGGTAAGAATAACGCAAAAAGGATAAAAAAATGTATTACTGTAAAGTTAAATTGTAAAGAAGAAAAGAGAAATTTTAAGGTAATTAAAATTTTCAATAAAAAATTAGATAAGACTAATGATCCACGATAAAAGTAATTTAGGTAAGAAAAGGCCCAAAAAAAAACGCAGTTGCACATAGGACTACAAGAAAGTAATTTTTTTGTGTTTTTTGCAAAACAATTTTTATGAGGTTTTATGATTTTTTTTTTGTTTTATTATATTGAATATTCAACAAGGTTGAATAGGAACTGCAAGTTATTTTTAAAAAAAAAGACCCTCCCCAGGGCCATACACTTCATATTGAGATAATTACGGAGTTCCAAGGGGGAAAGCTAAAAATAGCAGTAGTGGAAATTTGGTCAAAGTACAACACCGACTGGGATCGAACCCACTATGCTAAGTATGCTGAAGGCAAATAAATCCCAAATGCAGAATTTCTCTAAATTTTTACTGGTGACTGGCAAATTGCAGTCATCCAACCCACAACGGAACTAATTATCGTCTATCTTAAACTGCAGTAAAAAATTTAGAATGCCTGGAGATTATAAATGCATGGCAACTAAAGCAGATACTTACACCTCCGACGCGCAAGCATCAGCATTGGTCCTAGGTTTTTCCCTCGTTATGGGCTTCTCAGGAGGGTCGAAAAGCAACCTTATAAATTCGTTCCATGATTAAAACTAACAAATTAAAACACGTACAAAATTATAACCTATGTGAAACTTATGAAGGGCAATAAAACAGCAATTTCCAGCTTCTGCTATACAAAATACAACGGAAAAGCGGTATAATACTTCTTCATGCCGCAGAACATAAGGTCTAATTATATCTCCGGGCAAATGACAAATGCAATTGTAATTTTTCAATGCAGACAGTAAAATGCTCATATATATGCTACATTTCACATATATTCATCTGATAATAGTGCTAGGAAGAATTCTTTAACAGGAAGCCATGGAATCCATGAACAGGAAGGCATATGTAAGGACCATAGGAAATTTATGAAAAGTTATTGTCAACTGATCATTTACCTAATTTATCGTCTTTTAATTCCCTTAAAAAAATTTTCTTAGTCTTGACATACACTCTGGTGCATATTTATTAAAGTTTTATATTTGATAGATATAGAACTTTCAAAAGATTTTTGACTTACACATTTCCATTACGATTTCTTACGATTTCTTACGATTTCCAAATTTACGATTTTTGTTAATCATTCAGCTACATTTCTTTTTATATTTAGACCATTCTCTGTAAAAATACTCTGATGAATGATTAAAAAAAATTAAAATATAAACATGCTTTATTTTTTCCTTCAGAGAGATTTTTTCATCCTTCTCCGAGTAAAACCTCTATCGCGTGTTTCGAAAACGCATCAATTTACGTTTAAGCCATTCACAGAATTTCATCATCTTTTTCAGTAGTCAAAAGTTTGTTTCAGTTTGCATCTGTTTTTCTGTTGTTTCAGTTTGCATCTGTTTTTCAGTTGTTTCAGTTTGCATCAGTTTTTTCATCTGTTTCAGTTTGCAAGGAACAAAGGAAACTTATTATCATGTCGACTGTTTGTCCCAAAGCTACACCTTACAAACATCAAAGAGCATCCAAAAAAAAAACAGCAAAGACCTTATCTCCATTTTTTTCTTCCTTTGGTCAATTGTATTTCATTTCTTATAATGGTATAAAGTATGCTGTTATTAGTGTACCAGGGATGATGTATTTCTAGAAGAGTGCCTTTTATGTTTTTAATGTTAGGGAGACATTGTGTTTCATAGCAAAATACACTAGTTCCTCCAAGCTAAAATTTAGATTATAATTTTAAAATGTTCTTTGGATATTCGGAATTGCTGTATTCATTTACGTTTTAACTCTTGTTGCAATAAACAATGAAAAATACTGATTGGGACACTGGTTTCAATCCTCTTATTGTAGTATCAATATAAATTTCTTTAATTTCTTTGTAAAATTCGAAATAAAAAAATTCCTGGTGTAGTTCAATTGGCATAATTCTTTCGAAATTTAGATGTATGAGTTCAATCCACCCCTCTAGTATATGGTTCATTTAGGGTTTTAGCTTCCAAGTTTCGGACTACGACCCTTGTGGTGCTAACTTAAAACCGGAGCCGCATCACTCAGCCCAATAGCCTATAACGGCCTTGATCTGTTGTTGCTGTCGGTCAAGGCGCATAAGCAACAACAACAGGGTTTTAGTCCCAGGGCATACAATAATATCACCGAGCTAATATGGCGTCAGCATGACATGTTGTTGTTGTTGTTGTTGTTGTTCCTAATGCTCCCTGGCCGGAAGTATTCCAGAGTAGTTCCATATAGGCTAGCGGGCTGAGGGATGCGCTTCCGGTTTATATTGGCACCAAAAGAGTCGGAGTCTGATTTAGCCAGGTGCCACCTCAATTTTGACCGATCAAACCCAGGGTCAACATCTGGGGGATCGTACCCTCTCCCATCTTTTTTAACCACATAGAATCAGGGTGGGAGGGGTATTCATGACATGTATCGACAATAATGCTCATTGGTAGATTTTACAAATTTACGTCACGATGACACCATTTTCTTTCAGTGAAATTTTCGTATGACTGAGACTTCCGGAGTGATATGAAGCGTTAGCGTTACACGCATCAAAATATTTTTAACGAATCACACACCTCCAGTCAATTAGCCCCGAAACTGTTAAGGTCTGAGAATGGTTAAAATCACTTCGATGCGAGTAAGGGCCTGTTCACATAGAATTCGTCAGCGTCAGCTTTACTCGTACTGAAATATATTTAACCAATCACAAACCTCCAAACGATTAGCAACGAAATTCTTAAAGCCTGTGATTGGTTTAAAATATGTCAATACGCGTAACGCTCACGCTGACGGATTCTATGTGAATAAGCACTAACGCTGAGGCTACGCTCCTCTTCGGAAGGAAAGTGAATAAGGTCTATGGCCCTTACTATTGTAATTTGTCCATGTTATCTAATGCGAGAATCCATGTGGTTTTAATAGCATCGTGTGAGCTGCTCTCACTTTCAGATTAGAAGTCCTAAATATCCTGTCTGACTCATGTTTGAGCCTTCATCTTCTTTCTCCAAAAAACACGCCACGTAATGGCTTTGTTGTTATTTCAACATTAGTTCATAAACATCGAGGTAAAATCTCTTCTGTAGTGGCATATTTATTCGTAATAAACTTTACTACAATTTTAATTCGAATATAAATATGTAAAAAGGCAGTTTTAAGTTTCTCAATTCAATCAGCTTTAAAAATACAATCAATTTTAGGGCTTCTACTACAAAAAAGGGGTAATTTAGTATAGATTCAAATATGAAAAATGTGCGTTTATAATCAACAGATCAAAATGTTGACATCATCTGGAGACAATCGGCAAAAAAATGTACAACGCGTCAGCTTGGATATCTTGTTCAAAAAGTTCATTCCGTGCTGTCTAATGCGAATATCTCCGTGGTTTTGACTGCATCGCGTGACCTTCAACACCACTTGCAAATAGTTTATCAGACCAGCGAGTTATAGCCTTTGCTTACACTGCTTCAGGAGTGGAGCAAAGAGTTAGCGTTCCTTGCACTGAAATATTTTTAACCAATCTCAGACATTAACAATTTCATGGCTAATCCTTTTGAGATCTATGATAGAATGTAACTGTCTCTATAGACAATTCACTAATAAGACAGTTCCATGGTAAGTCCTTAATGCAGCCACGTGAGAAATGGAAGGCAGAAAATGGATGCCATAGATTTTATATGTGGATCTGTGGTACACACCTCTCTATGAGTTTTAGTAATCTATCCATTTAACAACAAAGGACAGGCTTTTCAGCCTTTTGTTCCTGCCCGAGTTGAGATGTGGCACGCTGCAAGCAAGTACTTTATGCGGAGATCATTCAATCAATAAGGCGAAAAGTCGCAACGTCACTGACTATGTCGGTTTTCATCTGCTATAGATGACGTCATTATCGGGTGGCAGAAAACAGAAGCCGTTCCTATGCGTTTGCATGTGTTTTTGGACGATAACTTCATTTTGAGTTAAATAATTTAAGTTCATTTATAAAATTCCTCATATTAGTTGTATGTAACAGGTATTTTAACACTTTCTTTTTAATATTTCGCAAGGTTTAAGAGAATATAATCATTCTTTCGTCGAGAATGATTATTATTATGTTGAGATATGTATAGATATCAGGATAAGTTACTTCAGGCCAGCGTCTTGTATCGTAACTCCAGTCTTCCTCTGTCAATAAATGCGGGTCACATACTGAATAAACCTTTCCGGGCTGTACCTAAATGTTTAATTTAGTGATATACCTTTGTTTAGATACCGTATCTAAAGACTTAGCGTAATCTGAGAGCATTTTATTCAACAAGCTGTAAGAATGCTCATTGAGCGCCATGTTAAATTATGCAATGATTTGCCACTCCTCGCCAAACAAGAAGTAAAATCTGCAAGAGTTGAGATGTGTGACATGCTGCGAGAGATTGCCCTATTGATGAAAGCAATGATAATAAGTTTATCTAGAAGCCCTAAAGGTAAACTTCGTATATCATACGTGCACTTGCTAACTGCAATGTGTAAAATTTAAAATCTGCACTTTAAGTTTTAGTTAGAGTCTCGTGCATGAATAAATATTTCAAATTTGCATCGACTCTCCTCATTTCAGGTAATCACTGTCGAATATCTGAGATGGTACTTTCTTTTTACAGTCTAAAAAATTTATATTATTTTGAATTTCTAAGTTAGTTCTTATGGCATCCCTCTACATTGGAAATTTAGGTCCAGATTGCACAGAAGCTCTAGTCTATCAGAAATTTGCTCCAATAGGAAATTTGAATAACATACGTCTTTGCAAAGACAAGAAAACGGGACGTTGTTTAGGTTATGGATTTATCAACTACGTTTGCAAAACTGATGCGCAGAATGCATTGTCGACGCTAAACTACACTCAACTGAAAGACCGGACCATCCGCTTGATGTGGGCAGAGAAAAACCTCAAAAAGTTATCGCCAAGCGCCAACATATTCGTAAAGAACTTGGATTTTAATATCGACGAAAAGACACTCCATGATATTTTTTCTAACTACGGGAACATTCTCTCTTTGAAACTTGCAACGAACGAAAATGGAGCTTCCAAAGGGTTTGCCTTTATCCAGTATGAAGAGGAAAAATCTGCCGAGGAAGCCATCAGAAATGTAAATGAGAAAATGCTCCGCGGTAAAGTGGTGTTTGTAAATAAATTCTTGCCCAAAGACAAGCGACTTTCATCGACCCCCGTCCAGTTTCAAAACGTTTACATCAAAAACTTCCACTATGATATCAAGGACGCAGACTTGGTTGAAATGTGCGAGAAATTTGGAGACATAGTCAGTGCAAAGGTGATGGTAGACGAACAGGGTAATTCGAAGTGCTTCGGATTTGTCTCGTTTAAAACCGCAGAGAGTGCAAGAGATGCTGTAGAAGAACTGAATGGAAAAACGCTTAACGGGCGACGACTGTTTGCAGATAGGGCGAAAAAAAAAAACTGAGAGACAAAAAGAGATATTGGAGAGTTTCAAACGAAGGTTCCAAGCTGTTGACATGAATATTAAATCAGTATAGCTTATTTTTTCTAAAATCCATCAAGACTAGTTATTTTATAAGAGAACAGTTTTTATGTAATTAATATTATGGAAAGAAATTTTACATAGAAATTAGACAATTGAATTGAAGCCAAAAAAAAAAATTTATATTGAGCGCGTTTTCTCAAAAAAAAAAGTTTAAAATTATTGAGTGCAGCGCGATTAATTAGAAAATAAAATATTTTATACTTTTGTAAATTTGTACCATTTTTCTGAAACGTTTAATATTATATAAGCTAATAGCTTTTTAATTAGTTTCATCTTATTTAAAAATTAGTGGCAGTTAGCCAAAACTAATTTTATCAACAAATAGATTTGCCGGTAAATGTAAAGAATTGGGTATCTCTTGGGTATTTTTGTGAGTGGTTTGGCGAAGTTTTCAAAATTTGCCAAATTCACACCAAAATTATGTTCTTGAAAAGAGTTAGGGAATTCTTCAATTAGGCTCCTCAGTTAGGAACTTTTGGAATTCTTCATTTAGAATTCTTCATTTAGGATTCTTCAATTAGGCTCTTGTAAAGAAGTGGGTACCCCTTTTAACTTATCTGTTTCTATGGGGATCTCGGGGTCTTCGGATGTCATTTGGTTATACCTGCATCCTATTCAGAAAGTTCCCCTTGAGGTAACTGATTTGGTTAGGCTCCCTGATGACGAGACCAGTCGGTTACCTCGATTTCTGGTTTAGTTCCGGCACTACTACAGAATCTTGCCTCTGGTGCGTGGAGCCCTGAGTGCTTGATTTCTGTTTGTTTTTTGTCTACACTCTTATAATTATCTAGCTCTGTTATTTATTTTTAGTTATATTTACCCCTTTTAACGTGAGTGATAAATGTCCAAACTTATTGTTATCTTATATGGTCAGCAGTCTTATAAATGGATAACAGATTTTTCTTCAGTAACATAGACTAAAAGTTTATTACTGTCAGCCGAAAATTGACCTTAGCCTGATAAGTTATTATTAGTGTTGTATTCTGAAATATTTATGGTACTTAAAGGACCTAAAACTGGCTGTATGTATGTATATGCACGTAATTTTGTTGTCCGCTGTGTTGCCGTTACCGTCGTCTTTTAGTGTGATATTGGCGAATTTTGAAAACTTCGCCAAACCCCGCCAAGGGGTACCCACATTAACCAAGCTTTGTCCGATAATAGAGAAATTAAACATTTTTCTCGTGTAATTGAACGCCGGAAAAGCTGGACACATCTTTTTATCTCTAAAAACTGCCACCATCCAAACCAATTACAAATTATTTTCAAGTTTTTTTACTGTTGCGCCGTCTAATCTAAGAAACAAAAAAAAAGGTCAACTATAATGATACTTGCCATTGCATTTCCTTATGTAAAGAAGTTTACTTAAACTGCCAAGCTTTTGCCAACGTTTTAATCGACGTCGAAATATGCAAGCACAGGGTAAGACAAGTTTGACGAGATTTTAAGGGAAATTTCAATATGAGTGGTAAGTGCCAATACACGTTATGTTTAATTTTTCCTTATTTTTTCTGAAGTGACTTAACCTTTTGGGTACAGATGTGTTTCACGCACCTTTTTCAATTTGGCTATTTTTTTTTTATGTTTGGCGATTTTTTTATTTTTAGCGATTTTTTTGTTTGGTCTGGCAGCCATGCGATTTGGCGTGATGTTTGTTTTTTGTTGCAACCCTGAATAGGGGTTGTGGTATTGTGTAGTGTTTTTGGAAGTTTAATATACCGGTGTTCGATATTTTTGTTGGCGTTTCATAGTAGCGGTTTAGGATTTCTGTAATGTTTTTGGAAGTTTAATGTCTTCGTTTTTTGATATATTTGCGTATGTTTTAAAGTAGCGGTTGAGCATTTCTGTTTAGGTTTTGAATTTTAATATAGCCGTTTTTAGATATATTTGCGTATGTTTTAAATAAGTGGTTGAGTATTTCTGCTGAGGTTTTGAAGTTTAATACAGCTGTTTTTAGATATTTTTGCGTGTTTTAAAGTAGCGGTTGAGCATTTCTGTTTAGGTTTTGAATTTTAATACAGCCGTTTTTAGATATATTCATGTATGTTTTAAAGTAGCTGTTGTGGTTTTGTGACATGTTTTTGAAAGTTTATTATTGCCATTGGTAAGGTTGTTTTGAATTTATTTTTATATTTGAGTTGTTATTGATATTTTGTGTATATTTGTTATTTTAAGTGTAAAATGTCCGCGTAGGCCTGTTTTGGCGACAAGTTGGTGACAAAATTTTTTTGACGAGTATTTGGCGTCAAAAAAATTTTGTCGCCAAATTGTCGCCAAGGGAGGTGCGTGTAATACATCTGTTCCACCTTTTGTTTTTAAATAAACCTGAATAACGATCAAGCAACCATTTTACAGTTTCAAATTTTATTTGCTTGAATTCGATCACTTGAAAATGATTTGAGGACACTTTCCCATTACACGGAACTGTCGCCAACTTTTTGGCGAGGAAATACCTTTTTCATATGCTAGCAGAGACCGGGGTTTGATCTCTGGAACATCTACTAATCGCAAATGCAACCACAGCGTTACTAACAAAGCAACTCTATTTCAGTGGACAGAAATGTACATGAAAATGGAATTTAAAAATTTTGTTTTCTAGGTTATAGTAAAGAAGTGCGGTTTGGCGAAGTTTTCGAAATTCACCAAAATCACACTAAAGAACGACGGTAACGGCAACATTACGGACAAAAAAAAAATGACACTCAGTTACAGAATATACTGTCAGTTTTAGCACTGTATTTTCTTTAGTTCATGCTATTTTCTTTACTGCATAATTTTTTTTAATTTATATTTTGCAAAATTAAATTTCTATGTAATTCATACGATATTAACGATGCAATGTGTGGCTAGACGACAAAAGAGTCACCAATACAAAATATCGCCAATAGGGTCCTATACCAAAGCTGTTCCTCAATTTCTTACTTAATAAAGACAATTTATATCTATACTTATATATAAAGAGAGAGCGATTTCGTACGTGTAGGGTAATCTTCAGAACCACTGCACCTATTTGAAAAATTCTTTCACTGTTTGAAAGGTACATTATTCCAGATGGACATAGGCTATATATTATGTATATCTGATCAGTAGAAATAAAGTTAGGGGCTTAATCCTAACAATCTCCATTGTTACCGCTACTGTCCTCTACCGCTTTTTGTGCCGAAGTCTTCAACGATCCTTAGCGTGGTGCTATCTATACTTATATATAAAGAGAGAGCGATTTTGTACGTGGAGGGTAATCTCCAGAACCACTGCACCTATTTGAAAAATTCTTTCACTGTTTGAAAGGTACATTATTCCAGATGGACATAGGCTATATATTATGTATATCTGATCAGTAGAAATAAAGTTAGGGGCTTAATAATAACAATCTCCATTGTTTCTGCTACTGTCTTCTACCGCTTTTTGTTCCGAAGATTTCAACGATCCTTAGCGTGGTGCTATCGCGGTGGGCTTCTTTTCTGACGCTAGCGGTTCGAACCTAGCCGTTCTCCGGCACGCCTTTTTCTTTTAAAAAATTATTTTAATTATTAACTAACGTAAAATTAATTTAAGGTATTATTTAGGTTATTATTAAGGTGAAAAAAGATTTACAATTTATTGGCTATCAACTGGAAATTTATTGGTATAATATTTTGTTCAACCCGGACAAAGTCGGGACGGGCCGCTAGTATATATATATATATATATATAATAAATATAATAAATATTTATAATATATAATAAATATATAATATATATAATAAAATATTTATTTTATTTTAGTGTTACCTTCGGACCATAAAACTCACTCCAATTTTAAGTCAATTTTTTCATACGTAAAAAGGTGGTCCAAAAAATGCGTAGTTTTTCAAAAGCATTATCTTGAATTGGTAGACGTTGCATATACAAGATTACTGAAATGTCACCAAGGGAAAATTGATGCAAATAACTTTCGTTATAATATTTTATCCAAAAGAATCCACGAACAAATCCATCGGTAAATATACCCACATATAATACCGTAGAAAAAAGTTTGTGATCTTAGGCGATTTATTGTACATAACATATGGAAATCGCAGTCCCGCCAATGATTTTTTATGGGAGGGCTAACAGAAATAATGTAGATGAAGCTAAAAGGAAAAATAAAAACTCCCCTAATGGGTTTTTATCCCTGTTAATGAAATTTATCCACAATTTTCTCCAAATGTAATTGTATTATTTTATAACATTTCTTGAACACTAAGTATTCTTTCTGCATTCAAATGACTTCAGCTGAAAATAGGAAAATCAAAAAAAACCACGATACATTTTTGGAATGTCAAATCAACATACCAGGAAAATCGGCCGTATTGATCAAAATTACGCAAAACACCAAATAGAAATTAAAAATTCTCGGGAATGCCTTTTTTAGCAGCGTTTTATGTTCTTTCGACAACCGCATAGGCGACTTTATTCCGAGTCACAGATTTTTTTTAAAAAAAGTTTTTAATTAAATATAAAATTTTGAAATCGAGCTTGAAATATGAATTTGAGAATTACAGTTTTAATTCTAAAAAAACGATAAGAAAAACAAACTTTGAAGATTATCGTATTTTCCCGAATTGGAACTCCCCTTTGTTTCTCAGAAATACCGTTAAAAAAGGGGGAATGAATTCTGCTTTCACATATAGCTTTAACTTTATTTTGGGAGCAATCCGAAAATGCTTTTAAATATCTATTCCTTCTCTATGAAGTCATCTTTCCTTTGTGTTATTTGCATCTATATATGAGGCGGTGAAAGGCAAAGTGGTGTAAGTCACATTTTCAACTTTTTTTATTTGAGTGCAAAAATGTAACCCCCAATTTCAATTTATAGTGGAATTGCAAATAATTATTATTTTTAATATTATAATCATCATTATGAATTATAATTTGTTCAATTAATAGTGGAATTTTGTGTAGTTTTTGCAGTAAAACGCTTTGGACTTACACCACTTGACTTACTGACTTACACCACTTTGCCTTTCACCGCCTCATATATAAAACGCGTAGGTATGCGGCACAAAAATTGACGATATTTCTACACTCCGAATGGCAACGGCTGCCACTACCCGATGTAAACATTAGCGGCCGTCCGCAATTTGCAACCGCGTGTCAACATGGATTTACGCACTGAAATCAGTAATGCTTGAATGCGAGCTGCAGGATCAAGTGAAAATTGGGAACAGTCTCAAGAATGAAAGCGAAGAAATAATTCATTAGGAGAGAGGCGTGAAAGAGAGAGCATAAATAATCGCGAGGTTAGGCTTAACCGTCGTCGGCATAGAAATCAACAACCAGTAATAGTTAATTTTCTACACTTTTTTCAGTACTTGTTGAATTTTTACTCCATTTTATAAGTGAAGAAATTTTCTCAACAATTTATTATTTGATATGATTAAGTGTAGATATCTGAATTGTGAACAGAAATACATACAGAGAGTGATGTAATCAACACTATATTTTAAAATTTTCCCCAACAATTTCTTATTTGTTGTAATGATAAAGTGTAAATATCTTAATTTTGAAAACTAGTACATACAAAGAGGGATGTAATTTTTAAAATCATTGATGTTGGGTTTCTCAGTCTTATCTTTAACTCTTTTCTGAGGTAATGGAAATTCACATTTGTTGATCACGATGTTCTAGAATCAGCCTTATAGAGAATACCCCTTACAACATATATTTGTGATGACAGGTAATGGTAACATTCCTTACATATGTTACTTTCAGTTGCGTTGTTTTGCAAAAGAAAATATAAAACTAAAAGCGACCATGCTGGTCTCTCAGCGGTTAGTTTTTCTAAAAACGGAGAAAATTTCTTATAAATGAAATGTAATAGAAGTTTTTAGAAAAATAAATTAATATTGGTGATTAAATAAAATTTTGTTTATGCCTCTTTAATAAAAAGCTTCTCGGTAAAACTCAAAGTTTATCAAATGAAAATTAACATTTTAAAGACTCAATTAAAAATGTTGGTCCACCGAGATTTCATTCGGTTGAAAATTCCAAAACTGTGATTATTTAGATAAACAGAGTAAATCAAATATAGTCTTGAATGTGAATGAGCAGTTTTTGCCTTAAATCTAAAAATTAGATTAATCACATTGTTAAACAAGAGCCTGAAATCCCCGTTCTTGTGTTTCATTAACTCTTTTTTTTTTTTTTTTTTTTTTTTTTTTTTTTTTTTTTTTTTTTTTTTTGCTTTAAGGTTAGTATTAAATTCTAATTTTTTTCCAAGAAAAAATTGAACTTCACTAAATCTGTATTATTGTAGAAAATTAACGTTTACATAAATCTTTTAATTCACGCTTTTCAATGTGATTGAAATTTTTAAAATATTCTTTTGTAATAATTCAATGACGCTTTTTACTTTGAAAGAATTTCTCATTAAATATCAAAGAAATATAATTTTAAGTTTGCATATATATGTGTTTGAATTAATAAATGTTCGTATATATCCGACCTAACACATCAGGAATTGGTCTTTTTTTCTCTTATAAAATTTTTTAAATGATCTAATTTTGTAAAAATTAGAATATTTTAGAAAGTTTTAAATCTGATTGAAAAGTGGGGGTTAAAGTTTGATGATTCTCTGTTTTCTCAAATTTTAATATTAAATAATTCTATCTCCAAAAAATTAATAATAGATTAACAAGTTTCTTTTAAAAATACTTATTATTTGAATTATATATATATATATATATATATATATATATATATATATATATATATATATATATAACAGCCCGATGTGCGCAATAAATAGTGTGTTTTTTTATAAAATTTGAGGCCTTAGTCTCGCAATATACGAAAATTTCACAAAGCGAAAATGGCTTCATCGTGACGTACATTCTTAATCCCCAATAATCGATGACAAATTTCACAAATATACGTCATGATGACGCCCTTTACGCGTGACGAAATATTCTTATACCTCGATACTAAGGTCTTTGAAATGTTGTGGATGCTGATCAGCGAACCACTTAAGGGAAATAAAAATGTTAATGTCTCCGCAGGAACTAACCCAAAACAGTAAGGGCCTGTTCACATAGAATCCGTCAGCGTCAGCGTTACTCGCATTGACATATTTTAAGCCAATCACAGACCTTAACAATTTCGTGGCTAATCGTTTGGAAGTTTGTAATTAGTTAAATATATTTCAGTATGAGTAACGCTGACGCTGACGATTCTATGTGAATAGGCCCTAAGAGTATATGAATGATAGCTAATCGGAACTACAGCTAATTTTAATCATATTTCGCAACCTATTTATCCATCAGTTTAGACGATAAATGGTTCCCTTTAAAATTCCATTTCAACTCTCTGTCGGCTAAAACAGGAATATGTTTTTGAGAACAAAATTATGTCATTTTTTTATGAATGGCTCTAACTTGTTAATATATATATCTCACACCAGAAAAAAGAATAGAAAATGTGCGAGTATTTTGGAAAGGATTGGAAATCGATGTCATGAAAAATACTCTATCAAGTTCAGACAAATTATTTTTGAAAATAATAAGGAATAATTAATTCTGATATTTCATTTACTAAAAACAAAATTTGATTGAAATATTTGAATTAATCGTAACCAATTGAACATCCATTAAACCTCTATATAGGTTTAATATTGAAATGGAGCTGGACTGTTCGTTATTTTTGAATTGTGGAAGCTAAAACATATTGAACATGGTCAAGTATCAAATAAAATTAACCTATCTTATAATTTATGCCTTCTCAGACTCTCTCTAAAGCATTTCACAACTGCTGCCTTCGATACAAAAGATGGAACTTTAAGAAGGAAATGTCAGTAAAAATTTAACATTGATGAAAAAGGTACAAAAACAAAGCTCACAAAATACCATGCCAAATATATATGCATACATATTCATTCACGGAATGTGAAATCGATTCGGTACCAATTTATACACTGGCAACCTGTTTACCCTCTTCTCGCCGTGAATGCCAATTAAGGCAATTCATCAAATTATGAAATCGAGTTCTTTTTGTTCTAGGAAAAGGGAATTAATATTCTGATGTAAAGGAAAAGGGAATTAATGCTCTTACGTAAACGCGGTTTTTACTCTCTGAGCTTTGACACTTATTTTCTGAATTCTTCTTTCAGCTCGGAAAAGCGTTCCTACTGCATTATATGTTAAATTCATTGAATATCATATATATTACTTCTAGAAGGTGGGATTTTTTTCCCCTTTCATGCTGAACCAGAATCGATAAAGGAGGTACCATCAGTGGCGCCGGAAAGGGGGGGGCAAGGGAGGGCTCTTGCCCCCTCTAGAAAATTGAATTTTTTGTTTCTACCTAGCTAGCGCTCCTAAAATATTAGAATTTTCATTTAAAATCATAAAGCCTAACAAAACTGAATACTAAATTGCAACCTCACAATCGTTAACACAAGCGCGATAAACGTCATTCCATACACGCAGGAGCGATTAATCGCCAATTTCAGGTACAAAATATTAACTACCATTTACTTTGAATATGAAGTGTTACAATTTTTTTTAGCCTTACCTCCTACCACAACAACAATTGAAAGATCTTTTAGTACGCTCCGACGGGTAAAAACCTGGTTGAGATCAACCATGTTTCAAGAGAGACTTTCTGGTCTCTGTATGCTTAGCGTTCACAGAGAATCTGTGAGTAAAAATAAAGACACACTTATTGAAAAAATAATTAATAGATTTTCTCAAAACAGAAGAAATCTCTCATTACTTTTCTCCGATTGGAAAAATAACATAAAAGTGTATTTTTTAGTATATCCGTATATATGTATTTTTAATAATAAAGGTGTAAAAGTTTTAATCTATTTTACTTTGCCCCCCTCTATATTTGACTCTCCCGGCGCCACTGGGTACCATTTTAAAGATTAAGTTCTCCGCCTCTGAAGAATTGTTAATTTAGAATTGCACATTGTATTGTTTGTTTAAAAATTAAAGTTAAACATTGACTTTTAGGCCTAGCGTTATTCCCCTGGATGCGTCGATACGGCACGGTCAAATATTCTGTACAAAGACGTTTTGTAATGCAAATAATCCCTTTTCCCCGGTTTTGTGTCATGCTTAAATTTTAATATTCTCTACAAATGTGTTTTGAAGTGTATATATACCTCATGTTCCCCTGTTTTGTGTTATGCTTCAACTCCACTAGTGTGTCCACAGGTGTTTTGTAATCAATTTTGTATTATCCTTCAGCACCATTGTTATTTGACAAATAAACAGTGGCTACAAATAAACCGTTTCTTCTTCGATCATACTACAAAGAATCAACCTCGCTATAAAATTAATCGTATTTTATTCGAATACGAAATTTTCGCACGTGCCACCAAGTATTAGGGCCTGTTCACATAGGAGTCCGTTGCGTTGCGTTAAGAAAAAGATGATGTAGGGACGAAATTAAACCAATCATAGGCGTTAAAAATTTCATTGCTAATCATTTGGAGGCATATGATTGGTTTATTTTCGTCTCAACGTCATCTTTTCCTTAACGCAACGCAACGGACTCCTATGTGAACAGGCCCTTAGTCTATATATATAAAGCAGTTCCGCGATTGACTGACTGACAGACAGACACCGCACAGACCAAACCGTTGAACCTAAAGGGCTGAAATTTTGCATGGCGATTCTTCTTATAGTGTAGGGGTGCACTAAGAAAGATTTTTGAAAAATTCTTCTTAGATTTTTTTAAATTAAATTTTTAAGCTTATTTTGTAACATTCTTTACAGTTTGCATTCAAAACAATAATTCGAGGGTTATAAAATCCATATCACGAGAAAGATCATAAAAATTGCTTTAAAATTAAATCTTTTTTGAATCTTTACCTTCATTTTCTTATTTTTGGTGAATTTTTAAAGATAAATTTTTATAATTTAATTTATTAAATGTCGACCACGTGGTTTCTTTTCTTTTTGTGATACTTTAAACTAATTTTGCGTCACGTGCATAACAACGAAACAGACAAAAAAATATTTTTTTATTGCTAATGTAGCAGACGATTGGACATTATCCAAAAAAAATTAAAATACAGTAAAAGAAATGTTTCTCAAACTGTACTATATTAACTGTACAATATTCTTTAGATTCTTTTATTCTTTATGTTCTATTAGATTTCATTTGAATATTTTCTTCTACATTATTTTGTTTATAAAAATATCCGTTAAGATTTTTTTATAAATAAATTTTTTCGTTATTTTTTACACCAATTGCATAACATTGATCGTTGTATTTATTATATATATGTGTATAATTTTTCTTTTGGCATTAATTGCATACATTGACCGTTGCATTTAATTTGAATGTACTCCGTAGCGAAGTACGGGTTTTCAGTTAGTTGTTTATAAAAGAGACCATTTAAGAAAAGTTAAAATGGGAGAAGGGTATATCTGGAACAAAATGCCTGATGCGTCAGCTTGGATATCTAGGAGTTTTATGTATTTAAAACGACGTTTTAAATGTCTATATTTTACAAAAATATTTCAAATATATTCAATTTTCATTTATATTATGGAAACCAAGCAATTATAAAAATATAGTCTAATATTTTTTAGACAAAAGTTGGAATAAAAAAAATTTTTAATTTTTTCTTGACTAACATCCCCTTTCAAAATATTCTTGTTTCATTCATCAAAGAACACAAAATCTGAAATACTTACGGGTAAACTGGCAACCCTTTAAAAACATTAAGAAGTAAAAATAACCTTTAGAATAGAATTTCAAATCATGACACATGAAATGAGAATATCGTTATCATGTTAACACAGTTTCATTTATAAATTTAAGATTCTTCCCCTTAACCATTTGGGTAATTGTCTTTTAATATAATATTTAGGTATTCAACGATATTTTCATGTTCCTCTGCAATGAATTATTAACTCTGTGCTATAAATTATTAACGTTAAGATTTTATGTTTTTTTAAATGCTTCAATCCATAATTATACTTTAAAACTTGAAAATACACATTCGTTATTATTTTGAGGACTAATCGGTCTAAGCTCATCAGAGACTGGTCTTCAGAAAATTATTTGAACATTTTTCCTTTCTTTTACCTGACATAAAGGCACACCACTGTCCTCTTTCCCGAAAACATATTTGACGTAAAGACCCATCTTTCATTCGGTAAATGACAGTAATGACATGTGAAATAAACTTTTTAACTTCTTTCTTCTAATCTTATTGAGGAATATGCTATGGTATATAATTAAATAACGATTAGCTATCATTTCTATTCCTATCGCTTTCTAAAATCTGGAAACCTAAGAGTTTTATATTTGTTTTTAGAGGTAATCAATACAAAGCATCTTTACGTTGCGTATTTGACGTAACTTAGGGGAAACCGATATCCATAGCAAATTACGAATACATTCTTAAGTATATCTTTAATTCCATTAGTTCTGTCGATGTTATAGTGAGAATTATTTCATATCTAATCATTTTAGAGCTATCTTACAAATGTCGCATTATTTTGTTCAGCTTTTGTTGTATTGAAATTACACAAAATCAAAGAGAACGGTTTATTACTACATAAATGTTAACAGCTTAAATATACATAGTTTTGTAACTGAACGACTTACAACGTTTACAAGGCTTTACAGAGGTATATTTTTACACACAAACAGCAGAGTACCGCAAACCGGAAATTTTATATTAACGATAAACATTTTAATGTTTTTTTGTGTGCAATTCTTCAGCTGAAACGTAATATGATACTATTTTGTACAGCTTTTTCATACTTAAACTTGTAATCAAACCGCATAGATTAAATGCTATACGAGTTTATGACAGAGTAAATGAGATTTGTATATTAAATAAACCCCGCATTCAACTTACAAGGTAATTGAAAAAATACCAAAAAATATATACAGACTGTTCCAAAATTCGACCGACAAATTCAGAGGGGTGATAGACGGCATCATTGTGGCGGTGAAAAATAAATTAATTAATTGGGGTTATTATATGTTAATTTTACTATTAATGATGATTATGATTTTTTGATTTAGAGTTCATGCCTTAATGATTGTGGTTAGTACATTTATTAATTGTTGTGATTCCCAAATGATGGAAACAACTCTGGTTTACACTGACAAATTAATTTATTGAATATTAAAACACATAAATAATACGATACAAGTTACTAAATATTTCCTCCTTCATTTACACATTACTCACAACTTCTTTACTACTAAATTAATTCACTACGACTCATATATTTAATTCATTCACTTATTTTGATAACATTTTATAAACATAATCACTCATATAACCATTTTCCATTACTACCAATATTTACTCATATATATAAGCATAACATCATATTAATTAATTTGTTTTTTACGAATTATCGGTCATCTCCTTTAACATTTTATACTCAAATAATAGCATCATCGCGCTCTATATTAGTTATTAAGGCTACACACTGAGAAGCAATGACAGTAATATAAAAAAAGAAACGCAAAAAGTCGGTACCTCGAAAGATGACTATTGGATCACTATGGTGGGCGGCTGGCACTCGTAATGACGAACTTCGCTGTATTATCATCGCACGGAACTAGAGCACTTTCTTCGTCTGGTATAAGGCTCCGTCAATCAGGGTAGACACTCTACACGGGACACTGGGGCACGCTCATCATCGGTTCTCTGACTCCTTCACTCCTTGCAGACCCTCGGCATGGGACACTGGGAGCTCTCTTCCTAGGTATTTGGGCTCCTTTGCATGGGCCACGACTTATATTATATCATCGGGGTTTCTTCGTACATATTCATCGGATTGACACTACTTCTTTTTTCAAACTTCTAACTAACTCTCCTCATAGGTTTTATGTGCCTTCCTATCTTATTTCATATTATTTTCTCTTATTAATGCTGACTCCACCTCTTACAATTTCCATTGGTCATATTATTACCATGCCATCGCCATTCGTCTGTGGCTGTCTCCTCTCAATCCCCTTTTCACCAATGCGCATCGAGGGCGGGATTTATAACATTCTCCCTCTAACTTAACTTTTTTTCCCATGCTTCGGCATCAAGCAGGGTGGCCTGTTTTATAGCCATCATAAATTTAGGCTTCCCCTTCTTCTTTTCTTCTGTTCGTTGCAACTCACTCTCTTGAACTTTTATCTTATACTTCTTGCTACAAGCACAATCTTTATATTTAGTTTCGCTATTTTGTTGGCTCTCTCCCTTTCTCTTTTTATTGCCCGTCATTTGCCATGTTTCTTTCTTACATTTAGCAATTATTTTACTTCGTCCCGTAATTTTCAATTCTCCTGCCCCTGGCCGTGACACTACTGTCATGTCCCTATGACAATCACGACGAGCAATAATCCCATAGGAATGTATGACCGGAAACGCAAACCTGACGCTGCAGAGCGCTGTTTACTTAATCGGACCGTACCTCTTACCAACCCCACTGCATGGCCGGAAATATCTCATTTTTCTGGAGCTGGTAGAAAGCTCATAAACAAAACAGAATCACATTGGCTTTTCATTTCTGCATCTTTGTTTATCCTCTAGCTCAGTGGTTACCACTTATTTTTCCTGTAGGTCCGTTTCAAAACATTGTCAAACTTTCACGGTCCGGAAAACTTAAGACTTCCCCAATTCCTTCCACCGCCTTCTTCCACTATATTATCAACTACTCTACTAACCTAGGCTACTTGCTTTGCTTAGTAAGACTTATCTTTGGAATCAGTTGTTACCTTTCGTGAAAAATACAATGAATACTAGTGAAATGAAGTGCACAAATTATCAAATCAAGTTTTTTTATTATGATATTTAGAATACAAGAAAAGAAATTTCTTGTATTCTAAATATCTTTTTGAAGTACATATAAATTCAAAAAGACTTCTCACAAAGTTCATCGTGGTTAATGCTCAATGGGAAAAATGATACATTTTATTTCTAAGAACCTACTTAAAATTTTGGGGTCATGTTTGTGCAGCTGATTCTCATCAAGCTGTTAAGGTGGTCATCTGTGAGTCGAGATCTGTACCGGTTCTTAATGAAGTTCATTTTTGAGAATGCTGCTTCACATACATAAGTTGAGCCAAATATGGTACACAATTTTATGGCTAAAGCTTTGAGTTCTGGATAATTTTTTTCACACACATTTTTAATCCACAATTGGTCACAACCAAGAGATTTTGGAACTTGAGCATAAATGTCCTCTAAAAGAACATCTTCTTGGAACTCAATTATTTCCAACTGTAGGGCAGCTTTGTTGCTCTTGAAAACATCTGCCGCTTTACTGGTCTATACACCATTGGGCACAAGTAGAAAACTGTTGTTAACCAGCTGCACAGAGTTCTCAATTTTTCAAAGTCAGTAAATCTCTTTTGAAATTCACATTTAAGTTTTTCCAAAAAATCTTCGAATTGGCTGATGTAAATACTGTCATTACTGTCACAAACTGACTTAAGGTGGGGAAAGTGTAAAAGTTCTCTGCTAATATCTTCCGGGAAGAGGTCAATCTTTCTTGACTCTTTAACTTTCACACAAGTTTACTGTGTGCCTTGTAGTTTGAGGTTTAAAAGATTCAGGTGCCTAAAACGTGAAAATGCGATGGTTGCCACTTTTTTCAACGCCAAGAAGGAAGCCTAAATGCTTACTTGCTACTCTTTGATCACTAGTTGAAAGAAACTCTTACAACTAGTATATGATGCATATATTTTGCAGTATATGATGTCCTCCAATACTGCAAAAAATATTTCAAGCACCATGCCTTTACTTAGCCAATTCACATTGTTGGGAAGAAGCAAATCGTCAAACTGAGCATCAGCCTATTCAAGAAATGATTTAAATTGACGGTACTTAAGAGATGATTTTGTCAGTATAAAGTTAATTGTTTGTATCACCGTTTGCCTTTTATTCAGAAGACTGGGATTCAAAACTGCAGCACAACACACTTTGATGAATAATACAGTAGTAGGATATAATATTTTCATTGCATTTTGGATCACTGAGTGGCTATTTTCTGAAAATACACAATTTCGTCACGGTCCGTACAAAACTTGCCTGCGGTCCGGATACGGACCGTGGTCCGCCAATTGGTGACCATTGCTCTAGCTGATCAGGTTTACGTTTCCGGTCATACATTCCTATGTGAGTCTGTTTTGTTTTTGAGTGTTCTACATCCTCCAGAAAAAATGAGATATTTCCGGCCATCCAGTGGGGTTGGTAAGAGGTACGGACCAATTAAGTAAACAGCGCCCTCTAGCGTCAGGTTTTCGTTTCCAGTCATACATTCCTATGTGATTATTGCTCGTCATGATGCCTTCTAACACCTCTTTGAATTTGTCGGTCGAATTTTGGAACACCCTGTATATCATTTAAATATATATTTATATATATTTGCAAGTATATTTTTGTAAATTCCAAAAATATACTTGCACATACAAATAGCTTAGAACCACTACCAAAATTTTTAGAAAAAATTCATTTTAGCTACTTATTTTTGTATGTAATGATTGCTTTGAAATGCTATAAACATCTCTTATTTGTTCATTATTTTTAGATACGTCTACAGCGAAAAATGAAAAGTTTCGCAAATATAATATTATTTTCTGAAAATGTGTTTCCAGGCAGCAAACATTAATATAAATTCCTAGCTTTATTGAGATCCATTTAGCTATAAATAACAACTCTAGACTATTCCTTCTTACAACTGGAGAGTTAAATAATTCATTTAGTCTCATTTTCTGGATTCCAAAGTCAATTTTACTTCTGAAAAGTGCGAGTAGAAATGTAACACAAGAACTTACATTCCTACGTCCAGTGCATTTATAGAAAGAAATAATCGATATATTTCAACGATAAATTTATTTCATTTGGCAAAATGAAATAAATATAAAATTGAATCCTTTTGTACCCACCGACCCAATTATGTGACGCGGGAATTCGTATTAAAAGTCGGTTCTGGATTATTTTTAACTTAAAGAATGCGCTTCGCATTCAGTAATAAATTTCAATTATGCACAAATCGGGAGTGATAAGTTATTATCAGCATTGAATTGGAAAAGCTGTTCATTTTTAGATCTTGCTATTTAAAGCTTTTCAAAGATAGAAATCACAGGGAAGTGAACACATGTTGTGTTTCAAAGTGCTGGTATAAGAAGCTATTATGAAAACTCGCAAACAAAGTAATCGTTAAAATATATATGAGTATGAATAAAACCCATAAACTATAAAGATGATTTAAATTATTTCCAGTTCAAAACAAATAAACTGCTTTATACTTTATTGTTGGTTTAATGTTCAATAGATTTGTAAGCGTTTAATTGATAAATTTGAGAAAGATAACAAAGAATTCATAAACGATTATTAGAAATTAATATTTTTCCCAATGAAAGTCTTATTTTATGCTAATTAATAAATAATAGCATCAGCATTGAAAATATACCTATTCAGAAAATAAGTTAATTCATTTGTTCTATCGATTATTAAATTAATTAATTATTTAATTATAAAGTTTTACTTTCAGGCTCAAAATATCTTTGATGATGTCCTATAACATGTATTCATTATCAATTTGTTTCACTTACTATTTAACATTGTGTAGTTGGGTATTTAGATTGCGTTATAACTAGAGAAGAAATTTCCCTTACACACAGATTACAACGTGTTGCTTAACCAATTTATCTATTATATATAACAATCTACAGTACACATCACGGACATTTGTTTCCGGAATTAACTTTTAGAAATCTCGTAAACTTATTAATTTGTTAATTATAATTCATAATATCGATTACATAAAGGCTGACTATTCTTAAAAAAACAATGTCGTTATGTGTAGGTAAATTTAGATCGTATTTTTAAAAAAGAAAAAAAATTCTTTACCGACATACGCGAAAGACAGTTGCAGAATCTAATTACTTTATTTTTTGGACCATAAGACGCACCGGAGAATAAGTCGCAACTCAGATTTATGGACGGATTTTCAGACAAGAATATTTTGTACTTTGTTATGTATATAAAGATATTTTCAATTTCTTACTTAATAAAGATAAAAAATTATATATATATAATAAAAAATGTTTAAAATATATATAATGAATTTATATACACTGAAGTGCCACTGAATTAGGGATACCCACCTAGTAACGAGTTGGGCCTCCTCTAGCCTTGATAGCGGCTGCCACACGACGAGGCATAGATTCAACAAGTTTCTGGAAACGTTCCACGGGAATGGCTTGCCAAATATTGGCTAAAGCTGTCCATAAGTCAGTAAGGTTCTTTGGTGCTGTGTGATGGCCTTTCACGCCTTGTTCCAAAACATCCCAAAGATGCTCAATAGGATTTAAATATGGGCTTCTAGGTGGCCAATTCATGACAGAGAAGTCAGAGGAATGCTCATCCAACCAGCCAGTAGCCAACCGGGACTTGTGAGAGGTACAGTTGTCTTGCTGGAAAACTCCATTACCGTGCGGATAACAGAACAGCATAAACGCATGGACGTGATCACCCAGCAACTCTACGTACCGAATTGCATTGGGGGAGGTTGGTACACGCACCAAAGATCCCAAACTGTGCCACGAAAAAACACCCCAGACCATGATTGAGCCATCATGCCCTTGTACAGTTCCATCCAGGCATGCAGGATCCATGGCTTCATGAGCCTGACGCCATATTCTCAGCCTCCCGTCGGCGTTAAGTAGTCGGAATCGAGACTCATCACTCCATGCTACTCGTTTCCAGTCCTCTACACTCCAGTCTCTGTGCTCTCTTGCCCAGGCAAGACGTGCAGCCCGGTGGCGAGTATAGAGCAATGGTACTCTCGTAGGTCGACGGCTCCCGAAACCCATACGGTGAAGCGAGCGTTGCACAGTCCGTTTACTGACTGTACGACTGGCACCGTCATTAAACTGGGTGGTAATTTGAGCTAATGTTTGGCTTCGCTGGCTACGTACAATACGCCTGAGCCGACTCTCACCACGCACTGTCAAGGCTAATTGTCCTTTGCAGTTTGCCCGATCGCTAGTTTTTTTTCCACCATCCATGTATTCTTGGTATACTCTTGACACTGTCGACCTTGAAAATCCTAGCTGTCTGACGATTTCGGAAATTGAATGGCCCATGCGTCGCGCACCTACGATTTGTCCGCGATCGAAGGCATCTAAATCAGGCAGTTTACCCATACTGGCAATTCCAACAACTAATTCAAAACAACCACAGTACGCGCTATATATGCAGTTACCACAGTGCCCTCACTTGCGCATACATGATGCGCAGCGCTACACAATTTGCATAGACTTTGCTATCCCTAATTCAGTGGCACTTCAGTGTATATATCTCGCAGTATCTTCAGTGTATACCCTATATATCTCGCTATTAGCCCTAACAGAGGAGCTAGCGTAGCGAGCCTAGGGGCGAAGCCTCTAGTATATAATAAATATTCATTTAATTTTAAACTTACACTCGTACCAAAAGACGCACCCCCACTTTAAGTAGATTTTTTATGTAAAAAGGTACGCCTTATGGTCCGAAAAATACGGTAATCTTTTTCGTAACGACCCTCAAGTACAGTACAGACATTTATTTTCTGAATTCATACATATATTTATGTATTAAAACTTATACTATACACGATTAATATTCATGTGAGATAGATAAGCTGGAATTAGAAACACTTCTCACACACATTGTGTTTGTCTGTGTGGAAGAGACATCGAATTTCAATGGATAGCAGGCCATTCTTGTATCTATGGTAATGAATGACCAAGCAGACCGTGTAGCGAGAGATGCATCTAATCAAGATCCTCCTCGCTCTGGTGTGCAGGGCGATGGAGGAATGGGTTTTGCGCTGGCGTTTGGTCTGCGGGTTCGAGTCCCACACAGTATGAATATTGGCATGGATATTTGTAGCCGATCGAAATCGGCTTTAAACAGTATGTCCCGGTCTAATTAGTCCTCTTGTAGCAAAAAATGATCGCAGCACTCTGAACCACCCAACTAACCAAATTTTGGTGCACCTCTAAGAAACATAAAAAGACTTATCTCTGACAAGAAAATTATCTCTGAAAGCAGTGCTTTTCTTCGTAAAGTGGAATATGTAGGAAAATTCCGGTCATATTTGATTGACAGAAAGAGTTGCGTATAGCCATCTCTTCCCCGAGTTACCGGAGTCCCCTGTTCCTGTGTCTTAACTAGCCTTAGTCACTCTGAGGCCCATCTTATCCGCACTGGACCTTTCTGGATCTCCTATATGTGTTATCTGTTCCTCTGCTCCTATAACTGGGAAGCGTATAATTCTCTGCCCCATTCTCCAAGACATGTGTTCTTCGGACAGTTTCAGGACACTGTCTCCAATTGGGGCAATTTCTGTTTTGTATTGGACTGCTAGACGTCATATGTCTGAAAGAACACTGATGGGCGTAAATTTTTTTAAAAGTGTCTTTAAGAAAAACTAGTGTTATCTCGTTATAAATATGACTGCAAATCAATTATAACTGCTTTTAAATTTCGTACAACAATTCCTATTTTGTTCTTATTAATGGCATTCTATATTTATGATTAAAAATGTAACTGATTTATGAAAATTAAATCTGAAAACAAACGTATGTACATCCGTACAATATATGTAGTCATATAAATATATATGACTACATATCGTGTACTATATATATATATATATATATAATATATATAATATGAACAAAATTTCTAATATATATTTTTTATAACTTATAGTAAATGTAAAAGAAGAGAGTTTGAAACTATGTAAGTCTTTATTGACCTGGAGATAAAGTGTAACTTTCCAAATGGCATCTTTAAAGCCAAGTCAATCAGTTCGCTAAATTTGTATCCCTTCAACTTTTTTTTTACTTTTATGGCTTTACAGCAATAAAAAGATCAATTAAATTGTGTCTTTGGTTAACGTCATTTTTTACGACAGCGTCGTCTCCACGATACAAGAGTTTCGTGAAATAACTATTTTTTAACAACGCCGACACAATTATGTTCCTGCCTCGTAGATTGTTAAAGAAGATACTCGTTTATCTTTTTTGGACAATGGGTAGTTACCTCTTTGATGTTTTAACACTTCTTACAGTTTTATAGCTGTACTTTCTGATTGATTAGTTTCAGCTTTAAACCTCTTATGTTGAAATAACTGTTTTTGCTGGTCTTTTTCTGTTACACGCTCCTTGAGAAAAGTGAGATAAAATTTAAAAGATCTAGTTACTTATATTTAGAAGATCTAAATATGTGAGAATATTAAAGTTTTGATAAATTTTCTGTTAATGCTAATCAAATTTTGTAATATCAACACTAGTTTATTATTTATATATATATATATATATATATATATATATATATATATATATATATATATATATATATATATATATATATATATATATATATATATACATACATATATATATATATATATATATATATATATATATATATATATATATATATATATATTGACATACCCAAGTAAGAGAGGCCCATTTAAAGTAGAGATTTAATTTTTAAATATATGCTAAGAATAAATATATATCTATAAATTAAATCATAAATTAGGCTTGAGGTAGCCTTGTGGTAGCGCGCTGGCTTTCGGTGCTAATGTTGTTCGGATCGAATCCAGATGCGCGCCATTAAATACCTCCGTGTCAGGGCCGGATATGGGTATGTCAAATACGTAGACCGGAAAGTCCCTCTATGAGATCAGAGAGGTTTGGAGAAGGTACGATCCCCCAGATGTGACCCTTGGGTTGCTCGGTCGAAATTGAGGCAGCAGCTAGATAAGATGGAATGTGCTATACAAACCAGAGCCGCACACTTAAGCCCAAAGCCTATATGGACCTGGTCTGAAACTTCCCGTCAGGGGGCATTAGAAACACAACAAATCGAAAATTAATTTACATAAATCATAGATTAATTCAGAATCAGATCTTTTTAAATCTGAATTTGGGGGAATATTTAAAGTTAGGCAAAATTAATAGAAGGTTGTGAAATCAACATAAGTTTATATCATGAAATGCGGTAGTAATAGGGTGCTTTGAAAATAATGAGATTTCATTTATAAAATCTCTTATCCTATATTTTTTTCAATCTGAATTTAGGGGGCATTAAATATTTGACAATTTTTCTGTCAACGCTTAAGTAGTTTAATGATATCGACATCAGTAGATTTAAATTCACCCTAGTAAGAAGGTACTTTGAAAGTAAAGAGACATATTTTTTAAAATCTAAGTACGTATCTGTTAAAAATTCGGAATTTTCGGTAAATATTAACGTTTCGATAATTTTTCATTTATAAAATCATTTATAAAATCATTTATAAAATCATAAAATCATGACATTTCGATCGACGTTTCAATAATTTTTCATTTATAAAATCATTTATAATGAGATTTCATTTATAAGCTCTCCTAACATATATTTTTTTTAAATTTGAATTTGGGGGCAATATTATATATTTGATAGTTTTTCTGTCAACGCTTAAGTAGTTTAATGATATCAACATCAGTAGATTTAAATTCACCCTATTAAGAAGGTACTTTAAAAGTAAAGGGACATAATTGTTAAAATCTATCTAGGTATCTGTTAAAAATTCCGAATTTTCAGGAAATATTAACGTTTCGGTAATTTTTCTTTCAGTACTCATAAAGCTGTCAAAATTAATTTATTTTAGGAAATACGCACTCTTAAAATGATTCCTTGTCGAACCAAAGGTTACGTATTCTATAATTTCTAGTCTCGGGTTTAAGATTTCCTATTCATAGGTTTATAAAATTCCATTCTAGCCCAAAGTGTGCAGTTCTATTTTTTTTCTTATATTTGATTTAAGAAAATTCGTATTTTCTTAATATGGCACACTTCAAATTTATGTAACCTCCAAAATATAACCCATGTTGTTATAACTGTGGCAGAATGCAAGAAAGCTTTCAGCGTATAACTTTTTACGTTTGGTTTGGTTGACAGTGAAATTGAATTCGATTAAAAAGAGATTCCTGATTTCTTCAGCGATTGTTGTAAATAGTATATATGTTCATATTTAGTTCGATTTAAATACAGACTCAATCCTTTTCAAAAAAAAATTATTTTACCACATCTTACGTATTCAGTGTTTCTTGGTTATGTTTATAGTAAAATTCATTTTTCAGCCTAAATGTACACTCCCGAAACATTGCTTTATCTATTCCTGAGTTTAGAGAAGGGGTATTTTCTTAATATAATAGCGTTTAAATATACGTAACTTCTTATTATCTTAGTTATAATTACTATAACTAATATTCTTGTAACTGCGCCAGAATGCAAGAGATGTTTAATGATGATGTTTAATGATATCGACATTAGTACATTTAAATTCACCCTAGTAAGAAGGTACTTTGAAAGTAAAGAGACTTAATTTTTAAAATCTAAGTACGTATCTGTTAAAAATTCTGAATTTTCAGTAAATATTAACGTTTCGATAATTTTTCATTTATAAAATCATAAAATCATGACATTTCGATCGACGTTTCTATAATTTTTCATTTATAAAATCATTTATAATGAGATTTCATTTATAAACTATATTTATAAACTACATTTATTAATATTTCCTGAAAATTCGGAATTTTTAAACATCATTCTGGATGAAACCACTTATGTTCATGTTTACTCGTATTCTGAAATGAAGCTGGACTCGTTTTAAGAAAACCTCCTCATTTCTTCATTATTTGTTTCTATAACTATTCTAAATAACTTTACATCAACACCTGAACACAAACTGTCTTTTTGAAATCTATATATATCAAAATCTACATATTTAGTATTTCCTTAGCATGGGTTTTCATAAATTTGAATACTTGCAAAAGGTATAAAGTTGTAAAACGTTTCTCTGTTTATCTATGATTTTATATTATGTATATTTATTTAAATATAAGTGTTAAGATATAACTAACCTTTTACATGCAATCAACCGCCGGACAATGGTCAAATGGCTTAGGGTGTTGGTATCCGGTGCCGGAGTCCGTGGGTTCGAGTCTCATTTGTGGCATGGATGTTTGTAGCCATTCGGAATCGGCTTTAAGCAGTAGATCCCGGTATAATTCGCACTCGTCTAGCAAAAGTTGACCATAGCGCTCCAAACCAAACCATGCAATGAACATCCTTTTTACTTTGCAAGAAAATTGAGTAAATGCTTTAAAATAAGAGTTTGATTCGCAATGCAACTGAACTCTTTTAACCCTTCAGAGGGCGCGCCAATTTTTGGAACACCAGCAGGCGCGCGTGGCACAAAGTGCAACGACTCTTTTAACGTTGATTATTCCTTGAAATAAACTTTGTTTTTCAAATTGAAAATAATAATTCTGCGTTTTTTGACAAGGTATAAAATGTTGATAATATTGAGATATATTTATAATTAAAGGCCAAAGAATGCAGATACAATCGCCTTATTTCAAAACCATCCAGTTTATTGGATTTAAGCACAACTTGAGAATTGATTCTTATTATGTCTAAAAACATAATAAACAATGAAATTATCCATCTTCGTGATGTGCGGGATATCGTGTAATATTTGCACATTTGATTGACTACATCAACTCCTGCTTTTGTCGTATTGTAATCCAGTATAATCGCTGATTTACCACGATTAAATCACGACTAATAATGTATGGAAAGGAATACAAGGGTCAGAAAATCAGACCTGCATTAGAAAGGGTGTAGCTATGAATAGAAACTGCTTAGAACATTCAAACCTTAAATGTAAGAACAAACCATTCAAAATTACAAAAATGTTACACTTTGTACACGGGCACGCCCGCTGAAGGGTTAAATAAAAATTCTTCATCTCTACGCTGTTTATTTGAGGCAGCAATGGACCATGAAAAACTTTTTTTTATCTATCAACCCCATTGTTATTTCGTATACTTATGCAGTGTTGTTTAGACATAAAAATTCTAAATTTAAAAAAAAATCAGAATGTAATAAATTAAGATATTAATTAAAATCAGTTTGTTTATTATTTTATTTAAAAATGCTCTATGCGCATCAATTTTTATCCCAGATATCTAATTTTCTTTCTTAAGCAAGCTTTATGTAGTTATAATAAAAGTTACAAGCAATATTTGATTTACAGTCATATTTATAAAAACTAAAAAAGTCGATAAAAATAGGTCATTATATGCAAAATTGTATCAAAAATTTTTTTGGATTGTAAAAATTTTAAGTTGTTTTAAAATAGTATAATGAATTGATTAGTAAGCTTTATTATGAATATATAAATAATCAGTTTATGAAATTTTATGAAAATTCAAAAAAATTATGATGCATGGAACATTTTGAACTTACCGGAATGACATGAAAACTTGTTTTGAGAAAATAGCATTTAAAGTTTTAATTTAACGTAACATTTCCATTGTTTACGTTTGAAAATATACTTATAAGTCGGTTAATAATGATCGGATCAACATACTCTTTTTAATTTAAAGCTGATAAGTTGCAGAATCCTTTTCTGAAAGAAAAAAAATCGCTTTGGGGACATATTTTTGTCAATCTGAAGGTCCATTGTTGCCTTAAAAAAACTCCCTTTCTTTACTTTTCAGCCAAAATACCGCAGTAAACTCGGTCACCTTTCAACCCTTCAGTGGACATCATTTCCACCCAAATTGAGGTCCATGCAGAAACACACTGCCTCAGTGCCTTGTGCCATCAAATATTCACTATCCCCTACATCAGAATTAAACTCCATTACTTTTATGCTACTCTGTTATGCTTCCGAAACCAACTACTTTGAGCAAATGGAATTTCCACATTTGTCCCTGTTTTGTTATCGATGGCTGGACATCTCTATGGCAATGGCCATAAATGCTTTATTTCTCAGCAGGGGTTGCATTCCGCAGGCACATACTCTGGAAGGGGGATCCACGGTCCATGACTATTATTTCTGAATTTTTTAGTTGACCCTAGGTGCGCTGTCGGAAGTGAGTAAATTTCCTATTCGGCAAGCTCTTTGCATTTTTATGAGGTCTTTAGCTTCTCAATGAGGCGAGGAAAATGTATAGATGGTGTTACAGAATAGCTAATGTTAAAAATACCCGGAAACGGTTTGCTACATGTAATAAAAACGCATGTTACGGTAATAAGAGGTCATAAGTCCCATTATTAAGTATTTTTTTTCGTACTGAAAGTTAGGCTGGTATATAAAACACAGCATTTCTTTCACATTCAGTAGTTAAGGCTACATACACTTGTCACCAAAAGTGTCGTATTTAACAAGTCAAAAGACTCATATGAACGATTTTGAAATTTATGAATTTATGTTCAGCGTCAGTGATAGGCGAAATCTGTTGTATTATGAACTGTTTGAACTCTCATGATTGTTTGGATCATGTACAGTTCATAGTCACAAAATAATTCATTAAAATTTCATCGAAAAGAAGATTTGATTCAAAATAAATTAAAATTAAATATTTCTGTCCATCCACTTGTTTAGTATCGTTATTTAGTATCGAATTAATTATTCCTCATCATTATGAGTTGTAGTGTCTCTGTACTAAACAAAGAATACTTTTGAGGACTAAATTTTCAACATCATTTTTCCTCTTATTTTGAGGAAATCAAATTAAAGACTATGTGTTCTCTCTGAATATAAGATAGTGTTGGCTTTTCAAATAGTGAAAATGAAATGTAAAATTAGTACCATCTTTCATCTAAATTGAATGCTAGATAGGTGAGGAAATATAATTTTAAAATATCCTCTAACTCAGTTTCTCATGACCCAACTTTAACGAATCTGGGATTTTTTATTATTATCATTCTGTTGTATTATTTTCATATTTAGTACAGAACATTATCGAAGCTTGGTCTTTCTTGGCATTAATGAAATTATTAAGGTAACTTATCAGATAAATAAGGTCATTTAAGTTGCTTCATTTCGCAGCTTTAAGACCAAAGATATGAAACGGGATTGATTGTTAAGTTACTCGATATTGTGACGAATTAAATTAATTTGCACAATAATTAAAATCTCTGCAGCCGTTAACACCGCTTTCATCGCTAACGACCGGCGGACCAGCCCCCATTGTACGTGTAGCAGGTGATGGTACACTTGGAAGAAAAGAGACGCCAGCCTGTCTCTAAAAAGTGACACTTGGGCTGAATAAGAATTCGCCACAGCTCGCCAGATTAATGACGCAAGACAGACCCCAAGAAAAGAAAGATGCAAGAATCGCAGCTTGCGTTTCAGCAAATAAAAAACCTCAAAAATGACATTACCGTTAGAAGAGCCAATGAGAGACGACTTCTCTGGATGGAGCGTCAAAGTCGAAGATGAGTATGAGACGAAAGATCTTAGAAAAGAGTTAGTTAGCTATCTCCTGAGCTGAGAGAACCACTCCGACCATACTGGGTCGAGAAAAGCTATACCTCGGACTTGTGAAGTCAGCGGCCTTAATCTCAAGAAGTGAATTTTTAGCTTCAGTTAGGAAGTTTAGTTTTATTTTCGGGAGGTATCTCAAGACGAGATATCTTACCCGATCGTACTGTATAGATACTTACCTCGTGGTCATCCGCTCTGCGGGAAAATTTAATCGAGAGTCCTGTTGGACTCGATATTGTTTTGTTAAACGAACTCATCTGGCAACTCATCCTAACGGACTCAGAGACTATCTAAATGGTCATTGTTCCTGTAACCTTATTCACGGTGCATCACTCTTCATTTTTTCTTAAACTGATTTTTAATAAAGTAACTCTTTTAATTTACTTGGCTGTAGCATTAGTTGATTCGATCTCTACCTCGATCAATACGCTACAATATATGTTTTAAAATTCAGTATTATTTGCTTCCCTAACGAGATACTGAATTTCCTTTCTAAAAAGGAACCACTCATGGAGACATTTATTTATTAAAAAACACAACTTTTTTGTTCATCTTTTTCTATTTTTTTTATTAGTTTAGCATCGAGCCGTTTCCAAAAACTTCCACTTTAAGTTGATGTCAAAGACAAACCATGTGATATTCTTTGTAAAAACCACTTGCCTGTGTTTCTTGAGCCTCTGAATGTTACGACACGCGTTGGCAGAATGATCCAAAGTCGCATTAAAGGCAATCCGAGACTGAGTCCAACTGTTCGTGGTCCCCGAAGGTCAGGTTTGGTTGGAGTGAAATAAACAAAATTTTCGAATGAGTGATCAAAATTTTCAAGCATGAAATTAACCATTAATGTTCAAACGCTCTCTCTCTCTCTCTCTCTCTCTCTCTCTATATATATATATATATATATATATATATATATATATATATATATATATATATATATATATATATATATATATATATATATATATATATATATATATATATATATGGGCAATTTTAAGTAGTTACATAGAACCTAACGGCCTCTTCATATAGAATCGAATCCGTCAGCGTTTGCGTTAAAGATTCCGTTGGCGCTGATTGCTTAAATAGGTCAATGATTGGTATATGATTGGATAAAAATTCTGACGCTGACTCTGATGGATTCTATGTGAACAGAACCTCAGAAGCTTTGGGCTAATAATGAAGTATTGTTTGAAATTATCTGTTTTCACGATTAGATTCAAAAGCATTCCTACTATTATTAATTTGTCCCAATTGTAAAGTAATTTTCATTTTACCTATTGCTAATTTAACTAGAAAAAATATTAAATCATGCAACTTAAGTCTTGTGAAAATAACCACCTGTAACTATTTTCCCTACAGTTTAACTTAGGGTGAGTAACATTGTTAAGATTTCAAAGAAAGCATCCCAACTAAGATTCCCCCCCCCCCCCTAAAGACGCAGATTGCGTTTCTACGTGTATTCCATTATCAAAGTCCTTCTACCTTCGTTGCTAACTTGACACATAAAGTAATTCGATGGTCGCAACTGCATCAAACATTTGCGAAATAACTCCAGCTTTAACTATCAACAATTGGCGGAACTTCTTTTATCTCGAATGTCCTCATTTGGGAAAATGGTAAAATCTAACTCTTAACATTTTGCAGACATGGACTTCTCAAATGCTGCTAGAGACTTTTGTAAACTTTGGGGTGATTTTAAAAAGAGCATTCATAATCTGATACGTAATAAAATTATATTGTAGTAACGTATTAAAATTGCGATACGTATGGAGCAACTGAAAGCTCAAATTAATATTTACTGTCAGTAAATGGAACTAAAACAATTTCAAGAAAGGAAGTTAGAAGATGCGTTTATGATTGACACACACATTTTCCAAGACAAAGGGATCTTGATATTTTTCTATATAGTACATCAGTGTTAGCGCCCACGCACAGGCTTGACGATTTAGTGCCCAAGCATGGGCTTGGCGATTTTAAATTTACAATAACCCTTTCGCCAAGCCCTGTATATATAGCCTTGTGATTTTGAGTTGCTCTCAGGTATGCAGCGAATTCCAACATTAAAATTCTCGCTGTTGCTCAAAACATGACTATTCGGCAAATCACTATCTCCCCATGGTATTTTCGCAATGTTGACATTTATAGGGAGATAAATCTCCCCACTATTCAAAATTATCTTCAAAATCTTGCTATTAACTTCCATAAAGATTTACCAAATGATCTTATTAAAAATCTTATCGATTACGATCCTGCTGACCCAGCTAACAAGAAACGGCCCTGTGCCATTATTGCTCGTAACTTTTAATTGTTTGTCCTGTTCTTTGTTCGCTCAGTCACTTTTTACCCCATGTTTTAGCTTTACTTGTGCGTTTTGTTTTCCCCACTTTCTATTTTCCTTCCTACTTTCGTTTTTTTATTGATCACTGAAGTTGTATGCATTGCTATATCATCCTACAGGGGAGGGCCCGGCCCATGCATTGCTATATCATCCTACAGGGGAGGGCCCGGCCCATGTATTGTAGTTATCACTACTCTTCCTGAAACTCCTGAAGTTGCTCTCAGGTTTATCAGCTCTGTCAAGAGCATCGCATTTGTACCTACAGGCACCACTTCATCATTTTAGCTTATTGTTTTAAATCATGTTCTTGTTTTAAATAAAGTTTTAATTAATCCTACAGTCCGCTTTTACTTTTTATCGACTTAACGCATAATCAGCAACATATATATTTGGTCCGTAACGACCGGAATTTACAAATTCGCAGGATGTCTACGAGAGACAGCATTAAAATAATTAATCGAAAAAGAGGACCATTGAAATCCTCAATCACCAAATTATCGGCATTCCTGGACTCCGATAATAACAGACTTCTATGTGAAACTAAGCTACAAAACCTACAAAAGATCACGATTTCACTTTGTGAAATAAAGAACGCTTACTACGAAGAAATGGATGATGCAAATTTGGAAATTCTGGGAGGCTCAGTGGTGGATTTGGAGGATGAGTATGAAAAACTAGAGGTGAGGCTGAAAAAAATTCTTATCTTTAGTATTAAAGAAACAGTGATTGTTGAGGGCGTAGAGAGATGCTCGGAATCCATGACCGAAGGTATCCATATAAGACTTCCTGAAATCACTTTGCCAAAGTTTTCTGGTCATTACCAGCATTGGCAGAATTTTAAATTGCATTTTAATAATTTAATTCACGAAAATGATAAATTATCGGAAAATCATAAATTGTTCTACTTAAAATCTACTCTTAGCGGTGCGGCTGCAGAAATCGTTACATTGGAAGATACTTATTGTTCATTATTTAAAGCGTTATCTGATCATTTTGATAACAAACGTTTGATTTGTAACAGTTATTTTAATGAAATCTTATCATTAGAAATTCCAATTCAAGAATCAACAATGGGCTTAAGAATGTGTGTTGACACTTGCGAAAAGCGCATTCATGCTCTTAAAAGCATATGTTTAGAATTAAATGAATTTTCAGAAACATTGTTGATAAATATTTTGGTTAAAAAATTAGATAAAGAATCTAAAAGACAGTTCGAGCTTTCGTTGGATACTTCAGATTTGCCCAAATGGATTAGTTTCATTGAAGTCTTATAAAAAGATGTTTAATGTTGGAAAATATTCAAACAGTTGGTGCTATTATAAAACCGAGACATCAATTTAAATCGCACCGAAAATCACATTCATTTTTAGTTAAAAACAATTCTAAAAACGTTTGCGTTGCATGTAAGGGTACACAACCTCACCCTTTATTCAAATGTAACTCCTTCCTGAAATTAGACCCCTTAACCAGGCTTAATCTAATTGGGAATACCCATTGCACAATTACTTATCTAATCTACATAAATCTAAATCATGTTTAAGCGATAGAACGTGTAAGCATTGTTTTTCCCCCTCGCAATAGCCTTTTACACGTTAAGCATAACCCAAGTATTAAAGATGATTCAGTCAAACTATCTGCAGCTGTGGTTTCCGGTCAACAAATTCCAATTGGAAAAGTCAGTAATTCAGAAACCCAGGGTGATATTTTGGTTTCATTGCATTTAAAAGAGGAGCACTCGAGAAAGGCGAGCTCTGAATCAACAACTCTTTTTCCGACTATCATTGTTTATGTTAAAAACAATACCCAACTTCCACTGAGGGCATTGTGTGATTCGGGTAGTGAAAATAATTTTATTTCGTCTCGTATGGCAGGTGAATTGGGATTAAAGAAAATTTAAAATAACATGTTTATTAGTGGAATAAATGGAAGTGTAACTCGCATAAATTCTAAAATTTACGCAGAGATCCCGAATTCAAATGAATTCTTTTCTAAAGTCGTAGAATTATTGGTTATTCCGAAAATAACTGATTTTGTTCCTTCTCGTAATATTGCAGTTGAAAAGTTAAATCTTCCTTCTGGTTTAAGCTTAGCAGATCCAAATCTGGGTCAATCGCATAAAATAGATATTTTATTATCATCTTCCTCTCTTTTTGAGATCTTGGAAGCGGGCAAATATACTATTGATAATTTTATATTTCAAAATTCACAATTTGGCTATATTGCTAGTTCGAGTACGGAAGGGGGTTTTGACCATAAATTTTGCGGTTTGGTTGCTCAAAAGAATCCAATTGGCGACTTAATCGAAAAATTCTGGAAAATAGATTCAATTAATGAAAATAATTGTTTTGGAAGCGAATCTGTTTTTTTTTTGTGAGGAACACTTTAAATCAACGCATAAAAGAAACGATGATGGTAGATATATGGTAGAAATGGCTATGAAACAATCTCCCCCTAATTTATGATATTCAAAACAAACTGCTCAAAAGCGCTTAGACAGTTTAATTAAAATATTAGAGAGGGATCCTCAAATGAAAGGACTTTATTCTGAATTTTTGGAGGAGTAGGAAGCCCTGAGTCATATGGAAAGAGTCGTTGAGAACAAATTACCCAATAATAATTATTTCTTACCACATCATGGTGTTTACAAGCCCGATTCATCATGTACCCCCCTTCGAGTAGTATTTAACGCGAGCTTCCCTAGTTCTAATGGAATTTTTTAAATGGTGCTTTATTAAGGGGTGATGTTGTCGAGGATATTTTTGATTTGATAGTTAGGTTCAGAATACATAAGTTACATTTACTTTTGATGTTCAGAAGATGTTTCGTCAAATATTGGTGTCACCACATCATAGAGATTATTTACGAATTTTGTGGTATGAAGATGACACGTATCAACCGATTACTTATAGACTGAAAACAATTACATATAGAACATCCTGCGCACCATATTACGCAATACTCACGTTGAAACAGCTTGCAATCGATGAATCATCAAACTTTCCGTTAGCTTCAGAAATCGTTTTACGTGACATTTACATGGATGACGGGATTACGTGTGCAATTGACCTAAAAATTGCACAAACTCTACAAACGCAGCTCACTGAATTATTTGCTAAAGGATGTATGAAGTTACATAAATGGACTTCTAATTCTAGGGAGCTCTTAAGCAGTTTTCCTGGCTCTAATAATGAACGCGCATTTCCAAATGATAATCATGTTTCGAAAACTTTAGGTATGAATTGGTCACATTTCGAGGATTATTTTATTTATAAAGATTGCAAACAGGAGGCTAAACCCACCAAAAGAAATGTACTTTCTGTAATCGCGATACTTTATGACCCCTTAGGACTACTTGGGCCTATTAGTTGTAAAATGAAAATTTTTCTCCAAAAGTTGTGGTTAGAAAAATTAACCTTTGATGACATTTGTCCTCAAAACCTGTCCAATTAATGAAATAAGTTAATTACATCATTAAAGAGTACAGAACTGATTAAAATTCCAAGATGGATACTTGTCGATACCCCTCAGAGATTAGTGCTTCACTGTTTCTCGGATTCATCTCAAGCAGTGTGTGGTGCTGTTATTTATCTGCAGTGTATCATGCCCGGATCACATCCAGACTTGTGACGAGCAAGTCACGAGTCTCTCCCCTGAAAACTTTAACCATTCCAACACTGGAGCTTAGTGATTGTGTTCTTACATCTCAGCTAAAAACAAGGATTGAGCAGTCTCTGCATATTCAAATAGACAGTGTACAAAAGTATACTGATTCAACCATTCCCTGTCATGGATTCAGACACCCCCTCACTGTCTTAAAACATTTGTTGCCAACAGGGTTGTAAGGATACAACGATAGACTGAGAACTTTGTTTGGAAGCATGTTCCATCGAGTCTCAACCCGGCAGACGTCATTTTGAGAGGACTTGATCCGGATCAACTGGCTGACCATAGCCTGTGGTGGAATGGCCCCTCATTCCTTCAAGAACCCATTCTTCCAGACTCTGATGACCAACTACAAGATGATGTGTCTTCAGATTGCCAATTTTTGTGTTAACTGAAAGAAGCTACCTCTCATAATTTATGAACTCTAAAGTCTTCTGATTTTTTTACTACCTTTTTTAGTCTGAGTAATAATTTTAGAAAATTTAGATATATTTTTTATTTTGTAGTTAGATTTATAGCGAAATGTCGAAAGCAGAGGAAAAATGGTCCTCTTTCAGCTGCTGAAATTCAAGAGGGTGAGTGTAGGTTGATTTCGCTGGTGCAGCAGAGTTCTCAGACTGAGGATTTTGTAAGGCTTGGCAATCAAAAACAGATAACCTCTTCTTGTAAATTAAAATTTTTGTCCCCATTTTTTGATAAAATGTCAAATTTCATTAGAGTGGGAGAAGATTAAGTAACTCTGATTTACCCTTTCAGGAAAAATATCCTATTGTGTTACCTAAAAATCATATTGTTTCTAAATTAATAATGGAAGATTTAAATGTGAAAAACTGACATGTTGGAGCGCAAACGCTCTTACATCTAACCAGGCAAGACTTTGGGCCAATAGCTGGTAGAAACTTGGCTCGCAGTATTGTTCATGGCAGTGTTACTTTCACAAGGTATAATCCCCAATTTTCAGTTCAAATAATGAGTGATTTGCCCAGGGAACGATGAACTCCTACGTCGCCTTTTTGGTTTCTGGGGTGGAGTTTTGTGGTCCTTTCTACATTAAAAATAAATTCCAAAGAAAGGGACCTCTTCAAAAAATGTATATAGCAGTTTTCGTATGTTTTGTTATTCACGCAGTACACTTTGAAATCGTTTCAGATTTAACTTTTGACTCTTTTATAGCCGCTCTAAAAAGATTCATGTCACGGAGAGGTAAAATTTCAACTATCTTTTCAGATAATGGTCGTAATTTTGTTGGAGCAAACAACGAATTAAAGCATTTACTCAGGCTTATTAACAATCCAGATAATACTTTGACTAACTATTTTGGTTCTGAGAAAATTCAATGAAACTTCGGGCCCCCCAGATCTCCACATTTGGGAGGCTGGAGTTAAATCGCTTAAATTTCATTTATTACGTGCAGTGGGTGGCCTGAAGTTGACTTATGAAGAATTTTTAATTGTCTCAAACCAAATAGAAGGAATTTTAAATTCCCGACAATTAATACCTCTTTCCTCAGGCGCAAATGAACTGCAAGCTTTAACCCCAGCTCATTTTTTGATCGGCAGACCAATTTTGCCCATGATCGAACCGAATTTGACAGACTTTTCTGATAATATTCTGAAACGATGGCAAAGAGTAACAAAAATAATACAACATGTTTGGATGAGATGGAACAGAGATTACCTTAACCATTTACAACAGAAAAATAAGGAGTATTTCCAAAAGAACAATATCAATATAGGTACAATGGTAGTTGTGAAAAAGGATAATATGCCTATTAGCTCTTGGTTACTAGGACGCATAGAACAGGTTTTTTATGGAGAGGATCATATTATTCGTGTTTGCCTTGTAAAGACAGCGAGAGGAACTTATAAACGTCCAATTACTAAATTAGCTGTTTTACAAATTGATATTTGAATGTTGAAATAGTTTCGTATTTATTTTTATATGATTGTATTTTATATTAATTCATGTATGGTTTTATAAATTCATAATTGCTATATTTTATGTATATCAATTCACAATTGTAATACTTGTAATTTTAAGTCGTGTTAATTTGTAGGTAATGGTGTGCAACGTTTGTTACCTTTCACGGTCGGGTGGTGTGTTAGCTCCCACGCACAAGCTTGGCGATTTTAAATTTACTGTAACCCTTTCGCTAAGCCCTGTTTATACAGGGTGTTCCATAAATACCGCCCAAACTCTGCACAGCCAGATTCCTCGTTGGCAGTACATAAAAAATGCCCAAATAACTGTACCTGTACGACCCATAGTTATGAGAAAAATACGAAAAACAAAGTATGACGTCACATCTGGTGCAAGGAAAAAAAACATTTTATTTGACACATCAACAGCAGTATTTGCAAATATTTATAAAGGCAGATGTTCAAAGTGTCCGCCGTGCATATCGAGGCAAGTTTGAGCGCACCGTGAAATGGATGACTGCACACGTCGCAGCAAACTCGGTGTCCACCGAAGCACAAGCAGCATGCAGACAAGCAAAGTCCGTTTTTTTAGTCACTACGTCTCGATACACCAATTCCTTCAGATGGTCCCATAGGAAAAAATCCAACTGTGTGAGATCTGGCGATCGTATCGGCCATAGAACCGGACCCCCACGTCCAATCCAGCGGCTGGGGTATTCCATATCCAGCCAACCACGTACAGGAGCATAGAAATGCACCGGAGCCCCATCATGCTGAAACCAAAGGCCATGTATTGTCGCTAAGGGTATGTCATCGAGGAAATCGGGTAACACATCACGGAGAAATACCAAGTAGGAATGTCCCGAGAGCAGTTCAGACAACAGATATGGTCCAAGTAGGCGATCCCCGGGTATGCCGGCCGACACACACATTTACAGACCAGCGGTCCTGATGTTTCTGCGGGCGTATTAAATGAGTATTGAACTGGGAATACATATGTTGTGATTTTTGAATACCCCATCACGAGTGAAACATGATTCATCAGTCCACAAGATATGTACAATGAAACCATTATCTATGTTATGTTGCTGCAACAGCCATTCACAAAAGTCCATTCGTTTCTGATAGTCATTAGGTTTTAACCTTGCACGGTTTTGTACCGAAATGGGTACAGCCTCTCTGACCGTAAAAGCCTGTGCACAGTACTTCTATTCGAATTCAGCTCACTGGTTAGTGTGCGCGTGCTTTCTTCGGGCTTTTCTTCAACCCGCCGTAGTATTGCATCCTCCTGTGTTACCGTCAGGGCGCTATGCGGTCTTCCAACATCGTGAGGACTGTGTGTCGTGCAGAAGCTTCCCGTATTTCGCAGACTGTCGTCCAGCCTGCGGATGACTTTGGTATCGGGAGGACGGTGTGACGGATATCGACTTGCATACTCCCTAGCAGTTCGTAGGGAATTTCCATTGCATTGCCTTAGATCAAGTACATGTCGCAATATTCACGAACGGAATACATGATCACCATGCGAAGAATACCGGTAGCTGCAGGATGCAGCCTTTTAAATACGAGTTAAACGACGGCTTAACGTCATTCCACGGCGCGCGCATGCATGACGCGATATGCGCGAACATTTTGAACATTATCGTCGGAAAAGATATGCAAATACTTCTGTTGATGTGTCAAATAAATTGTTTTTTACCTTGCACCGGATGTGACGTCATACTTTGTTTTTTTCGTATTTGTCTCGAAAACTATGGGTCGTATTGGTACAGTTCTTTGGGCATTTTTTATGTAATTCCAACGAGGAATCTGGCTGGGCAGAGTTTGAGCGGTATTTATGGGACACCCTGTATAGCCTTGTGATTGTGAGTTGCTCTCAGGTTTATCAGCTCAGTCAAGAGCACATATTTTGTCAGCTCTGTCAAGAGCATCGCATTTGTGCCTACAGGCACCGCTTCATCATTTTAGCTTAGTGTTTTAAATCATGTACATGGTTGGAAATAAAGTTTTTAATTAATCATAAAGTCCGCTTTTAATTTTTATCGACGTAACGCATAATCAGCAACAATCAGTAAATTACAACATTTATATATAAGTATAAATAATATGTTTTAAAGGAATCATTAACTTTGATTTCATTTATTTTATATGATATTTAATCTTAACAAGCTCCCTTTGACGGCCTCATCGAACTGCCGCTGCATAAGTCGTCCTTTTAAATATATATGTTTCAAATTCAAATTGTAATTCAATCTGATACCCATGTCATTAAGTCCTTAAATCTGCTTTGCCACGCTATCATTTTCAACTTTGGGCTTCAATGCATTCGATTCGGGTAAGTGGGGGATTAAGTGTATATAGGTATCTAAAGTGTGTGTTAAAGTATTAGCTACAAATTAGTTCTTTAATCTTTGGGTCTTCAATGTATGCTTAATGGATTTTTTTTTCTAACATAACTGCAGTCATTAGCTAGAATTGGTCATCTAAGAAATATACAGATTGTTTGATATCGGTAAGTGAATATTCATCATACTTAACTAATCTATTCATCAGTCTTTAGCTGCGCTCTATTATACGTAGCTCTGCCTTCTTTTACCCCAGTTTCCGTAAAAGTATTCCCAGACGCGAGACCATAATAATGTTTGTAAGATATTGGGTATCAATCAATGTAGCAAGTAGGATTTACATCCTCCCGGAGTTATTGCTCCTAAAAGAGTCATAAACGTTCAGCTAATCATAGCGCTGAAAATGCATTTGCTGTAAATGTTTAAAAAATATAGTTACTCGTTGACTGCAGCTACAGTCTCTGTTATTATGTTTTAAAATTTAGCCTTCACTGCGTTTTGGCTTCAATGTTTGCTTGCGAAAGACGAAAGAAAAAAAAATCGTATTTTTAAAGGCAAATATCTTTAGTTCATTTTATAAAGTTTTTATTTCTACATGTTGTTTGCTTACTTCATTATACGCCTCTGATCAGATTTTTTTATTAAATGTTTCATTGTTTTGGGGGTAGCAATCTTTCAAAATCTAAAATGTCATAATTAGCACACCATCGTTCACTTAAAGGTGCTATGTACTAACCCTATTGGATTCGCTCACCTCAGTGTTAACCTATGAAGGAAATGTGTCCAAGGATTGCCGAATTGGATTTAAATTTTTTTAATTGTACTCAGTAATAGAGAAAGAAATTTTAGACATTGGAGCCTTTTTCATTTTTTTTTAAAGAAAGGAAATAATATTTTAAACTTTAAATTATTCGGGGTGGAAATCTGGTATAGTGTGTTTTAAATGCTCCTAAATTTGGTGGACGAAATTTATAAAATGAATCCTTTTGCAGAAGGAGAAAAGTTTAGGCCATCTTAAAGTACCATTTTTATCGGATTATCAGCATTATGTAACTGTAAATAGTAGACAAATTTTCTACATAGGTTAACATTGATATGAGTGAATCCAATAGGGTTAGTACAGAGCAGCCCTAATTCGTTCTTTTTAGAAGAAAAAAATTAGGTAGTCTTTTCTAACGAAACTACCGCGGGTTATTAACGTAGGATTACTTTTCGTTGCTTACTTCTTTTGTATGTATATATGTATCTATATAATATGTACGTATGTATGTATGTATATATATATATATATATATATATAATGTCAAAATTTTGACGCATTTTGGTACTTTTCTGTCTAACTGTTAACTGCTTGTCCAAGCGATATAGACTGAGTTTGGAGCGCTACTGAAATTATAACTCGCGAGGTATGGAAGGACGGTTTTAACATCTCAAATTTTGCTTTCCGGAGGAACGTTATGGAGGAACGTAAACCTACGTTAAAATGTTTGAAAGCGAACTAAAAATGTTTGAATATTTCAAGCATGTCTTATTCCTAATTAATGTGTCATAAACTGTTTCTCTCACGTTCTACAACATCCATTCATCTATCATACTAAAGAATTCTTCGACTATGCACACTGCATTTCGCGGTCTATGAATATTACATTATTAGCCTTTAAATAGAACGTGTCAGAATACGTTTAACTACCTATACTACTTCATTTTCCATCGACTGTTATAAATCCTGTTACGAGATAGATTTTTCGCAATTCCGTTTTTTATCTTGACATCCTTGCAGAGATATAACAGAGTTACGTTAGGTTTTATAGCGATCAGTTTAAAGTGGTTAATGAAGCATAATATGCTTTTTTTTACCTTCTTCAACTTTCATTCATCAATCATTACTAACGTATTCATCGACTATGCATACAATGGGTATAGTCGATTAGCACCTGCTAGCCTCTTCATGGAATATGTTCAGATACCAATTTGGATCCCTTTGTCTTAAAATCTTCAAAAGACCTTTCTACCAGTACTTTTGCCAATACCTCTTTGGGGAAGTTTAAGTGAATTTATTTTTCAGATTACAGTATTTGTTCAAAATATAGTAGTTAATAAATAATATATTTTTTCTTGTATTCTCTTCATTTTCCATTTATCTATCATTAAAGAAGAGCTGTTGAGAGTTAAGAAGGGTTAATGAAGCATAATATGCTTTTTTTTTACTTTCTTTAACTTTCATTCATCAATCATTACTAAAGTATTCATCGACTATGCATACAATGGGTATAGTCGATTAGCACCTGTTAGCCTCTTCATAGAATATGTTCAGATACCGATTTGGATCCCTTTGCCTTAAAATCTTCAATATACTTTTTCTTTATTATCTTCAACTTCCATTCATCTATCATTACGGAAGAGCTCATTGTCTATGTATACGATGCTAATAGCTTTTTAATAGACAGTACTGAAATACCTATACGAATTCATTTACCTTCCAATAAGGTTTCGATAATGATTTTTACCATGACATCATTGTGGTAATTTAAGAGGGTTGCTCTACAGTATATAGAACGTTTTGCTGTAAAACTGATGGTTCATGATGAGTTATATTACTTCTCATAACTTTCATTCGTCTATCATCTATATATATAAAATACGTAGTTCCGTAACTGACTGACTGACTGACTGACATGTGACTCACAGACCAAACCTCTGGACCTAAAGGGCTGAAATTTTGCACGGCGATTCTTCTTATAGTGCAGGGGTGCACTGAGAGAGATTTTTGAAAAAAATTTCTTAGATTTTTTTTAAATTAGATTTTTAAGCTGTTTTGTAACATTCTTTAAAGTTTGCATTTAAAATAATAATCCGAGGGTTATAAAATTTATATCACTATAAAGATCCTAAAAATTCCTTTAAAATGAAATCTTTTTCGAATCTTTACCTTCATTTTCTGATTTTTGGTGAATTTTTAAAGATTCGTTTTTAGAATTTAATTTAATTCTTCTTAGATTTTTTTAAATTAAATTTTTAAGCTGTTTTAGTAACTTTTTTTGAGTTTGCATTTAAAATAATAAGTTGAGGGTTATAAAATTTATATCACGAAAAAGATCATAAAAAGTCTATTAAAATGAAATCTTTTTCGAATCCTTACCTCCATTTTCTGATTTTTGGTGAATTTTTAAAGATTCATTTTTAGAATTTAATTTATTAAATGCTGATCACGTGGTTTCTTTTCTTTTAATTTTACGTCACGTGCTTAACAATTAAATAGACAAAAAAAGTTTTCTTGCTAATGCGACAGGCGATTGGACATTATCCAAAAAAAAATTAACGTACAGTAAAAGAAATGTTCCTCAAACTGTACTATATTAACTATACTATATTCTTTAGTATGTTCTATTAGATTTAATTTGAATATTTTCTTCTAAATTATTTTGTCTATGAAAATATCCATTACGATTTCTTCTATAAATATATTTTTTTCATCTTTTTTACATCAATTGCATATATTGATCGTTGTATTTATTATAAATATATATATATATATATATATATACATATTTTTGGCATTAATTGCATACATTGACCTTTGTATTTAATTTGAATGTACTCCGTAGCGAAGTACGGGTTTTAAGCTAGTTATTAAATATTTAAAGTCCTTCTTTGGGGTCAGTGAGTGGGGAAGGTACAATCCCCCAGATATCTCCCCTGGGGTTGCTCGGTTAAAATTAAGGTGGCATCTAGCCAAGTCAAACTCCAACCCTTGTGGGGCTATTATAAACCGGAGTCGAACTACTCAGTCCACAAACCCTATATGGACCTGGTCATGAACTTCCATCCAGGGGGTATTAGGAACGAAAACGGTTAGTGGGCGTGGTGGCCTAGTTGGCAAAGGCAGCGAGCTATTGATCTGAACGTCTCTGGTTCGATGCCGGTCGCTGACAAATCCCCGCCGTGTACACTATTGGGGGCTAGTGCACGAAAAATTTGTAGTTGCTGCAATGTCCTCCAAGTTCTCAAAATTTACCTCTGGAGGTGCTGGGTCAAGTGTACCGGTCTCGTCACTTGACTCGGTTCAAAATTACGGGACCGGTCCTTTAAACTCCGACCTTTGCTATTCAAAACAGGAGCCGCATGATTCTGCCCAATAGCCTTTATGAACTTGACCTAATATACTGTCGGTCAAGGGGCAACAACAACGCAGGAACAACAGCAACAACTAGTTAGTTGACTACACCTGCAACGCTGTTTGTCTTTAACCCTTCAGCGGGCGCGCCCGTGTACAAAATGCAACATTTTCGTAATTTTGAATGGTTTGTTTTTACATGTAAGGTTTGAATGTTCTATGCAGTTTCTATTTATAGCTACACCCTTTCTAATCCAGGTATAATTTTCTGACCCTTGTTTTCTTTTCCATTCATTGGTAGTCGTGATTTAACAGTGGTAAACCAGCGATATACTGGATTACAATACGACAAAAACAGGAATTGATGTACTCGATCCAATGTGCAGCTATTACACGGTATCCCGCATATCACGAATGATGCATATCAAGATGGACTCTCTCGTTGTTTTTAGGTTTTGGGACATAATAGGAATCGATTCGCAAGCTGTCCTTAGATCCAATAAACCGGACAGTTTTGAAATAAGGCGATTGTATCTGCATTCTTTGGCCTTTAATTATAAATATATCTCAATATTATAAACATTTTATATCTTGTCATAAAACGCAGAAATATTATTTTCAATTTGAAAAAAAAAGTTTATTACAAAAGGAATAATCAAGGTTGAAAGAGACGTTGCCCTTTGTGCCACGCGCGCCCGCTGAAGGGTTAATACACTGCATTTAAATGCCTATAGTAACACATTTTCCTTGTAATGTTCTGAACTCAGATCTGATATTGATTTTTCCAGTACTGCTTAATACCAGGACTTCATAGGGGCAATTCAAATGAGTTGATTTTAGAGTTTAAAGCATTCTATTCAAAATATAGTGGTTACTAATAAAAAAAATTTATTTTACTTCCTACAGCTTCCATTTATCCTGATTGTAATAGAACTCAAATTCACAACACATACGATGTTATTATCCTTTTAATAGAATATGTTTAAATTCGGCTATACAGATTCATGTTATTTATAATACTGTTTCGATACTTATTTTAACAAATATATAATTTTGGAATATTAGCTTAGTTACTCCACAATTCACAGAGTGTAGTCATATTCAGTGGTTATTGAACAATAACATTTTTCTTTTATTTCCAACAAATCCTATTTCTCATCTTATTTAATATATCAACGTATAGAACGCTATTCACCATTTACTAAAATGTGTATTGATACTGCTCCAGGATTGATTTTACTTGGATAACACCGGGGAAATTTAAGTCAGTCGCTTTAAGATTTATAGCGGTTAGTTGAAAATCTATAGTTATGCTGAATAAAATGTTTCTATAAACATACATTCTCTTAAACGGAGCTTTTTTTATTACTTTGAATTTTTTATACTGGCATTAATGAAATTATGTGAGTTTATTAAACTGGACTAATATCTTTTCTATATTATAATTTAATACTCGAAGTTTAAGGCTGCTGTGTACTAACCCTATTGGATTCGCTCTCCTCAGTGATAACCTATGGATAAAACTTGTCCAAGGATTTGTCCAAGGACTTGGATTTAAAGATTTTCTTTAATTGTATTCCGTAATAGAGATAGAAATTTTACGCCTTGAAGATTTTTTTCGTTTTAAAAAAATGCAAATGAAAATTTAAAATTTAAATTATTTGGGGGGGAGGGAATCTGGTATAGTGTGTTTTAAATGCTCATCAATTCCTCAAGGGAACGAAATTTATAAAATGAACTAGCAGAGTGGCAACCCGATGTGTTGCTTTTTTTAATTTAAAATGAAATGGCTTTATGTCTTAAAGATTAAAAGCTGTTTATTCCCTTTTAAAAATATATTAGATTTTAAAAAAAAATAATTATTTAAAATTTCCTTTTTCAAATTTTGCATTTTAAACAAAAAAGCTCATTCAATTACAAAAAAATTCTAAAGGCTTTAACTTCTCCTTTCCTAAAACTAAAATTATTTCCGGTACTTCAAATTTATTTCAATTATGTTCTTGTGGATTTCAATTATGTTCTTGCACACGACGGCGGCTGGTTTCGAACCCGGGACCTTAGGATTAGACGTCAGGAGCGATACCTCTGAGCCACCGTTACTTCGGTGAACGGAACTTTGAGAAACGGAAAGGAGCTGGCCCACCCGGAATGTCAACTTTTTCTGCTGTCCTCTTCTATTGAGTTCGGCAGTTTTAATTGAATAATTATAAAAGTTTAAATTTTTGAAAGTTGAGGATAGCATCAGTGCACGCGTCTCGGCCGTCCGCGTATATCGGTACCAGTCGCGATATCCTGCTATGCTCGGTTCGCGAGATTAGCCCGTCCCCGTGTCTGCTAACTAACAAACTAACATTTGTTTACCTTCAGCTGTTAATAGTAAGATTCTGTTGCAGGGGGCAGAAAAGTTCAGGTTATAGGTTGTAATAAAACTTTAATAAATTGAGGCGTGTGGGTGTTGCGGCAAGCAAGGAAACATAGAGAATTGACCTTTATCATACATTTATTCGACAATACTAAAAATTTTTCTAAAGGGAAATTAATAATAGAATTAGGTTCCCCTTCATATTATCATTTAATACATGAGGAATCAGAAGCAGAGACAAACTCTTCCGCCAAAGCAATTATTTCTAGGATCTTTCGGGAGGCACTTATTACTGTTGAAGAATACTGCGATGAAGGATTTCTTTGACAGGTGCCCACACCAGGTCCTCTTCAGCATCATCATGTCAGATTCAAGTAACTTCCTCTAGATTCCGAGACAGCTCAATCAGTTTTCTATATCGTCCGAGCTCCAGGGAACTGCAAGCGAAATCTGTTGACCTTCTCTTGGGTTTTTTTTTTCTTGGAGGGGCTGTTGTCCGTTTACCGGGACCATTTTGGCCCACCCCTTTTTCTCTCATAGGACAGTGGGCTGCCTTTCTCTTAGCAGTTCCTGCCCCAATTGGTCCCTTATTTCACTGCTCATGTTCACAGTCTACCAAGTACCTCCCCACCATAATTTTCGTTTGGGATACCACTTCGACCATTATCTGAAAGTTTTATTGTGGACCATAAAATAACGTCACCATCTCGCAACATTTACAGTCTTTTGATCGCTATCAATGGCCCCACAGACAGCTTTTTACACCACCTTAGTGTTCTTCAAGTCTTTATTTATTTTTTTGCATCTGGAGTTGTTATAAGAGTTTCATTATTGACCACCTCTCTATCACACACTGAGGTGAATTATAACATTCAGGGCTTCTACACAGGTATCTGAAAATACCATTTTATTGGATTATCAGCATTTATGTAACTTTAAAGAGTAGGCAAATATTTTCTCCATAGGTTAACATTGAGATGAGCGAATTCAATATCGTTAGTACATAGCAGCTTTAATGATCAAAATTCTGAAAACATCCCTTTAACCTGTAAGCGAAATCTATTTGCGTCACCACTAATTTCCTCTGCATCTAAAGAAATTTTGTTTGTCCTTTCATTAGGATAAAACTATTCCCTAAGAAAGAAACATGAACGTAATTGTTCATCTAAATTATATAGTTCCAAAAGTTCACGAAGAGGAAAAAAACAGATTTATAGCATTTCGTTACATTGTAACGCTTTACAGCTCACATACAAATACTAATTAAAAATTATCCACGGCTAACGGGACAGTACCAATCAATAGAAGAACTTCATTGAACTTAATAGAAGCCAGCAACCCCTATTAAGTTCATTGAAAATTCTTCATTATTATCTACATTTGTATTCGCTACGATAGCAGCCACTCCTTTAGATTTTAAAGTCATCCCACTTCCCATGATAAAATATACGACAGCAACCAAAAATCGATTCCGTGACTAGATATTAATTTAATTACTTCGTGAGTATGGTGCAACAATAATCGATATCCCCCTTGCGCCGATTACCTGACAAGTCGAATTCCTTAATCTGTTATTTTAGACGTTCCGTGTACCGGCTACTTTAGATTACTGTTGATTTTCGGGTAATTATAATAATAGTATTGGAAAATAAATATCCCTTTGTCTTTTAAGAGCATTATGGGAGGAATCAATCCCACAACGTGTTGCAAATGTATGATTAAAAATGTATTAGGAATTCGATTAGTGCTATGCAACACAATTCCGATAGAATTGCTAAATAATTCTGAACGAAAAAGAGTAGAAACACTTACAACAAGGAAGTAGAAGTTTTAATTCGAATGTCAAAAAATTATATGCACATTGCTTGTAAAGCAAGATTTATATCTATTTTTATCTTTACCCACGCTTTTGATATCTATAGAACGTAAGTCTTTTTGAAAATAGAAAAATCAAGCAGTAACAAATCAATAATTTAAAGTAGTGCATAATTTACAAATCTCATAGTTTATATTTTTTCTTTCTCCTAATAGCAACATGTCTAATTGTTTTTAAAGTTTTAATATAAGTAGTATGATAAATTTTCTCCTTCAACGGCAAAAATATATGCATTATTTAACGGTGGGTTTTTTATTAACTATACTACTTTAATTGATACAATAAAACAGATTAAAATTTATATATCTTATGGAACATGTTAACCACCTGTTTAACATTAGATTCGTCTCATGTCTAAGTCTAGAAAATAAAAGTTCTTTTTTTAAGAAATGTTGTAAACAAATTTCGTTATCTGAATGTATATTTATGAGAAAATTCCTCTCGTGTATTTGGAGGTGTACTTAACTGGAAAAATAAATAAATGCTTTGAACTCTCGATTAACCGTCAGTGGCTTGGGCCTATTCACACTTTATCCATCAGCGTCAGCGTTACTCGTATTGACATATTTTAAACCAATCACAGACCATAACAATTTCGCGGCTAATCGTATGCAGCTTTTTGATTGGTTAAACATATTTCAATACGAGTTACGCTGACGACGATGGACGCAGTGTGAACAGCCCCTAAGTTTGTCATCGACAAAGAGTCAAGTAAAAGATAAAGTAAAATGCAATCTGTCTAAAGTATATCAGCAAGGCTCGAAGCAAGAGATTATAATAAACTTTTTTTTCAACCTTAATCTTTTAAATAACAAATGAATGTTATATCTGACTACAAACTATTCAAACTTTTTTTTATAAAAAAGGTAGTCTCTTCTTACCAATAAATAATACCAAAATATCCAATACATTTTTCACTGGTAGCATTAAATATATTGGTAATCCAGCTTGATTTGTTGTATCTTTAATTTCTCACCAAACAATTTTTTATCGCCCAGAAGCATCTGCTTTGCATGTTCGATTTCCCCTGCTTCAACTAGACCACGCATACTTTGAGTGTCAAATTACTTTTCCCCGCAGGAACAAAAGAGATTTAAAGTGGTTCCGAATGTTCCATCGTTCGGCTATAAGGATTATTTTTATGTCTGTGCCTGGATTTTATCGAATTTCGCAGAGTCAAGATAGGGTAACTGGAAATGAAAGAAAGATTTCTCCTTAGCGATTTCCCAAAAATTTTAGGGTATTGAGTCGAGGCCAAAGCATACTTCTTGCATACACTCATTTTCTCCTGTATGGTTATGGCTTAGATGTTTTATCAAGTATAGAAATGTCTAAAACTTCCGTAATTAGAGAGTTAAAAGCTTATTTCAACATTACATTGAAACGAAAATTTATTTATTTTTTAAATTTGGAAGGGTACGGGACAAAAAATTTAATTTTTTTTTTATTCAAGCACATTTTGAAATGATTCTAGAAATGATTTTTTTTTGTCTTTATATTAAGAACATTATGCATACAAAAAGTACTTGTACATTTTATAATTATGTTTTTAAAAAATCGAATTTTAACTGAGTAAAAATTTAAAATTTGAAGCTTTTGATATGTTCGGCAAACCAAGAGCTCTCTTTGAATAATTTTTTTCAATCTTGGGCATAGGAGAGTTTTTAAAATAATTTAAATTTGAGATCGTAAAATTTTATTTGCAAATATTAAAAGTACTATTAATCGATTGCCGATAAAGGGCAAAAAAATCGTTTATTTCGGAATAAGTTTTGATTTAGAGAAAATATTTTTAGAGTTTTTTTCTTTAAACCAAAAATCCTGTAGACATAGTTAGAGGAATATAAAACAAGGGAGCGAAATTTCACTGCGATACTTTACAAGAATTTTAGATATATCCTTTTATAAATGGCGAAGAATGAAAATTTTCATACTAAACTAAATAAGGCTTACAGTTATATATATATATATATATATATATATATATATGTCGGACATTGGAGCTTCACGCCCGATCGAAATACATCTTAATCCGAAACTTGAGAACCATGATGCAGTCGGTGAACCGGTGGCGTAGACATTCATTAATTAAATCCATCAAACAGCAAGATGTTAACACAACAGGCATAAAACACTTCAAATGATCTTCCTAAACATCTTTATTAAATTTCTTTAAACCTCTCAGCTCCATAATTAATAAAATTACTTCCCAACCCTTCCCAAAAATACGTACCGTCGAGCGGCACGTCCTATCATTTCCTATCCATCCATGACTCTGGCGATAAATCCTTTGTTCATAGCTTTTAACGAACGCTTAGTGACGCTCATTAGTTATGCGTGATGTCATATTGGATCTTATTGCTAAACTCAGCATTTCCTTTCTCTTCGACACTCAAACCACAGATGCGCCAAGATTATATAATGAAAAGGGGAATTTCCCTCTAGAATCTGTGGTTCTTCGGAGATTGAATCAAGCCGACCCATTAATTCCATTTTCACTGCAATACATGCGCCGCTTATTTGAACTCCCAGACTTTTTAATTGTTAAATCCTATATTTTAATAACTAAAATCCCATTTTAAGGTCGCGTGATCGCCCCCCATATTTAAGCCTCACAACTTTCCCCCCCGTCCCCCTGAAGGCGTGCACACAAGGAGTAGCTAATTCTCTGCAGCACGTCCTCAGAAGAGAAAACACAAAATTCAATTTCAAAGATTTTTTCTAACCCACTGGAAAATATGCTGAGTTGGGACGTCTCCCACACTACAAAAATTAACTAATAACCCTAGCTACTGAAACTCATCATCATCTTGTTAACCCATTTAAACAAACTAAAATTAAATTACATTTACGATTAGAATAGGGCGATCGTTCTCCTGAAGGCGTGCCCACAAAGAATGGCCAGTTCTCTGCAACACGTCTCCAGAAGAGAAAAACAACAAAAAAAACTTAATGACTCATCAACTGAAAATTGCTGCTCAGGGCGGGCCCTCCCCGCACAGCAAACTCAGAAGAAAACCCCACAAAATTATTCCTAATTACGACTTGATTCAACCACATTGATATTAACTAAATTTTCCTAAATATTTGACGTCTAATTTTTAAAAAAAACTAAAATTAAAATTCTTATTTACTATACTAAATCGTGCACCTAACCCCATGGAGCTGAGAAAATACAAGTTACATAAATGTCTCCATTCGAGACAGAAGTTACATTGAATCACTTAAAATATTATGACAACAATAACACAGCAGTAATTATTAAAATATCAAAATTAATTGTAAAAGAATATTACATCAACATTATTAATAGAACACTAAAATGAAATTTAATAAACACAAAATATAACTTGAACTTGTAAGAAAATGGTAAATAAAATTTCCGTGAACACCCACACTATCCTTTTTAGCTCAAGAAAAACAAACCTTGTGCCGAAGCACCTTGAGTCCATCACCTAGAAAATGAGTCCTGACTTTAAAATTGACAAAGTTCAGAGTTCTTGAAATATTTACTGTTCTTGTAAAAAATTGGGGTGTCACAAAACTTCATACAAAATAATTTTATTTATAACACTATTATTAGAATTTAAAACCCTTCCTCAGATGTCTGTTATGGTGGTCATACTCCACAACAGCAGTGGGAATTTTATTAAGAGCTTTCAGCGTATCATCGGGGATACCTGATTCCTCCGAAACTTCAAATTTGACACAACAAATCACTAGTGAAAAACATAACCCTAATACATATTTCAAATTCTCTAATATTTCAAAAAAATTTTCGTTTTCACCATGATGTACAAAATTCTATACCTCTGAGTTTTACAAAATAATGAAGCATGTCTCTACACTCATGCTTATCTGAAAATTACAGGGAGACCTCCCAAACTAGTAAATGAAGTGGCGACCAAAAACACACAAGAAATGAATATCAAATTATTAACCAAAAGCACAATAACAATTTTAAAAGATCAACTTTAAATGATTATACTCAAAATACACAATATTTATGAATATGAAAAAGGCAATTAAATCATTGAGGTATGAAATTAACTTTCAATACAACACTTTCCTATACATTTTAATACCATAAACTTTTCATTTCATTCAAAAACCAATTTTAAAACCTACTCAAGTTTGAAGTAAACATGGTTGAACTCATGCTTAGTTCTGCTTCTAGACACAATTTGATAAAACATGTTAATACTCTCACATTTTGATCAAAACTCACAATTCTACCAATTTCAAAAATGAAAACTTCAGACCTTACATCTTTATCAATACAACTCAATTCCCTACCTCACAAATATCATATATCAAATAAATTTATATCAATACACTAATAAACACTTATAAAATTATATCCAAAATTTATCAATACACTAATAAACACTTATAAAATTATATCCAAAATTTATCAATTATATACACTTGAGCACCGATATGCAATATACTGAAAAATAAGCACTTTTAATCAATAAACCTTAAAAATATTTACAAAATGACGAGACTGCCAACAGCAACAAAACCAAAATGAACAATTTAACCCTATTATGTTCTAAAATTTTCCAATAATTATACCAAAACTCATAAATTTTCAAAACAAAATGAAATTACAATTTTCAAAATTTTACCAATATTTGTTACTATTATTCTGCTATCTAGCTTTCCCCCCTCCCCGAAAACCAAATAGGATTGACTGGAATGATCATCCCCAGAAAACAATTTTCAACATGTACTTAATTTTAACAATATTAAAATTTTCATTTTTTACTACCAATTGTTTCAAATTGTCAGAACATTTTTTACTGAATTTTAACTTTTGTATTTTAACCACAATTTCCAAAATTTACAAAAAATTTTCACATTTTACATATAATAGTTACTTATTTCAATTTTCATCAATACAATTTCAATTTTTAAAATTTCAATACCTTAAAGTCAAAAGTAATTCACATCTTCAACTTGTACAATTGCTAATTTAACCAATTTAGTAATTTTTCATATTTCTCATTTTTAATAACATTTTTTTAGAACCATTTGTTTTTAATTTATCGCGACATAGTTATTAACATTATTATTAATTCATGTAACATTACACTTCAAAACTATTTGGCATGTTTATTTTGTAAATTTAAAACAAAACGCTTACCTTAATTTTATCCCAATTTAACTTAATTTAATTTTTTACCTATTTATTTGTTTAGATTTCACAACAATTTTCTTCTTAAAATTGATCCTGAAAACGGCAGACAGTCCCGGAGAGCCACGGAAATCTTGTTTCGCACACAAAACATTTTCGATGACAAAAGATGGCACAACACCGCTGACACATCTCATAACAGCCATGTTGCCGCTTGAGGACAACCTTATTCAATTAATTTTGAAAAACGATGACTAATTTTTAACTGGTTTTTGTAGCACAAAATGTAGAACACTTTTAACGATGAGCAGCCGACACGACGAAAAATTTTACTAATTTCATAATTTTAAACACAGATGACATCACTGCCTTAATTTTTGAAGCGCAGAAATATGATGACGCCGAAGATTTTTTCTTAATACGATGAAAATTTTTTGATTTCGTAAATTTTAAAGGCTGGGATCCCACAGCGAAAAGGTTGCAGAATCGCTGTCGACTTTTGTCGGACATTGGAGCTTCACGCCCGATCGAAATACATCTTAATCCGAAACTTGAGAACCATGATGCAGTCGGTGAACCGGTGGCGTAGACATTCATTAATTAAATCCATCAAACAGCAAGATGTTAACACAACAGGCATAAAACACTTCAAATGATCTTCCTAAACATCTTTATTAAATTTCTTTAAACCTCTCAGCTCCATAATTAATAAAATTACTTCCCAACCCTTCCCAAAAATACGTACCGTCGAGCGGCACGTCCTATCATTTCCTATCCATCCATGACTCTGGCGATAAATTCTTTGTTCATAGCTTTTAACGAACGCTTAGTGACGCTCATTAGTTATGCGTGATGTCATATTGGATCTTATTGCTAAACTCAGCATTTCCTTTCTCTTCGACACTCAAACCACAGATGCGCCAAGATTATATAATGAAAAGGGGAATTTCCCTCTAGAATCTGTGGTTCTTCGGAGATTGAATCAAGCCGACCCATTAATTCCATTTTCACTGCAATACATGCGCCGCTTATTTGAACTCCCAGACTTTTTAATTGTTAAATCCTATATTTTAATAACTAAAATCCCATTTTAAGGTCGCGTGATCGCCCCCCATATTTAAGCCTCACATATATATATATATATATATATATATATGTGTGTGTGTGTATAAATATATATGCATAAATATCAGGGTAGGCCCCCACAGTAAAGCATACAAATATTGTATATGGCAATTTAATCGTAATAGAAACATGCGGTTTGCAATTTTTTTTTATTCTTTAAGCACTAAAGTATATATTTCTCAAAAAAATATTTTTTTAAAGAATTTTGCTTCGCGGTCTTCTTAAATATTTCAATCTAACAAGCTGAAATGGGGCATAAAATTCGAAAATTCTCCTACTAAAACTTACTGCAGACTGAAAAAGAAGAGAAAAGGTAGACCACCGGGTGTCTAGGGAGTGGGAGAGTGAAAACATTTCACTGTATTCACCATTGTTTTGTATTCCTTTTTTACTCTAATGTTAAAGAAGTTCTTGGGCTATTCTTCCTAACGTTTCAAAATTCTTCCCAGTCATTATACCTAATGCAACACGTCTGTAACTTAATTAAGGTTTTAGGTGTTATTTCTTACACTTGGAACGAGAGGGAACAAAAGAAATCCCAAACTAGAAACAGGGTGCGGCAGAATGGACTCCCACATTTCTGAAGGTCACTGGTAAGTGTGTGGAGGGGCAACAGTTCGGGCAGATTTTCTAGTTGTCAATAGACACCATGAGTTGGTTCGGTGAAAATCGTGTTTTTGTTATCGAAGCGTTCTTTAAAAAAAACGATCCTGTAACCACGACACAGAGGGCATTTAGGATGCGCTTCGGGCTCTTTGCAACTGATGCCGTTCCTGATCGAAAAACTCTCTTGCTATAGGCTTCAAAGCAAGGGGGATCTGCATTACCAAGGAAATCAAATGGTCGTCTTTGGAACATTAGAACATTTGAAAATGTGCAATGGCTCACACAGTGACGGAAAACATGTAACCCTAGAGAACGGCTTCGGCAGCATTCGGTTTGCATCACAAATAACGGGTGCCACCTGAGTGATATTATTTTTAAAACCTAGTGGAAAAAACTAAATTATAAGTACTTTTCGAAAATATAAAGCTTTTTTCTGGTAATTGTTTCGTTCGTTTTTTATCACCCTTTGAAATAGGGGAGTCCATTCTGCCGTACCCTGAATGGTAATCTATATATATAAAACAGTTCCGTAACTGACTCATTCATTCACTGACTGACTGACTGACTGACATACAACGCACAGACCAAACCGCTGGACCAAAAGGGCTGAAATTTTGCATGGCGATTTTTCTTTTAGTGTAGGGGTGCACTAAGAAAGATTTTTCAAAAATTCTTCTTAGATTTTTTAAAATTAAATTTTTAAGCTGTTTTTGTAACTTTTTTTAAGTTTGCATTTAAAATAATAATTTGAGGATTATAAAATTTGAGGATTATAGAAAGATCATAAAAATTCCTTCAAAACGAGATCTTTTTCGAATCTTTACCTCCCTTTTCTGATTTTTGGTGAATTTTTAAAGATTAACTTTTTAGAATTTAATTTATTAAATGCTGATCACGTGATTTCTTTTTCTGGTACTTTAAATAAATTTATCGTCACGTGCATAAAAACTAAATAGACAAAAAAATACTTTTTTCTTGCTAATGCAGCAGACGATTGGACATTATTTTGTCTATAAAAATATCCCTTACGATTTTTTTATAAATATGTTTTTTTTGCATCAATTGTATAACATTGATCGTCGTATTTATTATAAATATATATATATATATATGTTTATATTTTTTGGCATTAATTGCATACATTGACCGTTGTATTTAATTTGAATGTACTCCGTAGCGAAGTGCGGGTTTTCAGCTAGTAAATATATAATGTTTTTGCAACAAACGTGAAATAAAAACCAGTATTATGAAGAAGACACTTTCCAAAGGTTGATTACACCTGTTTACGATGCTTTAGATAAATTCAAATAGTGCCAATTTTTTTACTAAGACTACAACGACATGCACCCTTCCTTCAATATAAGTTCATTATTGACAAAAAAAATTTTACTTTAAATATAGTTTCTTACAATTGCTGTATTTCTTCCTTTTTCATACAGTAGAATGTCTATTGTTATTGAACATACAATGGGCATTTCATTCGAGTGACAAACCCCTGCGCTAAGTCCCTAACGTAGGATTACTTATCGTTGCTTACCTCATTTGTATGTATATATGTATGTATGTATGTGTTATGTATATATGCGTCTATATATATATATATATATATATATATATATATATATTTATATGTATGTATGTGAAAATTTTGACGCATTTTGGTACTTTTCTGTTTAATTGTTTACTGCTTGCCAAGTGATACAGACTGGGTTCGGCGCGCTGCCAAAATTATAACTCGCGACGACGCACTGTTTTAGCGCCTGAAATGTTGCTTTCCTTCAAACTTGAAAGTTTGCTTGTAATCCTACGTTAAAATTAGCCAATCATTGAATGAAGACCTGTACTTAAGAGTTCATTTTCGGATCGTCTTGTCTCTACTACACAGTTGTAAGTTTGTCTGATTTTTTCTAGTCTTTTACGAATTTTTTTAATGTTTATCAGATTGCAGGGGAGGGGGTACTATAGCTGATCAAAATTATAGCTGATGTAGATTTCAAGGAAAACAATTTTAAAAGGTTATAAATTTCGCATTTTAAACAGTGAATTCAAATCTTGCGTATTCATAACAGTAAATCAAATTCAATTAATTCGTAACAGTTAAATTTTATATTACTAAATGTCATTTGAGCAACTGAAATATATTATAGACAACAAGTTACTAACAAATGTGCATGCGAAACCCATCCCAGAATTTGGTTAAAAAAATATTTTACCTCCCTTTATTGGAAATTTGCTGAGTCCGGACTGAAAACTCAGTCAGTAAACTTCACTCTTCAAAAGTGTCAAAATAAATCTTGTTAAGCATATATTTATATTCAAATCAATTAAGATAATAGTTCTCAAGACAAAGAGCATGATAGATCTGTTTATGGGAATAAATGTTTAACATGTCAGTTTGTGACATCCTGCCGTGGTGCTGAGGGGTAAACATAATAAGTTTTTTACTACAAAGATATGTTACATATTTTTATTGGGATCCAAATAGATTACAAATATTAATGCTAATATTTTATCTTTTCCTTCCTTATCCTCTCGAATTCCCTATCCGCATAGCAAGGAGCAAGAATTGAAGTTTAATACTTATTGTGATCGAAATGCTTATGCTATTTATCTGTCAAACCTTCTTTATTGAAAGAGTGGTTGAAGACCCCGTTGAAGTGCAAAGAACCGCTTGCATAGCCATTGCCAGCATTTGGGGATGTGTGACGCTGATGTGTTATTCCCGGAAGAGGAATTCAAATGAGAGTGCTTTTGAGAGATATTAAGGGATTGAAAATGCAAGGCCGATTGCTAATATATTCAGATTTCCTACTTAAGTCTCTCTAGCATTGTATTTTCTGTCAGGAACCGTTTTCTGAAAGGTTCAACCCCTTTAAAACCAAGCAAACTCTTTGTTTCAGTTAACTGTCGTAGTTAAAGTTTCAATTCAGCCTGTAAGTTGTGGGAACTTAGTCACAGTAACTTTAGAAATGTAAAATTTCTCAAGTTTATAAAAAATGAATTGTACCAATTTTTGCAGTTACCTCATTTGCAGTTTCCTTAATTTCCTCCCTTTTGCACTTTTATGCTGCCGTATAAAATCCTTGGTCATAAGTTATTCTCTTGTTTCTGCTTTCTAATTGAACCAATCTTCTCGGTTTCTGACCCTAAACTACCTAATTTGCTTTGAGTGTAATGACGACATTCCGCAAATGCTGATGTTCTATAACAGTTATACCCCGACTTAAGTGAACTCTGTGTTAGGCGGATTTTGATTTTACCATTTTCACTTTTTTAAATCTTGGAATAAAATTTCCCAAAGAACTTTAAATGGTGTCTGGAAGAAACTTTGTCCAACATTTTTTTTAAAACTAGGGGCTTCGTCCCTAGGCTCGCTACGCTCGCTCCTCTGTTATGGCTAATAGCGAGATACATAGGGGTGATTCTCGGGCAATGTAACAGCTTCCATCCATTTACTGTTGTCACCCTTAATGCGAAGGGCGTTTCATCACTGTTGAATTATCAGCTTTAAAATTCAATTAAAAATCGAAAATTTAAGATAGAGACTTGAAATGAGGTTTACATGAATAAGAAAGCTTTCAGTTTCCAGATGATTTAAATACTTTCTTTGCAAGATAAAAACTCGAGGAGCATCGATATTACATCCACATAGGGGACGATATTTCTTTAAAAACTGTTTCATTTTTTGATGAAAATATTAGTCTGTTTTAAAATATTTTTAAACAAATGAGGTCTAGTTTGAAAGAGAAATGTCTGTAGTCTTAGACTGTAAAAAGATCAAAATTCTACGATCATTTTTTGGCGAGTTATCGTAATCTGAAGATGAAAAAGTCAATATTTTCCCACAAAACATAAAATAAAAAAAACCTAAAGTCCGACGAAGATGAGACATGTCTTACTTTGGTCTCCCCCCCTCCCATTTTTCTGCATCCATTGGTATCGCTCTAGACCCCATACCCCCAGTGGTTTCGGAGGAGATAGCGTGACAAGCTTTTGACAGCGGCAGCGGGTGTTACTTTTTTTAGAATAGAGAGACGAGACGGAAACAATACACACCGGGGTATTTGTCGGATGTAGTTGGCCAAAAATATTTGTTGTCCAATACTTCGTGTAAAGCTCATATTACTTTAGTTTATCACATTATTACACTTTTTAAAGTAGTTTTTCTTTGGAATTAAATTTTCTAAATAAACAGGATTCGTGTAAAGCCTTTTAATACTTAAGATTGGCATTAATTGTAAAAAATCGCTAGCAGTTAACTCTGGGGTTGCAATTGTATTTTACTTGGCAAAAAAATGTAGTTTATGTGATATAAATTGACTCAAAAACTAAAATTTGCAATATCACAGTGTAAATCTTTTCACAAGTTGGAGATTTAGAGTATAAATATAATTTATAAATATAGTATGTAATAAAAATAGTTTAATTAAAAGTATATTTCAGAATTTTTTGAAAAAATTATCCTTTATGAATTTATATTCGTAGATTTGCATCAGAAAGAAATATCTTCAAAATTAGCGGTTATTAGCGGCTATACTTTTCAAAATTATTTACTACATCACATAAACTTTCAAATAAGGTAGAACAAATCATCGGGACTCTTTTGGAAATATAACAAATTCCTTATCGAAGAGTGAAATTACCAACAAAAATTTACACAAATATACAGCATCTTTCATACCACCTTATTTTATATTTTATATCAACAAATGTAAACAAAATCATGTTAAATACAAACGAACATACCTGGACTTTCACAATCCATAATGATTTAGTATCAGTAATTGTTTGTAACACAGAAAAATAACACTAAAATATGTTGTCACAAAGTCAAAGTTAGTATTGGAGATTGGAAATAATCAATTTAATATCAAGTTTAAACTGGTCTTACTGTAATTGAATCAAACTGTGGAGAAAGTATGGCCATAAGTAGATTCCTCCACTATTCTCCTTCACTATAGAGGCTGTTCACACATTTTTTAGACGATGTATATTGTATTCACAAAACTAAATTACATAAAATTATTGTGTTTTAAATGTTCTATTTGACATCCCTTATTCTGAACTATCTTTCCACACCGCAATTTCCAGGATAATAATGCCTTTTGAAGTGTCAGAAGAGGTATTCTATCCCATTCCTCCTGAACATCTTTCCAGAGTCCTGTAAGGTTTTTGGGACGACGTTTGGATAATGCAGATTTCAAAAGTCCGAAAGCACAAAAATCCATAGGTGATACATCGGGAGATTTAGTAGGGATATCAGTGAAGGGTATGGCCTTGATACCAGTTTTTTGTTCCATTTCTTTTGGGAAATTTACAGTGGATTTTGATGTGTGACTGCTAGCTTTGTCCTGATGGAGTCTCACAGATTAATGGCACTGTGGGTAAAGCGATGGTGTTTCATTCAGAAAAATTGGCGATAAAATATGTTCCTGATAGTATTTGGAGTTAATCTTTACATTTTTTTCCCACTCTCTTTATTTTTAACTCGCCATTATAAGAAAGACCAGCAACAATCATGAATCCCTTAGAAAAACTTTATTTCGATTCTTTGAACCATGTACTTAAATTTTTTTCTCCCCTTTTATGATAATAAATGGCTCTTTTTTTGTTGGAATCATTGAAATACACCCATGATTCATCTATTGTGACAATTGTTTTCCATTTTTCTTTGGATAGGTGTTTCTCATATAGAAATCTACAGCGTGTCCTGCTTTCAGCGATATGATTTGGATGAAGACGATGCACATTGCGTTTTTTCGCTTTCTTAAGATTTAAATCAGCGTTTATCAATTTGTTTACAGTGGACACCGAGCATTTTAATGATTTTGCAACTGTCCTTTGACTAGGGGGATTTTCTTTTAACATTAAACAACGTACCTTTGCAATAGTCGAAGATGTCTGTTTTTTTCCTTGGATACTTGTTTGGAATTTTTGTCCCACTTGAGGCTCCAATTTGACGTTTTTTTCCTTTCTTGTTGGCGATATTACCTATCGACGCTTTAGATATCACAAAACCATGACTCTCACATCGTTTTTGGATAACGGAGTATGCATATTTCTCTTCGGAAAGAGCATAAATGTAGCCTTCGAACCACTGCTTTGTTAAAAACGCCATTTTGAATAAAAACAAAACTTTCTAGCCGCAGACGATAATTTTGACTTTTAAAAACATAGTACAATTGCAATTATTTCTTTTGCAGCAAACGATTTTTTTATTACCGCTTACCAAAATCGTCTAAAAAATGTGCTAACAGCCTCTGTATTAGCTACGTTTTTCCCGTCTCGTTTGCGTTTTGAGAAACTGACTTTTGGCCAGCTAGATTGGTACAATACCCCTATGTGCAACGCCTGAAACTGATCATATTGCTCTTGTGGTAGAAAAGTTGTCAATCTTGCCTGTTGAATTCTCATTTTGAGGAACTAACAGTCGATAATGTCATAGAGATGCACGACCAAATCATCACTGAAGAATCCGACACTTCAATTCCACAGGAAAACCTAATCACAATTATAAACTTAACAGAAGGTCTCAGCTAAATTGATAAAGGGTTACAGATTTTACAGAATATAGACTCTAATAAAAATCACGACAAAGCAGGGAATAATAAACAAAGGTTAGTCTGCTATGAAGAAATTCTTCGCGTAAAAAAAAGGGCATTAATACGGCAGACTACTTCATATACCTTTGCATATCCAATATTCATACCGAATTTTTTTTAACGCATCAACATAATTTTTTTTAATTTCTTGTACATATGCATAATATTAATATGCAATACAATATTTCAATTTTAATGCAATATTTTTTCATTGAACTGGTGTTTTGTAATTTCTTTGGTCCCAGTTAGACAAAATTTATATGTATTTATATGCAAAGTTGGAAGCCCGGTGGTGTAGTGGTTAAAAGTGTCAAACTGCCATCCCGCAGGTCCAGGGTTCGATCCTGCGACTGAGCAAGGTCGACTCAGCCTTTCACCCCTTGAGTGGGTCGATAAAATGAGGATCAAGCGTGCTTGGGTACTGAACTCTAGGGGTCTCAGGTTGACCACCACGTCAGGTTGACCACCTGACTGAGACATATGCTGTATGGCACCCCAAGCCTACGGCCAAGAAAGCGAAGATTGGTACCACCGGCCTTCGTCCACAGTGGACTGTTGCGCCATGAGTTTAGTTTTTATATGCAAAATTGTACCCCGACTTACGCGAATTCGACTTACGCGATCTTTCGTCGGTCTCACCTATCGCGTAACTTCGGGGATCTACTGTATACGAGTATTAAGCTCCTGGCAAAGGAGGGTAGTTAAAGCTAGCTTTCAAAAACAACATATTACTTTTGAAAAATTGCACAGACCAACGAAAAATGACTTTTTGAAAACTTTTTAAAGCTAATAGCTGATTCTTGTGAAATTTTTGGTGCTGAATTCGTATCTGACCTCAGTTTTTTTTCTATCACCCACAGTTTCATCACAATATGACTTCGTCGGAAACTAGAAAATTAGCCGAACATACCATAGAAAATAAAAATAAATAAATGTTACAACATGAACAAACTTTTATTCAAGTATAAACAGGAAAATACCTTTTTATTACATAAGTTTTATGTGTGCATTGGCTTATATTTCCTTTCTCTCTTCTCCTTAAAGCTCCCGATATTGCTTTTTCGCCCGTGAATCGCTTGCTCAACTTTTCGGTGAAGTTACCAGCAGTAGTCACCCATCATATTGGTATTCCAGCGGCTCTGATACCGTCTTTCCATAAATTTAATATCGTGATGAAACCGCTCACCTTGCTGCTCACTGACATCACCCAAATTATCTGGGAAAAAATTAAGGTGACTGTTCAAAAAGGGAATCTTGGGGCTCATCAAACAGCCTAACTTTTTAAACTTTTCCAGCATGTTGGCTACAATAGAAATATAATGTGGGTCCTTTTGTTGTCCAAGAACTTGGTCACAATCTGCTTGAATGATACCCAAAAGCCTCCCTCTCTTTTAAAGTGATTTTTGATTCAACGGTGGCATCGAACATCATTTTTCGATGTCAGGCCCAACAAACATGCCTTCTTCCACTTTTGCTTCTGATAGATGAGGAAACTTTTCACAGAGATACTTGAAACATTCTCTATCTTTGGTTAAGGCTTTCACAAACTGTTCCATTAGGCCCAATTTTGTGTGTAGATGTGGCAGCAGAATGTTTCCGGGTCCACGAGGGTCTTGCACAGAATGTTCTTCTCTCCGGGCTTTAAAGATTTTCTTGTAGGCCAGATTTTTCTGGATCAATGTTGATCCCTGGCCCTACTGTCCCATTCAAATAAGAAACATGGGAATTTGGTAAGGCTACATTGCTGGCGGTTAGCTTATGGCGTTAAATTCGCTAAAAATATCATTTCTTTAAATATTGAGTGTTGAAATGTGAAACAATGGTGGTTGATACGGCTTTTTTATTGTCATATTCGGTTTCAGCACACTAAAAACCACAAGAATAAGGCAAATTTATTCAAAAAGTTTTTTCGTCGTTGGCCTGTGTTATTGTAATTGGTTAATGAATGTATTGTGCGTAAATATTTTTAATCTTTTAAAGATATATCCTGCGGAACCATCAAGCAAAAACCTTTTTGTATCGAACGGAGTAACATTTTTATCCACCAACGATGTCCCCAATTCCGTTTTGATTATTGATGCTAAATAATATGTCTTTGTCCATTACATGACATAATTTGTTTCATCCGTCATGACAAATGTTCCCTAGCACACTGTAACATCTTTGCGTGTTCAGCTCGATCGAACTGACGAAATTACGTATATTTTCTCGCCAAATTACTTCCTTTTAATGTAATAAAAGTTATTTAAAGATATGGATATAAAAATGAGTATTTTTTCTCTCGTTCGCTAGGGAAGAAATTTATATCAGTGCAGCAAAAAGGGTTTTATGAGATTTTGGTGGCTTGAAATCAAGATTTAAAGATTGATGCTATAAAATTCAGTATTCTGCTGTCTGATTATTCATCTCTGAAAATTAAATCCCATTGGAACGGACCTAAATTAGGGGCGAATATCAGTATTTTATCGTATAAGTAATTATAAAGGTCTAAGTTCATTTGTTTTAGCGTACAACAGCCCCTAGTTTGTAAATTACTTTTTTTGATATGAATAGACACACACTGAAGCAACTTTTGTTGAGAACGGGTCAGAGGTTTCCGAAATATAGGTATTTTAATATACTTCGTGGTTTTTTTATTATTAAATTTAAACAAAGGTGATGGTCCATTTCAAACTTTATTGCTGAAATCTGTTGACTGATAGAGAAAAGTTTTCTATATAGCGAAATTATTTAATTTACAGAAAAATATCTCTAACTGTGTAATGTGATTATAATTCATAGATATGAAAATGTTCAAATGTTTTTTAAAACTTGGGAAATCAACCAAAAATGTTGTCATAAGAATCAATTTGAATTTATCGTTAGAAGTGTCTCAAACTGACGTGAGATTTTGTCAAACTTTATTAAAAAGATGTCGGCTGTTCTAGGAACCGCCAAAGGCAAATTTTCCTAAATTTTCCAGGTATCATTAAGGTGTATTTAAATGTGAAAGGATGTACCTTTTAGACAAGTGTTTTATGTGAAACCAAGCTGTGAATCAGCGAGACTCTTGTCAGAGTACTTTCTCTTATCTGCAATTTTTTAGAAACTATTTTTTTTTTGTGAGGAGTTATCTGGAGAAGCATTTAAATTAGTTAATTATTTCTTTTACCTGTGATTGTTTTTCCCAACCAGTTTTACAGAGACGATTTACCTGTAGCAACATTTGAATTTAGTTGATTCATTCCCTTACCTTTGTTTGTTTTCCTTAGCCTTTTCCACTGGATTAACATTTGGATTAGTTAATTATTTTTCTTTCCTCTAATTATTTGTTCCGGCCTTCCTCGTAGTGATCGGTTAGTTACCTAGAGTCGCACTTGAATTAGGTAATACTATCTATTATCCCTTATTGCTTTTCTAAGCCTCTTTCACAATGATGAGTTATCTGGAGTTGTATTTGAGTTAGTGACTAGGAAACAAAAATCTATTTTAATTGCCGTCGCTGAAAGGTGGACGTGTTGGGGGGAACTTCGCCATATCCGAAGGGATTGATTATTAAAGTGATGACTTATAGAGGTTTTAATATACTTAAGATCTTTAAAAGAAGTCATAGGTTAATTTTTACAATGGGCAGTGACTTAGATGAAAAAGTATGATTGTTAAGTATAAGGAGAAAAATATAACTCAAGCAATATATTTAACTTGACACGAAATAAGAAAATCATGAGCAAAAGCTATCATAACAATTTACAGTTGAGGCAAAGGGACATCACGTTTAACCACGAAAATGTCTGACGGTCTCATTTGAGAAACTTACCGTCCCTAGAAATTCATTTATATTCAAATGCTCAAGCAATTCAAGATTGGAACAGGGCCTAAATTGCTATAAGTATCATTTTAAATGAGCCCTTAATGTTACATCATAAAGAACATTACGAAAAACTCTTGTTATAAATTTTTCATCGATAAAAGGTTCTTTCCATCGATTTTAACTTACGGTACTAAAAATTCTTCTATTACCATAATTTGAGTTGATTTATTCTGTTTGTATCGGCTAAACTAAAACAATTTTTCCGTGTAACATCTGCTCACTTTGTTCAGCAGCTCGGATAAAACTTATTTTCCCACTGAAGTACTCCGCTCTGCTGTAATAAATGAGATTAAAAATGAAGTGTTTTTTTTTTACTTTTATCTGTAAATGGAAATTATTTTTATGCTTCTGTGTGCGCTCAAGAATTCAAAACCAAGCAACCGTAATTGTTAACTGAAAGAAAAGAAAAAACAGTAACGATTATCGAAAATATCTTTCTGGATATGTGTAACTGTTAAAGAAGTTTAAGTCTTTGTATGTTTCTAATAATTATTAATCTGCAATTTAGAAGATAAACTGGATACAAAACAAATAAAAGAAACCTCATATTCATCTATGCTATAGCATATTAAGTGAAGCAAACGAGGGATATTCTCTAGGGCATTTATATTTATTTCACACAAATACAAATATTATGTATTATTTCACGTCATATAAATCATTTAGTTAATGTTTATTCCGATAATTATGGGAAGAAAAGAGTAAACTCTATTTAATTATAAGTTTCGAGGTACAATAAGGATTCACACATAAATCAGTCGCATGCTATCATTTGTAAAACTTTTTAGAAAAGATATATTGTTGTTCGCACTGGTTTCTTCTTCAAAACTGTAACCATAAAAGTTTTAGGGCATACTTAACGCTGTTAAGACAGGTATTTCAAACGAAAAATTGCTTTTTGCTTCCGCCACAGGTGTTGGAGAACACGGCAATTGGGTCTCACTCATTTTTGCCCTCCAAAACGACAGACTGCCTCTCGTAGGCATACATAAGCAGTGTGAGACACAACATTTACTCATGGAACTAGAAAAACTGAACCAAAAATCTGGGTCATCCCCAAAATTAGATGCAATTATCCGAAAAACCCGCTATTATATACTTCACAGTCGATCCTGCGGAATTCTAATCATTTGAATCATCTGAAAGGTTATTATGATAAGATACGAGTGAAGATAATGCTAAGAATAGTGAATATTTCGCCTCGAGGCCCCAGATTCAAGATTTTATATCTTGTGAAGTCCTAATATATCGTTCGTAAACTTGGTCTCTAAGAAAAAAAAATGGGGAATACAGAATTGCAGTCTTCGAGAGAAGGGTTCTCAGAAGCATCCTTGGTGGTGTTAAAGAAAATTGCATATGGCGGAGATGTTTTAATTCAGAAATCTATAAATCTTTTAAAGAGCCCGATATTATTAAACGTTTAAAAATTAAAAGAATGAACTGGGCCTCTCATATAGGTAGAAGGAATGAAAAAAATCCAGTAAAGAATATTTTTGTTGCAAGGCCTTTTACTAGTCGGAAAGTAGGAAGGCCAAAACTAAGATGGCTCTGTTGAATCAGATTTTAGAGTGGTTGGACTGAGGAACTGGCAGACCACGTCTAGAAATAGGTTATCCTGGAGGAATCTTCAACAGAAGGCCTTGCCCACCCTGGGCTGTCGTGCCAAATATGATGATATCTCGTGAAAAGTATAAATCGCAAGGGAGATAATGTTAAAATTTTCCCTCGGAACTTCATCCACAGATGGCTGTACTTCTAAATTTGCGTGATGCGTATGTAACAGCGAAATAATGAAGATTCTTTCTCTACTGCCTTTGTTGTGTGCGCACTTACCAAAGACATAAATGGTTTTACATGCAGTCCTTTGCAATGGTTTTACATGTTTCCTTTTCGCGTCTGGAACACGCGTAACACTTCAATGTGTGATAGGGTTTATGGTTTTATATAGCTTTGTTGTTATTGTTGTTGTTTCTAATGTCCCCTGGTCGGACGTATTCCATACCAGGACCATATAGACTAGAGGGCAGAGGGGTGCGGCTACAGTTTATAATCCAGTATCGGAGTCCAATTTAGTCAGGTGCCACCTCGATTTCGACAGAGCAACCTCAGGGGTGACATCTGGGGAGATCGTACTCTCTCCCACCCTCTCTGACATCAAAGAGGGGCTTTCCGGTCTACGGATTTAACGTTCCCATATCCGACCTAGATACGGAGGTATTTAATGGCACTCGTCGGGATTCGATCCAAGCACCCTCAGTACCTAAAGCCGACATGCTACCACTAGGCTACCTAGGGCCCTTAAATAGCTTTAAAATGCTTAAACAGTCGTATTTAATATGCATAATAGTTATAAATCCTGGTGTTTATCTCACAGGTTGCAAAAGGTGACTGTCGCTTACCCAACCTACCAAAACAAACAAAATTAAAACTTAAATGGAGGCTACTGACGCTGCAAATAAGAAAGAGCTAAATGATATTGGCATATAACATAGTTAAAATCTGTACATGTTTGTTGCTAATATATTGGACAATTTCGGTTTGTTCTGCATAAGCTGTTATATTCTCCTCCTCTAACACTTTAATTATTTATGCATATAAATGTCTACTCTTAAAGAGATTTCAAAATGACTTAAAGGTTTATATCTGAAAATAAGTTGTATATTATCTACATCTGTAGCATAATAAACTTGTGGCCTATAAATGTATAGTGGATATATAATATGACTGTCAGGTTTACTTCATTTTCTAGAAAATTTTCCGTAGAAAGAAAAATCCTTCTGCAGTTTTCCATAACAAAAACCTTCTCGTTATATCTAATGAAATTATTAGAACCCGAATCTGAGACATATTATTACTCTTTACTCTAAAACATTAACACTGTCAGGAAAACATGCGGATAAAACAATCATTCGTTTCACTAAATCGTTACATACTGTTAAAAATTTGAAATTTCTACCATTAACCAAATCCATTAGATGTCAGAGGTTTGGTGATATTAGTATTGTTCGATAATTTCGGTTTGTTCTGCATATGCTGTTATATTCTCCTCCTCTAACACTTCTAAGTTTCATTATTTATACATATAAACGTTAACTCTTTTTAAAGACATTTCGATATGCCTTAAAGGTTTATATCTCTTTAAGGTGTGTATTATCTACATCTGTATCATAATAAACTTGTGGCATATAAATGTATATCAAATATATGATATAACACTCAGATTTACTTCATTTTCTAGAAACTTTTCCGCAGAAAGAAAAATCCTTCTGCAGTTTTCCATGATAACAAAAAACTTCTAGTTACTTCTAACAAGAACCCGAAGCTGATACGTATTATTACTCTTTACTCGAAAACATTAACACTGACAGATAAAACAATCATTCGTTTCACTAAATCGTTACACACTGTTAAAATTTGAAATTTCTACCATTAGCCAAACCCATTATAAGTCAGAGGTTCAGTGACGTCTCCAACCATCATAAGCATCATTTTTAACTAAATTAGCTTCAGGAATATTTTTTATTTAGTTTTCGCCATAGCAACTACTGCTTTTCCCATCTGTCTATTAAAACGATAGTAATAGGTAGACACCTATTATTACCTTACCCCCGGGGGAAATAACTATTATTCATATCCAACGAGTGTGTATCTTAACTTTTCCGACACGCATAGCTGCCCCAGAACGAGATATTAACATACAAATGGACCTTTTCAAAGGCGAGACAATTGAAAAATTGGATGTAAGGTGTATACGCATTATATATATATAGCCTGTCCACAGAGACTTGAGACAAGGGGTTATTTATTAATTCTAAGAAAAGGCAGAGGGGGTTTGGAAATTAATCTGGCTGCGGCAATATTTAGGGCACTCAGTTTTATTTAATATTTATTAGCATCTACGGATGGTTGTGTTTAAATAAATAATCATCGATTTTTGCTGGAGCGAACAATTGAAAAATTACTTTTCATAGCATGCACTTCTTTTTAATATTCCTCCCTGGAGAGATCAGACCATTGTTGGTTTATTAATTCCGGGTAAATCGTGAAGAACAAGCATGACATAAATTTTATTACGGGTCTTTTATTTAGGGCAGTAAATGTCGGTAGCATTTTTTAGTGTCTGTAAGTTTAGATTGTTTTTAAATATTTAACAGTTTTATGAATAGAATATAAACTAAGGAATAGAAATGTTATTAATGTTTCACAATTAGTAACAGTAAAAAAAAAATTCAATTTGAATTTTAGAAGCATAAACTGCTTTCATCGTCAGTAACGGCATGAGAGAAAACGATTACACAGTTAAACAAGGTAATTTTACATAGCTAGGCTGTGTATGCTTTTGCCTTTCTTCTGAGAATGAATGGAGTTAGCGTTTGAAATTCAAATACAGTCTTTTAACGTAGGATGACGTTCCTCCATAACGGTCCTCCGGAGAGCAAAATTTCAGATGTCCTGCGTCACGAGTTATAATTTTGCCAGCAGGCCAAACCCAGTCGGTATCGCTTGGGCAATCAGTAAACAGTTAAACAGAAAAGTACCAAAATGCATCAAAATTTTGACATACATATATGTATATATACATACGTACATATATTTAGATACATATATACGTAACACATACATACATATTACATACAAAAGAGGTAAGCAACGATAAGTAATCCTACGTTAATAACCCTCGATAGTTTCATTAGAAAAGACTACCTGAAATTTGTTTATTTTTTTCTCTATCTTTAATATTGCAATTTTAAGGTTATTTCTACTCGAATTATTTACACTAATAGTGGTGCCTACTTTTGGTATTAGAATAAATTTAGAATATATTTTCATTTTTTTTAAAAAAGCTGAAATATTCTTCAGATTTACTTCGTTTAACGTATACGGCCTGTTCATACTAAATCCAGAGAGTCACGTAGCGTCAGCGTTAAAACTTTTAACCAATCACATAGCTAAACGCAATGACCCCGTGACACGGCAAACCAATCACAGATCCTGTCAATAATCTCGAGACCAACATAGTGACGTAACGCAACGCTCCGGATGTAATGTGAACAGTCCTATAAAGGCCTTCCGTAAAATCAAAATAGCCTAAGGGCCTGTTCAAATAGGAGTCCGTTGCATTGCGTTAAGGAAAAGATGACGTTGAGACGAAAATAAACCAATCATAGGCCTCCAAACGATTAGCAATGAAATTTTAACGCCTATGATTGGTTTATTTTCGTCTCAACGTCATCTTTCCCTTAACGCTACGAAACGGACTCCTATGTGAACAGGCCCTAAGCCAAACTTTTGGTAAAGCGGGGTTAGGGCTTGTTCACATAGAATCTATCAGCATCAGCGTTAAAGATTCCGTTGGCGCTGATTGGTTAAAAGGGTCAATGATTGGCATATGATTGGTTAAAAACTTTATCGCTGACGCTGACGGATTTTATGTGTCAAAGCCCATAGCTAATCTTCTTTCTTACCAAGTATACCACCGAGATCAACTATAGATGAGAGGCAAAATTGGTTTCCCGTTGCTGATAAACACTGGAAGAAGCAGCTGTTAATATCACGTTGTTGTTGTTGCTAATGCTCCTTTGGCTGGAAGTGCTCCAGATCAAGTCCATATAGGCTTTGAGAGCTGCAGAGTACTGCTCCGGTTTACAATAGCACCACCAGGTTCGGAGTCCATCTTAGCTAAGTGCCACCACATTTTTGCCCGAGCAACCACAGGGGCAATATCTTGGGGTACTGTACCACGAGTAGTGCGAAACAAGAGCTAGACAACGTAACGTAGTTGCACATGTGAAAGACATGTGATCAGAAGGGTAAAAGGCATATTATATTAAGGATTATTTGTTGAACTGGTCCACCATACAGGGACGTTACCAGAGTAGGAACAAAGTGCACGAAACAAAATTTATTTGGCTCATGTATGAAAAGCTTTAGAAAGTCCTGAAGGCCTTCGTGAAGCGCATGGGGACGAAATATTACTTATAACACCGTCTTTTACGGAGAAATATGCCACATTTGAGGAGAATTTTTCCCATTCCCTTGCATACCAATGTTCAGTGTTGCAGAGTTACTTTTGTACTGAATTTGATATATCAGTGTCAATGGAGATAAGCTGGGATATCTTCCATATTCAGTAAAAATGAGGTCCGCGAGATTTTTATGTATCCCCTAAAATAAAACAACAGGCCAGAGGAAAAAGTTACAATACAAAAAAAATAACCGTGCGTTATAGTGCTGTTGGAAAAACAACAATAAAAATGGTTGAGTAGATGTTGTCTTTCCCATTCTTCCTGTTAGGCGAAAAGTTATAATTATGGTAGAAACTGTATTAAAGGATGTAAATCTTATTTTAGTAACGTGATTTAAAATATTTTCGCTTAAGCATTCATGGTCATTATTTTAACCTCGTTTGTGGTGTGTCAGTACTATTGTCGTTGCTCTACTTAAATGAGGTCTTGTAGATATTGGTTATTTTACAATTCAGATGATTATGTTTTAAGTTATTACAGATATCTGGTATTAACAATATTTTAAAACTATGACATTGGGAACTTATTTTAAATACAGATGTGATTTGCCATATTTAATATCCATTACTTTCACTATGCCTATTCACTGTTCTTAATTAAAAAAAGTGTGTTCCCCCCCAATCAAAATCATTTGCTTAAATCTATATACTAGAGTAGGTAAATGAAAAAAGTAAAATATAATTTACGATTGCTTCAAAATCAATTTATTAATTTTGCTTTTCTAAATAATCCCTAATTTCTTGGGGAAATTTAAAAGGGGTCCACTATAATTTTTTTTCCATTTTCTGAGGTCCCGTTTCCCTTTTAAACAATTTTAAAATGCTATGTCAAACTGTTTACTTACTTCTCTGGTTCAACTCAGAAACAAAACATTGACTGATGAACTAAATTTCAGTTATCTTTCAAAAGACAAAGTTTTCACTTCCTTTGGAGGATATTCGTAAAGCTTATTTTTTAAGTTGTGACAAACAGCTGCAAAACACTTAAGTAATGTTCAACTGATTTAAAAGCTTAAGTTTTCAAACTTATCTTTACGAAAGTTTGTCAAGTTCTAAGGGATTCATATGAACTGATAAAGTTTACGAGAGCTTAGTAACCTAAACCTTCCTTTCAAATATTCTTACTCTATATCATCAAGATTTTTCAAAACTTAATTTTTCTAAGGAAAACTAGAAAGTAGTTTTTAAAGCATAAGACATCGGTAGAAGTTATAAGTTGGAGTTAAGTTATATTGAAATTACCTTTGACTTAGCCTTAAACTGTGGGTACTAGAACTGCTTATAAATAGAACATATTTTCTCTTTGATAAATAGTTTTCCTACATAGTGAAAATTATCATATTAATACTGTTTCACTGCTTAGTATGATGTTTGCAATATACAAGGTACAACAAACTAATATTTATAATGAAGTAATTTTCCAGATAATAATATCAATATTAAAGTGTTTCTTATTTTAGAATGTAATATAAAGATTATAATTTTAAAAAGGAATCATTCATTAAAACCTCTTAAAATAAATTTATTTAATTTTCATTTCGTTCAGTTTTCATGCTCCTCTTAAAACAAACCCTACAGGAATGGTTCTATTATATATGTGTAATAACAACTTCAAAATTATTAATCCAAAACCTTAATTCAAACATTTTTCTCCATCGTGGGGTATAACACACGTTACTTAGAGCAATATTATTTTGTTTTGTTTCTTACAAGTATTCTTTAAGTTCACTTCCCAATCGCCGTTTCTTGGCAAACTTTCTTCGTAAAAACCATTCACGAGTAGAACACGAGAGCGGAACAAAATTTATCATCCAACAGGAGTAGAAAAATATATCCGGGCATGTTGATTAAGGAATGTAACTCTAGCTGTGATCAAGCATGTTTTGAAGATGAGATGTATCAAGAGACAGAAAGTGCAAAGAGAGAGAGAGTTTTCATGACTACTTGGAGATCAGAAAAAAAAATTATTGTAGAACCAATGAATTTCGAGTAGAACAGAGATAAAATTATGACAAATTAGTGCCACTTGTAGGGATGTTAGATTTCGATATTCATTCAGTTGGGATGGGAATCATTTAGTTAAAGTAAAATTATACGATATATGGATTAGTGGTGGGAATCTGATTAAGAATCCTGCGTAGTTTCAGATTGGTGGTTTTATGTTTAATAACATCGCTTACAGTTATACGCTGAAGTAGATCAGTAATAAACTTTCTGTTTGTTACTTACATGAAACTTGTGGAGTACGCAAAATAGGAATATGAAGCTTCTTAAAATCCCACAATAAAAACTGAGAGCTGCCACTAGTGATGAAAGAGTAAATATAATACTTTTTCACGCCTGGGAGTACTGGGTGTGATTGTATGTAAGAAACATTTAGGAAATGCTCACAGTTTTGTGATTAGTCCATATGATTAATGAGCTGCAATTATTAGTCCAAAAGTATGTAAGGTATACACAAGATTCGATTCACAAGAATCGAACTTTTGAGTGAATTAAAGAAGCTGCTTTAGATATGCTAATTTCGGCATACGCGCTTAGTATAAATACCACGCAGCGTCATTAATAAAAAAGGGGGAGGTTGTTAAGGTTGAAAAGGTGTCCTCCTGCGCTAGTGCTTAGCGGGCCAGAAGTTTACATGGCAGTACTGCTGGTTTGACTTACTGTTCGTGAGTATAAAAATATATTGTTCTTGAAAGCTGTGTTTATACATTCCGTACAAGTAGTACGCATGCTTATTGCTGTAAAAGCCAATTATATGTGCAACGAATTCAATAAACATTGTTTCATGTATGAACTGTGTTTGCTTCAAATTCAAATAGAGTGCCACTTCAAATTATATACACCCAAGTCTGGGTAGAAGTGAGCATAGATTCTCTATAAGTAGTTGCCATTCTTAATTTTATGAAGCTATGAGTTCCTATTCTTCTGGTTATTATTTCGAATGTATAGTGATAGATTTAACCCTGAGCTTTTAAAAGTCTTGAAGAAACTAGTTTGTTAAGTCTTTATTTTGACACTATCCTAGTAGATCTGTTCTTTAAAGCTAACAATCTTCTTGAATGTCGTATCATGATTATAACCCCTGAGATCACTGATTGTGTAATGGAGGAGGACGATGTATGTAATTTCACACACCACTTGAAGAAGGTATATAAAAGGTGTGTCCCATTCAGAATGTATTTATCACGGTCCATTTGCATGCCTGGCTGACAGTTGCCTCATATTCCTGACAAATTAGGCTGTTTCGAAAGGCATGTACCATTCCCAACCATGGCACTATTCCTGGAAGCAAGTGCTGGAAAGTAATATTGGGGATATATCCAGTGCATATGTTATAATGTTTTGAATCTTGTCTGGAATAGCTTAATGGTGACCCCATCTAAAATTTTCCTCTTCTTATAGTGGCAAAGAAATCAAACAAAGCGAGATAAATATGGGAGAGTCTAAGAGGGTGAATTTTTTAATGCCAATATCTTTCTGGCCGTAAGTGAAATTTGGCAGTGAGTGCTTTGGTGGCACATGATCCTTGAAGAAGTAATGTCACGTTGAAAGGTTAACTTTCCCGAAATCTATGCTGCTATTTGCATAGTGACTCTGATTATTGGGTTACACTCAGCGGAACAATTTCGGCATTTTTTTTCTAAGAAAATTGAAAATATTCAAATTAATTCCCTTACCTTTCAATATGTTTGGTTAAAAACGTCTTACCGTGTTTCAAACGGTTATGCTTTTAGGACCACAAAATATGTATTTTATATGTTATCTTGTATTTAATACAATTACAGAAAGAAAACATAATCCTTTAACTAAATAAAAATAGTGATTGAGACATTTGAAGGTGCTTTGTTAAATGCTATCTGACTTTGACTGCCATCTATTTAAATTGTCGTCCATTCGTTTCAAAACTGGAGGGCTTTTATATTAGGAACGAAGGCATTTTAGGAATTTGTATTTACTTGTAATTTTAACTTTGCCACTAGAAGCTTTCAGTAAATGGAATTTTTTTCACATTCGCAGAAAAGATTTAATTAACTGTTAGCCCAATCATTTATCAATGCAATCCAAAACATGAAAATCTTAACATGAGGTTATTCCTATCAGTTTTTAATAACCGTTATTTTCTCTGAATTATAAATCCTAAATATGATTCTTAAATATGATACATTTATGAATATCTGATACGATTGCGTCAACTTGCCGTAAAATTTAGTGACTATTTTAACTGGGTGAATTTCAGTTGCTTGAAATACCATTTTATGTTTATATAAAGTTATTTAACTGGTTCAACCTTAGTTATTTTAAATTTTTCCTGTTTTCTGTACCTCAAATTACTAAGTTTTACAAGTTTTCTTTCTCCAGTGTTCCTGGGTAATAAAAATAATTTTTTTAATATCTCAAACCTGAAAAGACAAAATAAAGGGTCCTTATTGTTTCTAAACTTTGCTGTTGCAATATTGATATTTTAAAATATGCCTAAAGGAGAATCTGTACAAATATTCATCTCTTTCTTTTCATGGAAACCAGACACCATATTTTCCGAAATTAATATGCATTTATAAATGTCAGTAAACAATGAGAGTCCACAAACATGAAATGTTTCAGTAAACGTGAATTAAATGTCAATAAAATAGACCGCAAATGATTCAGAAGTGGGAATTAATCCACGATAATACTGTAAATTTCTTTCACTAAATCATACTCCATGTGTAGTCGTCTCCAATCATGATCTCTTTTTACTACACTTATACCAGTGTTCATCCATAATATGCGTCTACCGGGCAATTCATGCTATCTTTCAAACAATACAGATAGTTAATGGTATTGGGCACGAGACATAGTTAGTGAGTTTAGGGTTCCTGCATTTGTAAGACTGTGTGTCTATGTTACAGGACAAATCTAGTGATTTCTGAAAGGATATCGAAAGTTTCAAAAGGTGTAGAATGGTCATCGAAAATTGTAATGTGTTATACAATGTTTTAGGAGGTCCTAAAGCATTCTAGAAATTTCTTAAAGATCCAAGAATGAGGTTTTAAACCCGTATCCCGCGGGCCATAGGTGGTCACGTGCACTTTAATAGGTTCTCATCAAGGGAGTCCGGGACACATTTTTTAAAAACTTTTATTTATTGAGTCAAAATTTTGAATTTTTTTGTGGTGGTTAACCATATAATTTGTAAACAAAATCACATACTAAAACTTCTCAAAAATTTTTTTTAATTTTTAAATTTAAAATTTTTAATAAAAGTGGGGTAATTTAAAATCGTTATAACTCGAAATATTATTTGTCGAATTTCAAATTTTTTTTTATTTAATTAAACAGAAATAATATAAGTTTTAATTTTGATTCAGCATTTTTTTAAATATTATTTTTTTTAAATATTAAAAATATTTAGATTAAAAATTACAAAAAAAATTATGTAACTCATTTTTAAAAAATCATATTTTTAAAAGTAAATATTTTTTTTCAAATTTGCTTAATCAAAATAAAAGTAAAATATTTGAAAAAGACATTTCTAAGTTTCAACCTTTTATCTTTAACGGTTGTTGACTTACTACTATTTAAAGGCGAGAAATGGGGAAAAAAACCATTATGCAGAAAAACGCACTTACAGGTTTAAACAACGATTGTGTTGCGTGCTCCCGCCTTAAATTTTACCTTTTAGTAGAAAACTCAATTCGACAACAATATTCATCACTAGATACGTGAAGCAGTGTAAACCATTTCTATTTATTACATCTAATTCCAAACAACTGAAAACGAAGTAAATGATGTTGCCATACATAAAAAAGATATTATGCTAAAAGAACGATAATACATCAAATAGAGAGTTAATAATGTAAAGTCGCTGGCTTGTAGAATATGACGTAAAATAAAACTTGTGAAGTTATATCAGAATGGAACAGATTGCCTACTATTATAATGTTGCAAAAAAAGTAATAATTTCTCCTGTTCTAATTAAGATAGAAACATGATTTAAACGTCATTTTAAGCGTAAAAGAACACAGAAATTTTTAATTCAATAAAAAAATTTCGAAAATTTGAACAATTTTGTGTCTTGGACCCCCAAGTTAAAATTCATAAAAGCAAAAAATAAAGCTAAATACAAGAAAACGAAAATCGCAGATGAGAGAAAGAGCGCCGGTTTGTTAAAAAACGGGTTTCGTTAGAGTGAAAATTTTTCATTCTGTTCTTACATCTTTCTTAATTCCTCTTTACTTTTATGTAAGAGCAGTTCGTAATCTATTGCTTCAAGGTTTTACTATCTTTCCCGGTAACTAGATTAAACATAACGTGTCTCTAAACTATTCATAGTTATGAGTTTTGCTCTTATTTCCAGGAAATAGAATGAATAAAAGAAATCCTAAACGATAATCGATACTGAGTATAACATGGTGCTTTCACGAAGAACATAAAATCAAAAAACAAAAATATGCTTCTGACAAAAAACATGTGGCAGACACTCTATAATCAGGTGAACTGCGTAATTTACACAGCTTTAGTAAGATAAACAGAATGTCAATTTTCTCATTAAGACTAAGACTGCACGCATCCCTGATGCGATAAGAGTATCTTATTAGAAATAAATTTGACTTGTTGTACAGCTGCATACAAGCCCTGTATTTATTTCCCTTTCATAAATTTCCAAAAAAATATTGCTTATCAGCATGTTAACGGCAATCCCTTCAAGTCGAATATGGCTCACGCAAGCAAAATAATTTATTGATGTGGCCCGTATAAGCCAACGAACTTATTGATAATGGCTTGCAGACCCTATCCTAGAACGTTAAAAAAAATCTCTTAAAACATTTAAGAAAGTTCAACAAGATACTCAGAAATTTCGGAGCCCATGTTGTTGATGTTGATGTTGATGTTGATGTTGATGTTGATATTGGGGTTGTTGATGTTGATGTTGTTGTTGTTGTTGATGATGATGATGATGATCCCTGTCACCCAGCAGAGCTATATTAGGTTCATGATACCGCACACACTCAAAAAGTTAATGACCAACAATGGCCGCTCCAAAAGATCTTCCTTTTCAAATCCTAAGCACACTAGAATATGATCCAGGGTGGCTTAGCCTTTGGAACATTTGGTACAAGTTGAAAACACTTTCTCATCGTCAGTATAAGTCAATGTTCTGAGCCCATAACACATTGAAAGTGTTTTGGAAAATAGGTACACATATAGCAAAAATCACCAGCCTGATAACGAAAGCAACGGTTGAGGGAGAAAGGAGTTGTTTTACTTTTACTCTTTGTTCTTAAAAGTGTTGGGATAGGACCCTTACCATGACCAGAAACAAAATGGTTGAGTAACAAAGTGTTGTAGTAATACCTTATTTTTAATTTCTTTTCATCGCCGTTAACTTTTTCTTTTTTTCCTCAGTCACCATTCGTGGCCCTGAATTCAATGCCTTAATGCTACAAGTACGAAAAATTGGAGCCGATGAGAGGAGAGGTTTCGACCAAGCTGTCCGAGTTGGAGAATTTGTGAGCTGGCCTCCGTCACTGCAACCGGTGAAGTGTGATAAGGACCAAGCTACAGCCATTACAAACAAGAATTACTCACCAAAATCCGGAATAACTATCAAATGGAAAGCCCCAAAAGACGACGTGGGAGAGATTCATGTAGTGTGAGTAAAAACTATCATTGTTATGTCTCGATTACAGTTCAACAAATTTTAAGTAAAGGAAATTTTTATGGAAGCTGTGCTATGAAAACTACTTCTATCCTATTTCAAATTTAATGTTCCAAACAAGAATTACTCTTAAAAATAAAAATAATTATGAATGCAACTTACTAGTAACATGAATAACATGTGACGTAAAGGAAATTTAACTTTCTTATTTTGCTTATAAGTTTCAAGTACACAAATTTCAATTTCTTTCCCAGAATGCAACAAGTTTTAAACTAAATGGAATTCTATAATCAATTTTATAAATAATTTTGAAATAAGTATAGAGTTTATCAATGAAACAGGACGTAAATTCAGTATTTAACACATCAGACCAAGTTTCTGAAGTTGTTAAATAAAATTTAATGGCCTCAACTGTCATTAAGGGTTACTCGTAAGTTGTGTTTATGCTAGCTTTCGAACAAAAATTAAGTAATTTTTTTTGAGGATCTGCGACTTCTTTGATCTTCTTCGGATGTAAAAACGCTAGTAATAATTATAACTTAACTTAGTGTTAAAGTAGTTCAGTACATCTGCTGCAAAAATTCCGAGGTATGTTGCTCGAACCGCACAAGGTGTTTTTCAACTGTTAAATAAAAAGTGACAGAAAAGGTGAGACTGATAAATCGATGTCAGAATAATGTTATATAAAATATGTAATTTCGTTTGTCTTGTGACTTCTATTAACAGTACAGAGGATGTTAGACATGTTCGGAATCATTTATATTCAAAATACCAAACATCAAAAGGGACAACAAAACAACTTGGAAAAGCATAATAAAATATGATACCTAAACTCTCATATGTTGTGGTATATGTCATTGCTGCGTACAAAACGATGAAAGTAAATAAGTAGATAAAAGGTTATATTTTCGTGGGGGGTTTTGTAAGAAAAAATATATTTGTATTCTGTTACTAAAATGCGTTGTCATAATCATTTACTTAGAATTTTTAAAAGCAAAATAAACGATGTTATGAATGACCAAACAAAAAATTATCAATCACTGTTTTTATATTGAGAAGTAATATAAAAAAATCGTGAAAATTCTTACGCAAATGGTTTAAACTCATACAGATAGGAATATGTTATGGTTAAAGATAGACTTTTAAAAAGTTGATGGCAAAATTGATCAGTTTACTATTGCAAAGGAAAGGGAAAATGACTAAAAACTTGGTTCAAAAAATCCTAAAAAAGTTTGACTAAAGATTCATAATTATTACTAGTTCCTCGTATAATGAAATGCTTTAAAAAACGACAAGTTTATAAAAGACAAATATAGTACAACATTCAAAACTGTATTTTATCAAAATAATAATTTAGTACTATTTTCAAGGAAAAGTACCGCACAATTGTCTATATGGCTTGCAAACAGTAGAACTCCATCTCGATAAATTAATTATACCTACATCCAAATTTCCTTGAAAAGATAATGAATGAGACAGAAATTAAGTGTGCACTGTTTGATCAAATTTTTTATCCTTGTCATGTATCAAAAAAGGATTATACTGTTTATTTGACTTTTGAAAAAAAGCAAACCTAAATTTTCGAAAGCAGTGTAAAAGGAATAGTATTAAATACAAGTACATTCCAGTAATTACCTGTAATATTGGAAAATTAGATGTTCCTGATAACCCAGATAAAGGTCTATAAGGTACGTCACCTAGATGCTTTTTATAAAAATCATAATAAATAGGTGGATAATCCGATCTAAAATTGTGTAAAATCTTACATTTCAACTACAGAAAATTAATGGCGAAAAAATCAGCGTTTATGTATTTACCATTTTTTATTAATATGTTCTTGGAGTGACAAATTGATTCACTCTCTGCGACCTCTTTTAAAGCTATTTTTGATATATAACTTAAATTTATGGTATAACTTAAAATACGTATGCCTGCTTAAAATTCCTTTCTACACTGAGCCTATATTTGAATTAATTCATTATGAGAATCACATAAATAGCTACGAATTTTAATTAGTAGTAGTTCAATTAATTATAATTTTCATTAAACTAGTTCACTTTTTAAAATTCAGTAATGAAGAAAATATTGAATTCTCTATTTTGGTGAAATTAGAATAATTTCGAATATTTTCCTGCTACGAATTTTCATCATTTTTCTCTAGTAGCGTGTTTAACACGCAATGCGCATCACGGTTGCGTGTTTGTTTAACACTTGTTTTATTCTTTATGTTGTACAGAAATTTTGAAACGAGCAATGTGATTGGAAATTAAACTTTTTTTTAATCTAGGTCCCTTCTTAAAACTTTTCTAAGATTTATGACATAACGTGTGTTGAAAGACAAACAGCATGTCTAAGATAAAATATAATTCGTTAACTTTGAAGTTAATTAACAGTGGGGTGTGTTCATGTGTTATTAGATGTTGAGTTGATTTTCTTTGTCTTAAGAAATCCCTCCGTTGTACATTGGTAGCCTATATCGCATGCTAATGTACAATACTTTCAATGATCTGAAATGTCCGATTTTATTTTTTCAACGTTTGCAACGTCTGATCCCTCTGCTAAGTCAAACTAAAAATTATCCATTAAGGCTGCTGTGTACTAACCCTATTAGATTCGCTCACCTCAATGTTAACCTATAGCGAAAATTTGTCCAAGGATTGCCGACTTGTGTTCAAAGATTTTTTTTAAATTGTACCCCGTAATAGAGAAAGAAATTTTACACCTTGGGACATTTTTTTAAATGCAAATATTATTTTAAAATTTAAATTATTCGGAGAAAAAAAATCTAGTATAGTGGGTTTTAAGCGCTCATAAATTTCTTTGGTGGTCGAAATTTATAAAATGAATCCTGTTGGTAAAGGACAGAAAAGCTCAGGCTATCTGAAAATGCCATTTTTATTGGATTATCAGCATTTATATAGCTGTAAATAGCAGATAAATTTTCTCCATGGGTTAACATTGAGGTCAATTGGAGCAAATCCAATAGGCTTAGCACACAGCAGCCTGAAACACCAGAGATCAGCCTTTGTCCACATAGGATAAGGTGTAACATGAAGTAAGATTTCTTTAATTTCTACACACTCACACACATCTTCAAAAATATCTAGGAAAAGTATCAAAACTTGAAAACCACATCTTTAGGGGTCAAGGGTGCATCCTCCACTGAAAAAAATTATGGTTTTCAACCTTTTTCTTTAGAATGATTGCTTTCCAGTGGAAAAGACAAACGGCTAGTCTGGTTCTACAACTGAATATAATTAAACTTATTTGTTTATTCCAAATTCTAGGATTCAAACAAATGAACTTTTATCCTAAGTTTAGATTGACTCTTTTAATTACCCATATTCATGCAAATCAGATATCAAATGCAAGGTAACGTCACGTTTCAAGAATTTTTTTTTTAAATTTAGGTAATTTTAAATTCACCTTATAAGAAGTTATTTAAAATTTATGTCATTAATTATGAACCAGGGGGGACTTCGGTGACCTTAGCATCCGGTCATAATTTACTTTTTCTCCACTAACGCAGATAAACGTCAAAAGTGTTAGTAGGGCTGACTTCATAGTTGGGGATACGATTTTTCATATTGATAATATTTATAATTATGGTTTCAAAAACACTATTATAGAGATTTCCATAGTTCCTATGTTATTTTTTGAACATCCAGTTTTTTGAAAACACCGATTTCGAAACATGTAGCCTCAAAGAATTTTGGCAGATTTTTCAGCAAATTTCATTAATGCAAAAGTTTGTGCTAGTCTGGCATAAAGTACTGATAATGTAGAATATTCCTTTAAAATTTTGATTTTGATGTCTTCCTGTCTCTTTTCAGACTCCCTAGATCATGACATGTTAGAAAACTCGTACGTTAAACATATTTTATTTGCTCTGAATAAAAACAGAATTAACCAAGAAGTAGTGAAGCCATTGTTCACGTCACGCGTGTTTCCATGGGACAGGGCGTAAAAGGCTACAGCTAACTTTATTGTCTTTGTAAATCTTGCTCAATGTTGTTTTAGTGCCTTGAGTTTAAAGGTTTGAATCCAAATGGGAAGTACGAGAGATCGATTATTTCCGTACCGTGGTTTCATGTGTAAGGGACTGAAAGCGAGCACCCCAGCACCAAAATGAAATCACGAGACCTGGCCTAAGGTGTTTTCCCATGGGGTGCAAATTATTATATATCCTCGGAACACGGCGTGTTCAATATCCCCCACGTTATTAGGTGTAGATTTTTTTTTCATTTTGACCTTATTTTAGGTTTTTACTTGCCCTAAAATTGTTTTTCTTAATTATTTTTTTCCTTTGATTTGTGGCTATGTTAGTATGAAACCCTGGAGTATTGGCCTCTTTTCACGTGGCCACTTTATAATCGCTCCTTAGCTGTAACTTTAGCGAATGGCAAGGGGAAGGAGGAGCAATGTAATGTGCCCCAATTACGGTATGACGAACTGATGTAGTGATTCCTCTGAGACCGCATGTTTGTCTTTCAAAAGAAAATGATTAGTTAAGGCCAGTTATCAGATGGGTTATCGAAGAGTGATTGTGCTTTTCTTCCTGTGACAAGCATTCAAAAAGTTGACTTGACAATGTTATATTATAGGAAATATAACATCAAAACTAGCGGAACAAGAGATTAGAAAAACGTTTAAATTATTCCCAATAAATAACTAAAGTAAGAGTCCATCTTTGCTCCTGACGGAGAGTTTAAAATCTTTATTTTTAAATTTTGTGAATAGAGATGTAATATCAGTCATTAATGAGGAAAATGTTAAGGTTTTTCAAATCGCTGCAGTGTAGTTTGCTCATCTCTGTGTTCGAAACAAGACAGAGTATCCGGAATGACCTGAACTGTATTATATCTGTTTCGTGCTGCTCTCTGCTGAAAGCAAACAGTCTGAAATCAGAGAGTATGCCAGATGCTGAAAAATCCTGATATGAAATGAAAAAGCTTGCAGAATTAATCCACTAAACTTCAAACTTTATAAATTTGCATCAGTGACTCATGAAAAGGATATTAATATATCACAGAATGGGCGCGATGTCCCGGTAGGCAGTGGCAGCGAGCCAGTGATCTCATCGTCGCTGGTTCGATGCCCGTCGATGACAAAACCACCGACGTGTACACTAATGGCGGCTGGTGCACGAAAAAATCTGTCCTAGCTGCAATGTCCTCCAAGTTCCCAAAATGCCTCTGAAGGCGCGGGGTCAAGTGTTCCGGTCTCGTCACTTGACTCGTCACTTGATTACAGGACCGATGCTCTTCGAGGTCAAGTCAGACTTCATCCCTAGTGGTACCTAGCCTTAAGTGAAGCTGCTTACTACCCTTCGCCATGGACCAAGGTCCTTTGGACTTGGTGTAGGCTTTCCTACACCAAGGGGATTGGAAACAACAACATATATCAGAGATATAAAAATATATCTCAGTACAAAAATACATCTGAATGTAAAAATATATCTCTACTGGATTTTTACGGTACCTCCCTCCTCCCCTTCCCCTTGTATCTATCTCATCCCCCATCTGTCTCTCTCACTCATTCTCTCTTAGATTTACCTACGATATTTAGTGTGTCGAATATCAAGGGAGGCAACTACAGATCCCATTCTAGGGTCAAAATCCGCAAAATCCTGAATATTGGGAGATAAAAAAGGTAATTCCATCTTAAATTTTTATCACCACCCGAGACACAAAAATGGGAAATGGAGAAATCCACTTGGAAAGAAATTCTGGCTGTGCCACTGCCTAGAATAAGTTGTATAAAAGTTGCGAAATAAGTTATTCTTCCAAATGAAAAAGAGTTAGGTGAAATGTGTATTGCTAATCTATCTATATATATAAAACAGTTCCGTAACTGACTCATTCATTCATTCATTCATTCACTCACTGACTGACTGACATACAACGCACAGACCAAACCGCTGGACCTAAAGGGATGAAATTTTGCATGGCGAATCTTCTAATAGTGTAGGGGTGCACTAAGAGAGATTTTTCAAAAATTCTTCTTAGATTTTTTTAAATTAAATTTTTAAGCTGTATTTTAAACTTTTTTTACGTTTGCATTTAAAATAATACATTGAGGGTTAAAAAATTTATATCACGAGAAAGATCATAAAAATTCCTTCAAAATGAAATATTTTTCGAATTTTTACCTCCATTTCCTGATTTTTGGTGAATTTTTAAAGATTAATTTTTAGAATTTAATTTATTAAATGCTGATCACGTGATTTCTTTTTCTGGTACTTTCAATAAATTTATCGTCACGTGCGTAACAACTAAATAGACAAAAAAAAAATTTTTTTTCCTCTTTCTAATGCAGCAGACGATTGGATATTATCCAAAAAAAATGCATATCCCTTACGATTTTTTTATAAATATACATATATAGATAGATAGATATTTTACATCAATTGTATACATTGATCATCGCATTTATTATAAATATATATATTTATTTTTTCGCATAAATTGCATACGTTGACCGTTGTATTTAATTTGAATGTACTCCGTAGCGAAGCGCGGGTTTTCAGCTAGTCTATATATATAAAACAGTTCCGTAACTGACTCATTCATTCATTCAGTCACTGACTGACTGACATACAACGCACAGACGAAACCGCTGGACCTAAAGGGCTGAAATTTTGCATGGCGATTCTTCTAATAGTGTAGGGGTGCACTAAGAAAGATTTTTCAAAAATTCTTCTTATATTTTTTTTAATTAAATTTTTAAGCTGGTTTTTAAACTTTTTTTAGTTTACATTTAAAATAATACATTGAGGGTTATAAAATTTATATCACCAGAAAGATCATAAAAATTCCTTCAAAATGAAATATTTTTCGAATTTTTACCTCCATTTCCTGATTTTTGGTGAATTTTTAAAGATTAATTTTTAGAATTTAATTTATTAAATGCTGATCACGTGATTTCTTTTTCTGGTACTTTCAATAAATTTATCGTCACGTGCGTAACAACTAAATAGACAAAAAAATATTTTTTTATCTTTCTAATGCAGCAGACGATTGGATATTATCCAAAAAAAATGCATATCCCTTACGATTTTTTTATATTTATATATATATATAGATAGATATATATTTTACATCAATTGTATACATTGATCATCGCATTTATTATAAATATATATATTTATTTTTTGGCATAAATTGCATACGTTGACCGTTGTATTTAATTTGAATGTACTCCGTAGCGAAGCGCGGGTTTTCAGCTAGTCTATATATATAAAACAGTTCCGTAACTGACTCATTCATTCATTCATTCATTCATTCATTCACTGACTGACTGACATACAACGCACAGACCAAACCGCTGGACCTAAAGGGCTGAAATTTTGCATGGCGATTCTTCTTATAGTGTAGGGGTGCACTAAGAGAGATTTTTGAAAAATTCTTCTTAGATTTTTTTAAATTAAATTTTTAAGCTGTTTTTTTTCCTTTTTTTAAGTTTGCATTTAAAATAATAATTTGAGGGTTATAAAATTTATATCACGAGAAAGATCATAAAAATTCCTTTAAAATGAAATCTTTTTCGAATCTTTACCTTCATTTCCTGATTTTTGGTGAATTTTTAAAGATTAATTTTTAGAATTTAATTTATTAAATGCTGATCACGTGACTTCTTTTTCTGGTACTTTAAATAAATTTATCGTCACGTGCATAAAAACTAAATAGACAAAAAATAATTTTTTTTTCTTGCTAATGCGGCAGACGATTGGACATTATCCAAAAAAATATTAAAATACAGTAAAAGAAATTTTCTAGAAACTGTACTATATTAACTGTACTATATTCTTTAGTATTCTTTATATTAGATTTAATTTGAATATCTTCTTCTACATTATTTTGTCTATAAAAATATCCCTTACGATTTTTTTATAAATATATATATATATTTTACATCAATTATATACATTGATCGTCGTATTTATTATATATATATTGGCATTAATTGCATACATTCACCGATGTTTTTTCTTTGAATGTACTCCGTAGCGAAGTGCGGGTTTTCAGCTAGTATATATATAAAACAGTTCCGTAACTGACTCATTCATTCATTCATTCATTCATTCACTGACTGACTGACATACAACGCACAGACCAAACCGCTGGACCTAAAGGGCTTAAATTTTGCATGGCGATTCTTCTAATAGTGTAGGGGCGCACTAAGAAAGATTTTTCAAAAATTCTTCTTAGATTTTTTTAAATTAAATTTTTAAGCTGTTTTTTAAACTTTTTTTACGTTTGCATTTAAAATAATACATTGAGGGTTATAAAATTTATATCACGAGAAAGATCATAAAAATTCCTTCAAAATGAAATTTTTTTCGAATTTTTACCTCCATTTCCTGATTTTTGGTGAATTTTTAAAGATTAATTTTTAGAATTTAATTTATTAACTGCTGATCACGTGATTTCTTTTTCTGGTACTTTAAATAAATTTATCGTCACGTGCATAACAACTAAATAAACAAAAAATATTTTTTTTCCTTGCTAATGAGGCAGACGATTGGACATTATCCAAAAAAATATTAAAATACAGTAAAAGAAATGTTCTACAAACTGTACTATATTCTTTAGTATTCTTTATATTAGATTTAATTTGAATATTTTCTTCTACATTATTTTATCTATAAAATTATCCTTTACGATTTATATATATATATATATATATATATATATATATATATATATATTTTACATCAATTGTATACATTGATCGTCGTATTTATCATATAATATATATATATATATATTTGACATGAATTGCATACATTGACCGTTGTATTTAATTTGAATGTACTCCGTAGCGAAGTACGGGTTTTCAGCTAGTGCTATTATATATGTTGAAAAGGAGAATTTTAGGGTGAATTCTGCGTGAAACCTACGATAAAATGTCTCTCTCATTTTCGGCTTGAATTTAAAATTTTATCTAGAGAAGGTTGTTTCTAATTCTCTAAATAATCTTCACATTTAAAATTTGAATAAATTTTAAATGTGAAAAAACTGTATTTTAAAAATATTTCAAAATTAAAACAATTAAATTCAAATGACTTAAGGTTTAAGTTATTTTGATGAAAGTTTGCATATTGAGTTTTAAAAGGAAACAATTATTTCTAATGTTCTTTGTCCTGAACTAGAAAGCGTATCCATAAGTAATTCAGTAATGTATTTTGTAATTCAGTAATGTATTCAGTAATGTATCCATAAGTAATGTATTTTGTTTTTATCATTATAACTATTTTTTTCGAATTAAAAAATTTTCATACATGACCATGATTACTATTTTTTTATTACAAAATTTTCACAGATTAGCATGTTTGCTAATTTCTCAATTTCAACACTTTTAAATATTATCATGATTGTTAATTTCCCGAATAAAAAATTTTCATGGATTATCAAGATTTCTATTTCCCCGATTTAAAGTTTTTCCAAATACACTTTAATTAAAAAACAAGGAGTATGTCTAATTCCTGACGTTGAAATTTCAGTTATGATTCTCTTCAGGAAATGGATGCATGTTCCAAAGTGAAATATCGGGATTTGGTATTGAAATATATATTAAAAAAGTATTATTAATGCTATTGTGCATCCGTCATCATGAATTAGCTGAGTTAGGAGAAAAAATTTTCTCCGATTTTTGGCTTGCCTTAAAGATTCTCTTAAATGAGAATGGTACTAATTCGAGCAGAAAAAAAAATCTACTCATTTCTGTAAAATTTTCCCCCTTTTTTAACGTGTGATTACGTTCCTCCATAACGGTCCTCCGGAAAGCAAAATTTCAGACGCTAAAACCACCGTCCGTCCGTACCTCGCGAGTTATAATTTTGGCAGCGCGCCAAACCCAGTCTGTATCGCTTGGCAGTAAACAGTTAAACAGAAAAGTACCGAAATGCATCAAAATTTCAACATACATATATGTATATATGACAGGCGTTGGCTTTGCGTGCTATAAAATATGAATTGCAGTCTTCTCGTTTAACAGTCCATGGCATCGAGGGAAGGCAGACACTCAAAATAAGTACTCAGCATCATCCAATTTAATTAGAATTTATTTCAATTCAACTTCACGTAAACCACTTCTCCAAATCTACATGTTTCAGCGTTCGCCATTTTCAAATTCGTGGACCCGGCTAACGCACGTCCACCATCAACGATTAAATCCCGCGTTCTGAGCAATTCTAGGTCTTCATTAACACGTCTACCTTTATGGCACATGCGCAGAGCACCACCTGGAAAATTCTAGAAGCATTTGTTTCCCGCCAAACCCTGTACATTTATCTAAAAATAAATTCTCTCCATGGAACTTCAATATCGCGAATCGAAGGTCAACTAATGAAACGGGGTAAAACCTTTTTTTCTCGACGCGTTTTACCAATGATTTTCATATTAGATTTCGCTATTTTTAAATCCCCTGTAATTTTAACTTAATTATTCTTTCCCTTAATTAATTCTTCACATATATATACATACGTACATATATATAGATACATATACACATAACACATACATATATATATATATATACAAAAGAGATAAGAAACGATAAGTAATCCTACGGTAATAACCCGCGGTAGTTTCGTTAGAAGAGACTACCTGAATTTTTTTTTTTATTTCTCCAAATAATGTTTTAAAATTAAATTATTCTAACAAAAATTGTAGCAAGCTTAAAGTTGAGAGAGAAATAGTTTCTTCAAAAATAAAACTAAAGACTATTAAGGCCTAGGAAGATCTACAAGTAATGCCTCATACATCCGAGAGGAGTATGAGGCTTTGCGAAAATTTCCTAATATTTGGAAAAAAAAGTAAAGGAAAAAAGGCTAAGAAACTGCCAATAAGCAGTATCTCGCAAGCCATACTAAGATTTCAAAAGGGAAAATAATTACAATATAAAAAGAAATTTTTATATACCATACTTTTAAATTTTCTGTTGAATCATATAAACTTGACAATTCTATGTATTAATAAATACTTTTTAAAAAATATTTTGATGAATTATCCCATCAACTTTAAAGAAAATTATCAAATGCGTAATAAAGGGGTGTCAAATGCGTAATCAATTGCGTTTAACTTTTGATTTTTGTCCCGGCCGATAGATGGGTGCACCATTCTACAAAACAAAATTGACTGAAAAAGAATTCAACCCTGCTTAAAGATGGCTAAAAGTATCAAAAGAATGCAATGTCATCGTGTTCTGAGCTATTCTAAAAGTTTCAAGTGTCTAGCTAGTCGGGAAGTTAGTTAAAAATCGATTGCAAGATTTGTACTGGACAAACACACAAACAAACAAACAAGAAAGCGAATTAATAAAAACATGGTAATAAATCTTTGACAATAATGCCTTATCTAAACATTTACCTGCATGCTCTTTAAAGGGGATTATGATAAAGCCTGGTGTTGTAATGCTGCACGCCTAGCTAGAAAGCAATAGGTGTGAGGTTCGATTGCCGAGCTTCTCAAGTTGTTTAAAGCGAGCAGTTAAGCTGTGTGGGAGAAAGTGTGGGTATGTATTATGCAGATTTAGCAATCTTGCTTCTGGCCCATACAGTTCTGACTTGCCATAACTACAACCCAAGATATTCGAGTCGTTGAATAGAATCCTTATTCACATTTTAATAAAGAACTACTGTTTATCATTTAGAATATCCATTTTTTATAGTCAAACTAAGCAGTCTAAGTATATATTCTTATTAAAATAACAACAACTCGCTAGCCAGTAAAGGTGCCTAGGGTTTGTTCAATTCTCATAATGAACTGTTGGGATCTGACGAGAAATTTCTACTCGCTCAAATTGACCCGTACAGTTACGGGGAAACTTCATGCCCTTGGATCGAATCTCTGTTTGTCTCTTTCTTGAACTCCCTCATAATTGCTCTAAATGCTATACGATAGCCAAATGGCTTCGGTGCTAGCAATCGGTACCAGAGTCAGAGAGTTCGAGACCCACTGTTGGCATGGATGCTTGCAACCGTCCGGAAACGGCTTAAAGCAGTAGGTCCCGGTCTAATTAGCTCTCGTGAAGCAAAAGATGGCCGTAATGCTCTTAGCCAATCCCAAATACTCTAAACGTCTGTGACGGAATCATTCAGAAATATGGAAATACCAGAGTAGAAAAGAATAGATGAAGATAGAATAAATCCATTCAAGGAAAAAAAATCATACATACGCACTCATGAAGTTACAATATGAGACATAGAAACCTTTTTGGAGTCTTTAACTTTTTTTCATTCTTTCTGAAAATTCTAATTCGTTGTTTTCATTATTATTTTTAAGAGAGTTGTACGAAATAAGAGTCATATGCTTTTCTTGGGGACGTTCCAACAGCGTAACTTGCATGTGAAAAAAAAATGTATATAATGCTTCGTCTAGAAGTTATGTTCCGTATATTCAAATACTTAAACCTGGAAAATATTGTCACTGGCATATAAAAAGTTACTATTCCAACGGAACAAAAAGTAAAATATAGTCCGAAAGAAAAAATTGGTTTGCACAATATATCAAGCCATGCCTTACCTAAAGACGATTTATACTTAAACTAGTATATATGACCATAAATTGCCAGCATATTTGAAATTCAAATTCGTAATGTGATGGTTTTAACGTTTTATATTCAGAGAAATTTCGAATCTTGCAGCCCAATGGTTTTCTGAATACCTTTTGGCTGTTAAACTATTCGGTTACAACAGTAATGGCTTGTTTTAAATTACGAAAATGTTTTGTTCGTATCCTCCTAATATAATATAATCAGTTGGGATTTGAATTTACCAGACTTCAGTTTGCATGCACATTTTTTGATTCTCGTTTTGAATGTTCTAGATGTAAAACATATATATGTTTCAAATGTTATACATATATTTTTTTCTTTTCATCTTTCATATTAAAATAAATACTGATGTAATATTCAGTTGAATGACTGCTAACTTAAATATAATTTTTAATGAAATAACTGTTAAATTGAATAATGATATACCCTGCCAAGTTGAACTCTTCTACTTTATTTAATGACTGATTAGTAATAGTTCATAAGTAAAGTTTATGCATCGATATAATCCTAAAACTAAGTTTGCCCGTGTAATTCAATGTACCCCAAACGGCTTAGAATAGCGCCATGTTTGTTACATTACGATACCCCTGGAAAGATTGGAAATATTATATAAAAAATTTGTCATCAGTATAGAGCCTCGGTTTACAGTGTTATAGTTTTAATTTCATAGCCTATACGTCTTAAGATAAAAGATGGCGGGTCTGTTTCAGTGGCATTGCTTCCCTCTCTTGACGAATAAACAAAGATTATTTTCCATTATTGAAGCAATTTTTTTCAGTTAAATGACTGTCACCTGAGAAGTAAGTAAAAATAAGTTGGAAAAAAATTTCAGATTGGCAAATCAACTAAAAATGCAGTCACAAACAGCATTCTTTGTTGAAGTTACATCTTAAAATTATAAGATGTCATCGATTCTTATCTTTGAATAATTCGGAAAAATTAAAATAATTCAATCGCATTAAAAAATCTTCGTTTCATGGCATTGTTACAGTTTACCTGAATTCTGGAAAATTTCTGAATAAAACTCATTTAAAGGATTACAGGCTGTAGAAGGAAGGAATGTCATGGGCACAAGTCTGCGGGTTCGATTCCTACAATTGATATGGGCGTTTGTAGCCTTGCATATTTGGATTTAAATTTTAAATCCCGGCTTGTTTATACTTCCTGCAGCAAAAGATAAACATAATGCTCCTAAACAGGCCAACTTACGGATTAGTCATATTTTCTTGCAGCATAGTCTAGAGTCTGGTACCATTACCTATAGAGACTCTGCAGACTAGTTGAAAAGTCTTGAAGCTAAAATGGAACTCCTACGAAACGTACGCCACTGAATTTTGTTCTGGCACTATTGTTTAATTACCCCGGTTTAACCTTAAAGTCTCTTCTTGCAATCCTGGACCGTTTTGCTCTGAAACTTTCACTTCAGAAAGAACATCGCATTTTGTTCTCTAATAACGCTATCCCATTATCCACAGTTCTAATGTTTAATGTACTATAATCTTAACGAATGACGTAGTGATTAAAGCTGCAAAATTCGCACCACCTACATTTGCAGTAAAATTGATGAATGGTAAATGCAGCAACATTCAACTACCTACTTTTCACCCTGACACTTTCTCCTGTGTCAGTGTAATACCCCATATTGTTAATTAAAAGCATTAGTCCATTATCCATTACACTAATATCTAATGAACAAAACATCGGAACCAACAACACAATATCAGTACCAATTTACATTGACTACCTTTGCCATCAGACTGGCTATGATAAGCAATTCAGCAAATTTGAATGATACGCACTCTTCGCATTTTTTCACTCTGCAACTTTCCTAAAACTATTCCTAAAATATATTAAGACGGTTTTCACTGCTTTAATCACTAATGAACGAAACGTCTTAGTAAATCCCTCAATGTTAATCACTGCAGTATTTGTATTTAACTACAGTAGCCGCCAAACTTGCTGAATAGCAAAAAGTAAAGCTTTGAACTATGCCCCGAGTTCTATTTCGCACCTATTCCCTCTGCAACTTTTTCCTCTAAACACTAAATTTGCGCTTTCGCTTGACACCAAGAGAAGAGTAGATTCACCATTAAGATTATGACAGAATGGAAAAAACAAGTAGTAACTAAAAATATGCAATGCTCATTCCAAAATGTTGTTCTTCTAAATATTTGTAGTCTTACTTTTCTCTCTAAATACATACAGTACGAATAATATGTTTTGTTCATTCTTAAAAGGTGTGCACACTTTATAGGCTTAACATCCCCAATAAAGTTTCACCTTAACATCAAAAATACAAGTGTCATATTAATAGAAAACTCCCAGTTGGTACGCACATTTGAATATTTATGTAACACTCTAAAATACAAAACTTCAACAACTGTCCATCGGGTTATTGGGGGCCCGCTGACTATATTTCCCTCTCGATAATTTTAAAATTCGAAAAATTTCTAAAAAGGCTAATTAGCTGCATACTGAAGAATTAGAGGGAAGCTGCAGAAGAAAATGGTTGAATGGAATGTTTTCGCTCTGTTCTAATTTGTCACTTAGAGCTGTACATTAGATGATATCGCAAATCTTCAGTCTCATTCGTTAAGCTATGGGAAATTCTCATCTCGGTATTTTTAGAACAGCATATTAGCAACTGCATATGTTTGGATTTTCTTTTCTGCATTTAAATGTAGATCTTTAAATAGGGTGTTTTTTAAATCATCTTATTTTTTTAATTTATCTTTTCAAGCAACAATTTTAAAATTTTTAGCAGTAGCCAATAACTCAATGCCCTGTCAAAAAAACTGACCAGAGAACAACTTTAAATTTTGAAACTTTTCTATATTCTCTTTATTTAAACGTCTCTCTACATATGCAAACAAAAATTAAATGTGAATTTGCAGGTCTGTGATTGCAATAATTATCTGCGAGGCAAACTGATTCACTAATTTAATCCATCCTTCATGCTATGAATGATAATGTTACAGGTATTATTTCTTATTATATTTCAAACCAAAATGAATAAAAGAAAAGTCAAACAAGATTTGATACTAAATATACAATGTTTTTAAGAAGAAAATTAAGTCCAACGCAAATTACGTTTCGGACAATAAACATGTGAACAACAAATATATACACCTCCAGTATACTCCCTATAGCACTCTAAATTTTGTATCGCAGTTCGGGGTTTTTTCCGTTATAAGGTTTGCCGGACGATGGCCGAAAGGCTAGGACGCTTGCATTCGGTACCAGAATTTGTGAGTCTCTTGCCATGGACATTTGTAGCCGTTCGGAATCGGCTTTAAGCAGTAGGTCCCGGTCAAATAAGCCATCATGTAGCAAAAGTTAACCGTAGGGCTCCAAACTAAACCAAACCGTTATGAGGTTAATGATTTCACTTCGTCAGTTACTAATAAAAGTTTATAGAAATGGCCTTGTTTCCTCTTCAGAGTACTTATCGGATATACCTTGCTAAGGAGACCAAAATATGAGTCTTACGCTGCTCAATACGCTACAGGTGTTGCTATTTGCTCTTATGGCCATTTCTAAAAGGGTGTGAAGCACTTTTACATAGACCTTACAAATCACCTATTATACACCTGCTTCTATGGCTTTAGTCAGATAAAACGAATTCCAAGTTTTCATAAAGGTTGTAGCGGCATGCATTCCTGCAACTATCTGAGCGCCATATTAACAAGACATTTTACTTGTAATATCGTTGTATACAAGTGCATTGTTTTAAAGAACAAAGTATTTTTCTACGAAACAAGCTTTCGACTGACATGCGACCCATTTTAAGCATGAGAATTTATTGATAGAGCCATCGATCTTAAAAGGTTTAAGATCCTTATTCTAATTCATATTTCAATAGAAATACATTAATTCACGTAACTGAATTTCTAGAATGTTGTGTGTTATTATAAAACGAAATGATAAATTACTTTCTAAAGACATCGAAATATATGAATACTCCAGTAAAAAAACTAGTATTGTTCACTCAATATTTTATATATCAACAAACATATTGGCATAAAATAATTGTGCAAAAACAGACAAAAATACATTCTTTAAATATCATTTATTATAAAAACGTATACTACACAATGATTTACGATATTATTTTACAAATCTTACATTTATGTGAATCATAATATTTGACTCAAATGCATTTCCGAAGAAAAAATACGTCAAATTTTCTTTTGTGGTATAATGTAGCTATGTATCAAAATGGCTAAATTCTAACGGCGGTTTTTGAGTAAAATGATATGACATTATTCAAAATATAATTCGAGACATCTCTGAACTCATGTCATCAATAATTCCAAAGAAATTAATCATTTCTCTTCATGAAAGGGGGCAATTTTTTGCTATTGAGATATTTTTACGATAAAAATAAATTTTTCTTTTAGAATGAGAATTTGTTGGATTTTATCTCAATCACTTTCTTCGAACAGAATAAAGGAAAGTATTATAGAAAAGCATCTTTTCTGTTGAAATGATTTATGCTATATTATATAATATAATTTTTTCTTTGCGTAAAGAATTTAATCCCTCCAAAATGGAATGACATTTTCTACTGTAAAATGACGTGGAGTAATTTTTTAATGGAGTATTATCAAAACAGTCAAAACGAACATTTATATGAATGCCCCGAATGAATTTTTTGCATGCTATCCATCCGAATTTCATCTAAAATCATAAAGCTGAATTCTGATACTTGATGAGATCCTTCACTGCAAATAATCTAGTAAAATAGCGGCTGTTTTTTGTTCAGATGGTATTGACCTTTAGCTTACGGGGACCATTTTTCCAATTCCCTCTTTAGAACGAGAAATTTCATATCCCCTTTGTAAGAACGGCCATTAAAGGGGTTATACACACACACACACACACACACACACACACACATATATATATGTAGGAAGGAGTTAGTACTCCTTCCTTTAGAAGTGAATCATTAGACTTAATTATTTTGAACATTTAATTAAACTAGACGATGTTTACAAGACAGGACTAACACTTAGTATGAAATTAAAAAAATAAACACAGAAGCATCAAAAGAGCTAAACATCGGGAGCTTGCAGAACAACACATCCGCTTAAAGTCCTTCGTGCCGCAGTAGTAGGAGTGGAAGTTGTAGTAATAGTTCAGTTGTGTTGCCAAACTCATTCTCACACGGCCGTTCTGACTTTCCAGACGTCCGCGGCTGGGTTGTAAACAATAATTCTGAAAAGATAAAAAAAAAAGAGCAGAAAAAGGAAAAATATTTCAAAAAATCAAGCAGTGTTCAACACAGTGGTATTGGTGTTCAGTTTCTGCACCACTGTTTCATTTTGTCCGCTGCAGTTGATGTTATGGTTGGACCATCGTGATGTCCTAACTTTCGAACTTCGTAACGATCGTTGGGGTTGATGTTCGTGATCTCATATGGTCCGAAGAACTTTGGTCGGAGCTTTAATCCGGTTCCAAATTGAGTTCGTTGTATTGCCACTTTGTCACCGATCTTGTATTTACAAGCCGGTTTACGCCGTTTGTTATATTGTCGTATGTTTTCTTCCTGTAAACGGAGGATATTTCGTTTAGCTTCGATACGTAACGCTTCTTTGTCATCAAGAATTCTTTGGTGGTGTTCCTCGTCAAGAAGATTTTTAATCTGTAGATCCTCTTGTTGTTTCATTTTAACACCAATTAAAAGTTGAAAGGGTGTGAATTTTGTACTGCGTGTGGTGGTACTATTTAAGATACGTTGCAATCTTGGGACATATTTAAACCATTTGTCAGGTTCATCTAGAGCTAACTTAGTTAAAACGGGAATAATTGTGCCATGAACACGCTCAACCTGACCGTTGCCACGTGGCACACCTGTTGCTATTGAAATGTGTTCAATTGACTGTTCCTGGCAGTAACTTTGAAATTCTGAAGATGTGAATGCGCTACCTTTGTCAGTAATGATTTTTGAAGGGTTGCCAAATGTAGTTTGTTGCAAGGATAATTTGTCTAAGGCATCTTTCGTAGAGGTGGACTTCACGGGATAGATCCATACAAATTTGGAAAAGGCATCAACTACTGTAAAAAGATACTTATAACATTTTTTTGTCGATGGTAAAGGTCCTAAAAAGTCGCAATGGTAACATTCAAGGGGTGCATCACCTTTTGGAATGGGGTGAAGGTATCCTTCTTGTTTTCCAGATTTTCGCGAGGACAAAATGCAAGGAATACAGTTCGAAATAATTTCTTGAACTAATTTCTTAAGTTGAGGAATGAAAAATTCACGAGAAACAATTAATTCGGTTTTTTGTGAAGCAAAATGACCTTGTGAATGGGCGTTTAGCACTATTTCTTTCTGCATCATTTGTGGTACTACTAAAAGTTCGGCATCCTGATGAAGTTTATAAAGAATTCCGTTTTTAACAAAAAATTCATCAGAAGGTGTAGATTCAAGCATAGATTTAATTTGAGATATAAATTCATCCTGGTCTTGGGCATTTTTCACCTTTTGAGTGATATCATTTGAGGTAATTACAAGAATGGGGTTACGACTTAAAGCATCAACATGTTTCATCTGTCTACCGGGTCGATGACAAACTTCATAATCAAAGTCTTCTAACATCAATGCCCATCGAGCAATTTTAGCTGGTAGGTCTTTTTTGTGCATCGTTTTTTGGAAAGCATCACAATCGGTGATAATTTTAAATTTTGTTCCCAACAAGTAGTTTCGAAATTTTTTTAGCTCTTCAATAACGGCAAGAACTTCCAGTTCATAACTATGATATTTTTCTTGTTGAACTGTAGTTTTACGGCTAAAATAATGAATAGGATGAAACTGTCCATCATCGGATTGTTGCAAGAGCACAGCGCCAAAGCCTAAGGAGCTGGCATCAGTGTGGAGTTCTAATGGGTATCCCTGTTGAAAAACATGAAGAACTGGATTTTGTGAAAGAATGTTTTTCTGTTGTTGAAAAGCTGCTATTTGTTCAGGGGGTTTGGGAGCTTCAATAACTTGAAATTTTGGTTCAACCTTTTCACTTTTGACGGATTCATTCTCAAGGGCATCATCATCGGCATCAAATATTTTTGGTTCAAGAGTTGCTTTGATAGTTCCAATATCAAAAGCATTATCATCATCGTTATCATGAAGCAAATCTAAATCACTGGCATCAGCATCATCTAAATATTTTCCATCATCATTATCATGAAACAAATCTAAATCATTGGCATCATCATCATCATCATCACGTTCAAAATCAATTGGATTATCCATTTTCTCTACCCTAGAAATCTTATCTTGAGTAGATGTTAGAGGTTTTTCAGACATGCATATTTGGCCCTGATCTTGAATTTGTTTTTCTACAATTTTCTGTTCCGCAAAAGGGAGTCGTCGAGAACGTTGATTTACGGGGATTTCATCTTGTAATAAAATAGTCCTTTTAATTTCAGTGTCTTGAACTTTATGGGGTTTGTAGGAAGTAACGATATTTTGAACTTCCTCACGAATTTCAGAATTCAAAATGTGTGAAAGATCAAATGGGAAAGCTTCGTCATCAGGAATATTAGCAATATTAACGAAGATGTTATTATCAAGAGTAAAACGAATACCGTCTTCATCAAATGTAAATTGGGTTTGCTGCAAAAAGTCGATTCCGATAATCGCATCAAAAGGAATCAAGTCATCCTCTAGAACATGTATTTTAGCAGGTAAAGTAATGGTTTGAATTTCGATGGAATCCTGAAAGAATCCGATGCTGTGAACTTGGTTTTTGCCAATTCCTGAAAAGGGAATGTTGGTGGGCTGCAATGGTGGCGAACCAATTCTTCGATAGGTTTTCTCATTGATGAGGGTTGCCTGTGACCCAGTGTCACAGAGTGCTGTCAATTGAATTCCTGCAAGTTGAATGTCAACATGCATGGGATTTTTCGATGAAGTTTCAGGAGAAAGTGCATTTACAGTTTTATCAGAAATAGGTTTTTGAGAATCAGGTTTTGGTTTAGAATTTCGATAACTTTTAGGGCAATTAGCATGAACATGACCAAAACTTTTACATCCGTAGCATTGTTTACCATGTGACTTATTCAAACATTGGTTGCTTTTGTGACCTCTCAAGCCACAGGAAAAACATACTGGCTGTGTATTTGGGCTACGTGTATTATCGACTTTCACATTGAGGTAGGAAGCATCAATTTTTTTCTGATTATTTTGTCTGAAATTTTGTGATCTGTTAAAGATTTGTTCATAAATTTTCAACTTTTCCTTAAATTCAGGGACGGATTTACAACCGTAAAGAATAACTTTATTGTTTGTTGAATCAGGAATTCCGTTTATGACATACTCAAACAGAGAGGAGTCATCGAGAGAACCTTTGTGTGCCAAATCTCTCATAGCTAAGAAATATTCTTGTAGGGTTTCAAACGGTTTCATACGTCGAGATTCCATTAATTTATGTAACTGAATACCGTTAATTTTGTCCGAAAATTCGTCTAATAAATGGTGCTTCAATTGTTCCCAATTTGTAATTCCACGAATAGACCTAATTAAAGTTTGAGCGGGACCAGTTAAACATTTTCTAACAAAAGTAATTTGGTGAATTGGATTGTTTATCTGATATAAACAAAAAAGTTCTTCAACGTCAGATATAAAATTCTCAACACTGTAATTATCACGAGACGAGAAAGGTTTTATTAAATCAACAACGTCTTTCAGACTAAACAACTGGAAAGAGAGATTCGCAGTTTCAACTGAAGGCAATGAATTTTGATGTGATTCACCAACGGAAATGTGTGTATTTTGCTTATTCGAAGATTCTTTTGCGTCAATGGTGGGGGAAAAGGGAGATCTATTTTCCTCTATAACGCTGTTAGTTTGGGATGAACGTGCACCCGGAAGTGCGTCATCATTCACTTCGCATTCCGAAAGATCAGAAAATTCTGCTTTTAATAACGATAAATCACTAAGACTCATAAGAATGGTATTGGCACATTTGTCTGGGTCAGTTGAAAATTCTAAATGAAGTAGATTACAAATAGAAATCAAGTCTTTAAGTGAAAACTCTTTAAGTACTTTCTGTTTCGTTGCTTCCAACACGAATGGCTGTTTAAAACCTGTAAATTTACGTAATCTGGTACGATTTTGTCTGTCGCCGTCTGTACCAAAAATTAAACGATGTAGAACCTTTATTTGATTCGTGCTACCAATTTTTAATGATTTTGCAATATTGGGGTAATCGTTGAGAGTAGCCATAACTATATACTAGGTTCAAACAATTATAGTACACAAATATACAAATATTCAAAACCAAAATCAATACTTATAATACGTAGTTACTCAAATTCAAAAGTAGAAAATAATATTTCAAATCGAAATTTTTTCAAATACCAATTCAATAATAAAATATTGATTCTCAAAATATGCATCAAAATAAGTAATCTTTAAAACAGGTTTTGTTCAAGAAAACAAAATTATGAACTAAAATAAGCATCAAATATCAAATAATAAGTTCTTCAAAATAATTTCTCTGGTTGAAGAAAACAGATGACGTAAATTTAGATATGTATCAAGTTAGATATTACTTCAGCAAAATATTCATCAAATTAATCTTCAAAATAAATCACTGTTGAAGAAAATAGAGGATGTAAATGCAGCATCAAAATAATAGTTAAAGTTCTAATGTTAAAAGCATCAAAATTGGGAAATCGAAAGTATCAAAATTGTGAAATCGAAAGCATCAAAGCATTCTGCAAAATAAAAAATATTCTCGCAAGAAAACAGCAGAATTAAGTTCAACATCAAAGCGCATCAAATAAGCAAAGTTGTCATCAAATAAACATTCGCTTCGTCAAAATTATGCATCAAAATAATAATATAATAATCTTCAAAAGTATTCAATTCGCGATCTTTCAAAATATATATTATGTTGTGGTTTGTTCAAGGAAACAAGATTCTTCAAGTTAAATGTCGAAATTTTCATCAAATCATCAAATAATTTCATCGAAATAGAATTCTCTTCAAGAAAACAGAAGTGATAAATTCAACGTCAAAGACCATCAAAAGTGAATTTAGCATCAATTAAATTCCTGCATCAAAAGAACGTTGAAATATCTTTCAGTTTTCTTAAATCATCAATAAGTTGAGAATTCCCTTAATCATCAAAATTTTCTTGAACAAGCGTCAACGTATGCATCAAATAATTTTAATATGATCCAAGTTACTTACAATTCTGGTTTTGGTTCTCATCATCCCATCAGAGTATCATCAGAGTCCGTGGCACATCACTTTGGCTTTCGCTTTCGATATCCAAATCCAAAATGACAGACAACAGTAATCCAGTCGAAATCAAGTCGAAATCAAGTCGAAATCAAGTCGTATCATCGAAAGAAAATAAAGTTTTTTTTTTTTAAGTTCAGCATGCTAGGGGTATTTTTCGAGTCCGAGGGCCGAGCACCCATGTAGGAAGGAGTTAGTACTCCTTCCTTTAGAAGTGAATCATTAGACTTAATTATTTTGAACATTTAATTAAACTAGACGATGTTTACAAGACAGGACTAACACTTAGTATGAAATTAAAAAAATAAACACAGAAGCATCAAAAGAGCTAAACATCGGGAGCTTGCAGAACAACACATCCGCTTAAAGTCCTTCGTGCCGCAGTAGTAGGAGTGGAAGTTGTAGTAATAGTTCAGTTGTGTTGCCAAACTCATTCTCACATATATATATATATATATATATATATATATATATATATATATGTGTGTGTGTGTGTGTGTGTGTGTGTGTGTGACGCCAGGTGGCGTAGTGGTTAAAACTTCAAGCTGACACACCACAGGTCCAGGGTTCGATCCTGCGACTGTCAGGTCGAACCCTGGACAAGGGTTCGACTCAGCCAAGGGGCAAGGTTGACTCAGCATTTCATCCCTTGAGTGAGTCGATAAAATGAGGACCAAGCATGCTTGGGAACAAACTCTGGGGGTTCCGTGTCAGGTTGACCACGTGTCCGAGACATATGCTATATGCCCCACCTCCAAGCCCACAGTCAAGAAAACGGAGATAGACACCACCGGCCTTAGTGCACACGGACTGTTGCGCCATGAGTTTAGTTTAGTTCAAATATTGCATAGTGTATCGTTTAATTATCGATCGTCATCGTTTACAAAAGCCAGTAAATTTTTATATTGCGCTACATAGACAAATTTTCAACAGCCCTGAGATTTGTCTTTAAAATGAATATGAATACCATAGCATGTACGAGGGTCTTTCAGAAAGTATATATCACCAGTTTCAGATTTTAAACAAATCTCATGAAAGTTCTTGAACAAAATGTTTTCTCTTACATCTGTATACCTTAAGCTGTATTTCCAAGTATTCCTTCTAGATATTTAGAAAGTCACAGATCCGCTTCGTTAATTATTGTTGTTTCTTCTAATGATCAGTATATTTTAGGACCGGGAATTATTTTTTTTAATTACAAATTTCATTCACAGATTCATCTTTTCGTTATTTTATTATTAGAAAATAGTATTTAGAACTAAAAATATAACACCTTACTTTTCCTAAATGTCTGATTAAAAAATGCATTACCTTTTTTATAATTTTTTTAGTAAAACAAGCTTTTCTTCCCTTTTTTCTTCAAGTAAAACTGTGACACCGGTTTTAAAATCCTATAAAAGCTTATAATAACTTTAATAATCTTATTTACATGTATTATCTTGTTTATCTTATTTACATTTCGTTCAAAATTGGGGAATCTTGAAAAGGAAGATTTCAAATGAAACTCAAAAGATTATAATAACTTACATTAAATTTTTTTTTAAATATTTAATGATATACTTCGAATAATGTATTTGATTAAATTCTACAAGTAGAGACAGAGAAATCAACAACAAATCGATAAACTTTACGACATTAAACCAAACTGAAATCTTCATATAAATAGCCGCAAATTACTTGATATGATTTCAAAAGGAATTATCTTTTGTTTGAAATGTACGTGAGAAATAAATATCAAGAGGTTTGAAAGAATAAATATAAAACCTCCGAGAATGCTAACCATCACTATACAGGAGGCTTAATATTTTGTTTAGACACCTCTAGTCCTAGCTTTTGCCACGGGCAGTTTTCCAACAACAAAGGAATTATTATGTCTGAAATTTGTAAGCTTCCATTCCATAAGCAATGACGAAACAATTCGTCATCAACTGGTCGTCCAGGTTTGTAGTATTAACACAGACGAAAGTTTATTTGATTGCACGTGGTAAGATTTTTTTATTTTCTGGTTCATTTGTTTAACCTTTCTTAGGGCGCATTTTCCTAATTTCGAATGATTTGTTTTTACATGTAAGGTTTGAATGTTCTAAGCAGTTTTTATTTATAGCTACACCCTTTCTAATTCTGGTCTGATATTCTGACCCTTGTATTCCTTTTCATTCATTGTTAGTCGGGATTTGACGGTGGTAAACCAGCGGTTATACTGGATTGCAATAAGACAAAAGCAGGAGTTGGTGTAGTCGATCAAATGTGCATCTATTACACGGTATCCCGCATATCACTCAAGATGGACAATCTCATTGTTTTTTAGGTTTTTGGACATAATAGGATTGAATTCGCTAATTGTCCTTAGATCTATTAAACCGGACAGTTTTTAAAATAAACCGATTGTATCTGCATTCTTTGGCCTTTAATTATAAATATATCTCAATATTATCAACATTTTATATCTTGTCATAAAACGCTGAATTATTATTTTCAATTTGAAAAAAAAAATTATCATTACAAAAGGAATAATCAAGGTTGAAAGAGACGCTGCACTTCGTGCCACGCGCGCCTGCTGGTGTTCCAAAAAATGGCGCGGCCGCTGAAGGGTTAAAATGGAATCGAAAAAATTGTTGCTTAGGCGATGAAATTCATATGATGTTTGGCAAACTAGCGATTAGCTGATCTCAGATTGGACCGCTTCATTCCTCTTTGAATTTGCGAAGTACATATGGGTATAACACTTCGTATGACTTTCATATTTATAGAAAATTACAAGTTCAAGAGTTATGGTATAAACTGAAGACTGAAAGTTAAGGAAAAGCAAACTTCAGTCATGGGAATTATAGATAACTATAAACCATTCGTAATTCACTTGATCACCCATTATTGTAATGTCATTAGGAACTCAAGCTTATGCCGATATTGTCTAAATTAGTTGCCTTATTAGTTACCTAAATTGTAACTAGTGAGAACTATTACCTTTAAAGTTTCTGTTATTTGGAAACAGCTACACCGGATTTTGACGGATTTTGTTAGATTCTCCGAACCCTTATTTACAATCCACTGTTGGGCTTCATTTTGTCTATATTCAAACACAAATAATCAAACAGCGTAATATTATTAATCTAGGTTTAGATGAAATTTCGAAAATTCACAAATGACATTTAAAACCTGGTCAAATAAGAAGTTACAGATTAATATTACCATTTATTTTTTATTTGTAATCAAAAATATTACCTTTTCAGGTTCAGAATTCATTTCTTGATCTAATCTTGTAAATTAAGTCAAAAATGTTGTGTAATATTCAGTACTTTCTACATTGCTTTCAATGCAATAATACCTATAATGTACTAATAAGTACTTCAAGGTTAGAAATAACTCGCAGATGCTGTTAATAAATGGATTATTGTTTATTGTTGAATGCTTTTCTTGCTTATAAAAAATTAATATTATGTTTCTAGTATATGATGATTCATCATTTAGTATTGACGACATTTCATTAATATACCTATTTTTCTCCCCAGAGCGAGATTTGTCGCTGGTGAAGAATACTGGCAAATAACAGAGAGTAGAGAAATACCTCTCAGCGAATTCCGTGAGTATATTTTTAATCTTTCCTTCTTTTTTAATTGAAATCTGAAGGTTTTTAACATGTTTTCCTGAGATTTTTACCTTCACAAAATCCTTCCTTTTATTTCCGTGTCTACATGTTTGTTATTAGATATTTGGTTTTTTAAATATAATTTTAGATATATGGGTTTTAAATTAATTTATCATAAAATCAGCTTATAAGATATTAGTAAAATCCTAAATATCAATAAGCGAAGAGTAAATTGAAATCAGAATAAGATGTAACATCATCTGTATATTTAAGTTGCTCAGCCGATTCTTTGGGCAGTCCGTGAGAGAAAACTACTGCATCAATTTACTTCATTTTAGTCTTAAACGAAAGATTTTATCTATAGACGTGTCAAATTTGGTTTTTTCAACCGCAGTTCCTATTAATTAGCGATAATTTATAATTTAAAATTTCTTCCTGCGCATGCTTAGTGACATGTTTAAATCTCGCTTTAGATACTCACTAAGCACGAGGCCGTATAAACACATTAATTTGTTTCTGCGCATGCTCAGTGACAAATTTTAATCTGGCTTTAAATATTTACTAAGCACTAGACCGCATGAACACGGCACTTTCTTTGTTCTTAATATTATGACTTTCAAAATTTGGCAATGATCTGTTGAGTATAATTTGTGTATAAGTACATTTATTTACTATCCTGGCGTCATGTTTCGACGGGTACCAACTAGTTTATATGATTATTGGGCAGTCCGTGAGAGTAAACTACTGTATGAATTTACTTATTTTAGTCTTAAACGAAAGAATTTTATCTACAGATGTGTCAAATTTGGTTTTTGTAACCACAATTTCTATTAATAAGCGATAATTTACAATTAAACATTGCTTTCTGCGCATGCTCAGCGACATGTTTAAATCTCGCTTTAGATACTCACTAAGCATGAGACTGCATTAACACATTAATTTGTTTCTGCGCATGCTCAATTGCTGGCTCTTCAAGTCCAGCAAGGGTTTCTCGGCGATTTTAGCAACTGCAAGCCATTTTAGGATTGCTTTATGCATTGTGAAACGTTTTGAAAGGTTAAGAAATAAATTAAAAGGAGTTTAAGCCATAAAATTTTGACACGGAGAGGTAGGTTAGAGAAAGCCGGTTGTAGTGGTCAACACAAGAAAAGGATATTTTCTAGCGTGTTTAGGAATAAAAATATTTATGGTTAAGAGGGAAAAACGTTAGAAAATAGCCGCCCCGGTTTCCTTTGAAGAAGTAACCTACCTCTCCGTGTCAAAATTTTATGGCTTAAATTCCTTTTAACTTATTTCTTAACCTTTTCAAAACGTTTCACAATGCATAAAGCAATCCTAAAATGGCTTGCAGTTGCTAAAATTGTCGAGAAACCCTTGCTGGACTTCAAGAGCCAGCACAACGGCATGTTTTAATCTGACTTTAGATACTTACTGAGCATGAGGCCGCATAAACACGTCCATTTGTCTATTCCGAAGAACCTCTTTAGCTCTCTGTGTTGAGTATAATTTGTGTATTAGTACATTTTTTACTATCCAGCTGTCATGTTTTGACGGGTACCAACTGGTGAATATTTAAGAGTTAAGGCTAAAATAAATTATCTCGAAATATTTCTCATTCTTGAGGAGTTAGAGAGCAATGGCTTAAATGAAACAACATGCTTTCAAATATTTCGAAAATCAAGAGAGTTTCAAGAGTAATGATTAACGCTAAATAACAAAGTATCTCGATATCTATGAAGAATCTCGAATGTTTCTATAAGTTTGTATGATGGTTGAAACAACATAAAGCGGGAAATATTTAAATGTAATCGACAGTTATGCAATTAAATTGAATAAACCAACAGCGGGACTGTCCAACCTTGGAGCGTAAGGCGATAAACAGTAGAAACTACAAGTACGGATATCCCGAATATCTAAAGTAAGATACGATTAATAATAGTTACATTATATGTCCTTTCCTGTTAACTTCCACTTATAAAATTGTGACAGGAAAGTGAATAAAATTGAAACAAAATTCGAGACTGTGTTTTACCGAATTTTATTTCCAGAAACATGACTAAAAGTATGAAATTTTACATATTCCACACTAGTATTTTTTAAGTGTAAAAAGAACCAGATAAGTTATAAATACAGAAGATCGCTCGTACTTTATGGAAACGATTTTGATAGTTAAGTTTTATGTATAAATGCCGTATATTTTGCGGCAATTTGCTTCTGTCTGATAGCCATGATTTTTGACAATAGCTCTAGCTCGTATTTTCCATGAAAGTAAACTTTTTAATATATTATAAATACTTTTTTTTGAAATGCCATAACTGCGATTTTTACTTTGCTTTATAATTTATTCATACGAATATTAATCCTCGGAAAGCGCAGTTACGTAACATTCGAGCCATCAATTTTAGGTGCCATTTTCAAAAAAATATTTTATTTTACATTCCAATCAAAACAAAACAGTAGCAGACGATTATTCTGAAGTTGCCAAAATTTTATCTCAAAATGCAAACGGCAAAAATAAATTAGAAAATCGCTTCCATAAAGTGTGAACGACCTTCTGTATATGCAAATATGATGACGTATTTAGGATTTGTGATAAGAATAAAGTGGAATTAGACTTTTAAAAGAGCAGACTATTAAAAGTCTAATTATATATAAATAGTTAGACTTTTTAATAGAGCATTTTCGATAGTGATATTCATTGAACTCTGAATGAGTATAATGCTTACTGTTATTAAATAGTAATTAACATGATGAAATAACCAAACTACGTTCCAGATTAAATAATGTATTTACACATAGCAAAAATCACACCAACATGGCAATCGGATTAGACACGCTAGCGAAGCGAGCGAGACAATAATAATGACAACTTGTTGCCAAAGCTTACTACACAATTTCTGTTTGAAAGAAGGTTGCCACTCTACAAGCTTAATACAATTATAATGAAAACAGTTAAGTTATACATATTAGAACATTTAAATATTGGAATTTGCATATATTTTAACACGCCCCCTTGCTAATTACACTATCTTAAATGTCTACAGACTTCATTTTAACAATATAAGGATCATATATGAAGACCTGATAATACATGACAGAATGCTTCTACAGTCAAAAAAAAAACATGATAATACTATTAAACATTCATGCAGTGTAATAAATATTAATACTGTTTTAGTACTGACACACTGTAAATAAAACTAACTTCTAAATACTAAAATGGTTCTGTGCATGAAGTGAGTTTGATCAAAGTTTCTAAAATGAGTCTCTTATGAACAATAATCAATGTTTTCACTAGTATTTCAATACAACTGTCTCTACTTCAGCATAGGAGAAAGTTCTTACACAAGGTTGTCACTCACTTTTAGTGCTTATTCACCAGGGTATGTTGCTGCATATCCAGAAGCTTGTAGGGCTTTCTTCGACACTTGTTTTGTGAGAAGGTCAGCAAGGTTCTCACCTGATGGTATGTACTCAAAAGTAATGACTCTCTCTCTCACCAAATCTCTTAAAAAGAAGTATTATGTGCTTGCTTCTCTCTGAAGTCACATGGTTTTTGGCTATGAATACGGCTCCTTGATTATCAACTAAAACTTTTTGAGGCGAGGACACCAACCCACTACATATTTCCTTCAATAGATTGTTGATCCACAAGATTTCTTTGGCGGTGTGACACATTGCAATGTGGAGGGCTTGTTCTTCATGGCACTCTTTGGGTAAGCTCTCATTCCTTGCTATCCTTTTTTCTTCCACTAGCAGTCTGGACTTGACGAGTGTGGTTGTCAGGTTTGCTTCGTCTTTTTCGAAATTTAGAATCAGTGATTCATAGGCCTTGGGTAGCCCTAATAGCATCACTAAAGCAACCTCTCTGTCTGTGAATGCATAACCTCCATTGGATAGCTTCCTGTGTTAATCTAGCTAGGTAGGCTTGCACATATTCATTGGGGTTCATCACAGTATTGAAGAATTCTCTCATGAGTTGCAGCACGTGCAGTAAACCGAACTTGGTATGCATTTCTTTAAGAGAGTTCCAGGCGTCTTTGGCTCTAACACAATCTCCAATGTCATCCAAGAAGGTGTCTTCAACGATAAGGAGTAAGAGAGAAAGGGCTTCGTCATTTTTCTTCCTTTCTGCTTCACTCATAGCATTTCCATATCCTGGTTATACGGCTTCCCAGCATCGCTTCTGCACTAAGATGGCTCGGGAACGAATACACCACGTGTCGTAATTATCGCCATTTAATTTCGGCATTCTGTATTCTTCTGAGGCCATTTTCTTTTTCTTCGCACGTTAAAGTTTGAATAAAATCCACTTTTAATTTATCTTCGTCAAGAGTTAAGGAAATTTACTCACTTCGGCTTTCAACGTGGTTAGGCTTAAATTCGGCTTCGACTTCGTGCTATGACTTCGAAATTATCTTCAATTCTGGATCGTAATTGGCATTCCGGATAGAGCTTCGTGCTGATAACGTGTTATTAAATAGTAATTAACATGATGAAATAACCATAATTAACATGATGAAATAACCAAACTACGTTCCAGATTAAATAATGTATTTACACATAGCAAAAATCACACCAACATGGCAATCGGATTACACACGCTAGCGAAGCGAGCGAGACAATAATAATGACAACTTGTTGCCAAAGCTTACTACACAAGTTCTGTTTGAAAGAAGGTTGCCACTCTACAAGCTTAATACAATTTTAATGAAAACAGTTAAGTTATACATATTAGAACATTTAAATATTGGAATTTGCATATATTTTAACACTAACAATTATTTGAAGAATAAAAAGTTAGGTTTTTTTAAAATCTAACGCAGCAGGCCTTTGTTTTTGAGACATTCATCCATTTCATACCGCACAAAATATGTACCGCACTGTCTGCTTTATTACGGAAGCACCATATATGTAAACCAACATCATTCCATTTACGGGCACAGCACAATAACGCTTAGTAGGTACTCGAACCCGAGCCTACCTCGCGACGTCATTAGCTGTACAATGTGAGCGGCGGAGTTAAGAAATCAACTAAATGTTTCAAAAACTAAGAAAAATTATCCCAGCAAGCTCAAAATTTGTAAATTTAAAAGGAATTTCATGTTACTACTAGCTGAAAACCCGTACTTCGCTACTGAGTACATTCAAATTAAATACAACGATCAATGTATGCAATTAAGGCCAAATATATATATTTATAATAAATGCAAAGATCGATGTATGCAATTGATGTAAAAAAACGAAAAAAATATGTTTATAAAGAAATCGTAAAGGATATTTTCATAGACAAAATAATGAAGGAGAAAATATTCAAATTAAATCTGATAGAACATACTAAAGAATATAGTACAGTTTGAGGAACATTTCTTTTACTGTATTTTAATATTTTTTTTAATAATGTCCAATCGTCTGCCGCATTAGCAAGAAAAAAATATTTTTTTTGTCTATTTCGCTGTTATGCACGTGACGCAAAATTAGTTTAAAGTATCACTAAAAGAAAAGAAACCACGTGATCAGCATTTAATAAATTAAATTCTAAAAATTAATCTTTAAAAATTCACCAAAAATCAGAAAATGGAGGTAAAGATTCGAAAAAGTTTTCATTTTAAAGGAATTTTCATGATATTTCTCGTGATATAAATTTTATAACCCTCGGACTATTATTTTAAATACAAATTTTAAAGAATGTTACAAAAAAGCTTAAAAATTTAATTTAAAAAAATCTAAGAATTTTTTTTAATTTTTTCTTACTGCAACCCTACACTATAAGAAGAATCACCATGCAAAATTTCAGCCCTTTAGGTCCAGCGATTTGGTCTGTGCGTTAGCTGTCAGTCAGTCAGTTAGTCAGTCAATCAGTCAGTCAGTTACGGAACTGTTATATATATATATATATATATATATATATATATATATATATATATTGCATGTTACTATTAACGCCTGAGTCGAAAAAAAATACAAAATGACATCTTTTAGTTATCTTTTTAAATGATTTCAAAAATAAGGGCGGAAGTCATTGCAGCGATAACCGATGAAAATATGACAGACATGTTACATATAATATGAAACGCATCGAGGACTCTAAACTAAAACACACAGCTTATTAAAATCCACTATAAAAATTCAAATTGGCAACTAGTTTCAAAGTAATAACCATAGATCTTGCAATCTAATATCAGGACAGAGAATATCGGGTGTGATCGTCGCTATGGGCAATTAATTCACAAGCGAGAAAATCATAAAACTCTTTGACATTGATAGCGGCATAGAATTTTCCAGAACTTCGTGTGTGTCAATTGGAAGCGGAGACTTGAATGAGATTCATTTATCAGAGGGATGCGGAAGTAAAAATTTATGTTCTAAATCTTTCCTCGGCCTCATCTCTCTAACAGACACACGAGAAGCTCCTGCGGGAAATTCCGTTTATTTCTCTGTTTATGCCAAGGATTCCAAGGATCTTCGCATTTGTTAATTGCCAGCAGAGACAATCATGCATAATACTTCCCTGTCTGATGATGGTTTATAATTATTCGTTCGAAACTAGTTTGAAATTTTAATTTTCATGGTAGGCTGTAAGGGTTGTAGTCATGTTTTCTTTGCTATTTGACTGCAATTGCAACTTTGACAAGTTAACGGCAACCGTGAGCAAGAGTTGGATTTTGGAGTAGAGGAGCTTTTGCTGTTTGTCGAGTCAGGGACTCTTGTGGTAGATGTGCTCTTTTATTTAGATAGAGGCACTGGGTACCTGAAATGGATGAACTGTTGTGTTATAATTAAACTAGCTGAAGACCCGTGCTTCGCTATGGAGTACATTTTAGGATAATTACAATGAAAATCGAAACGGGTATTTTTATAGATAAAATAATGTAGAAGAAAATATTCAAATTAAATCTAATAGAACATACTAAAGAATTTAGCACAGTTAATATAGTACAGTTTGAGGAACATTTTCTTCGTCAATAACCAAAATTCCCTTCAACCATTTTTTGACGGAGATCCGCACAAAGAAGAGACGCCGAGAATAGTCGCAGAGAATAAGATTTTCCACACAAACGTATTGGAGTGAACAATTTACCCCCTTAGGGATGGAATTTCAAAAACTTCTTTCTTAGCGGTTATCCATGTCGTTATAGAATGCCCTGTCAAAATTTCAGCCCTTTAGGTCCAGCTGTATGGTCTGTGCGAGGTCTGTCAGTCAGTCACGGAACTGTGTTATATATAGGTTTAATTTAATATCCATAAAACTTACTAATTTGAATTAAATGCTTAAACAAGTTCCATCTCAATTAGTCTAGTGGTTAAATTTTACCTTTTACCGTGTTTTAATAGTTTTTGTCAATTGATTTCGTTGTTATGCACGTGACGCAAAATTAATTTAAAGTATCACAAAAAGAAAAGAAATCGCGTGATCAGCATTTAATAAATTAAGTTCTAAAAATTAATCTTTAAAAATTCACCAAAAATCAGAAAATAGAAGTAAAGATTCGAAAAAGATTTCATTTTAAAGGAATTTTTATGCTCTTTCTCGTGATGTAAATTTTATAACATTCAAATTATTATTTTAAATGCAAACTTAAAAAGACTTACAAAAACAGCTTAAAAGTTTAATTTTAAAAAATCTAAGAAGAATTTTTCAAAAATCTTTCTTAGTGCACCCCTTACACTATAAGAAATTTGCCATGTAAAATTTCAGCCCTTTAGGTCCAGCGGTTTGGTCTGTGGGTTATCTGTTAGTCAGTCACGGAACTCTTTTATATATATAGATAGATATTTAAAATAGTCAAATATTGTTGGGATTTTGAGAAGACAATAGGAGCCTGTATATTTTTTATATGGTTGACAACTTTCTCAAATTCACATGAACAGTCAAACCCTTACAGATGTATACACCTGTAATGTACCCAGCATCCTTAGGTCTAGGTTCCACGCTTGGGCTTCTCAGCAAATCATAGCCGATGAAGTACGATGAAGTAAAAAGAATTCTTATGTGGAAATTCTTTAAATTTTTACAGATCACTGGCAAATTTTTAATAGTGAATTTTTACTGTTACCCTGCATCTTTTCAGACAAAATATGTTTCTAGTAATATGGGGGGAAATGCTGGAAATTAGATTTCAGAGATCCAACTGAAACTAAGGCATTTTTTGAGGCTGCAGTCAGTATGTAAATGTCATCATTTCTTCAGAAAAATTTTCTTTTTTAAGAAACTGAGATGTGTAACTTTTCTATGACCACAAAGGTTGAAATTAGAAGGTAGCATACATAAAAAAAAAATTCTTCTAAATCATTCCTCGGAGAGTAGTTTAGTAAAACAAAAATGAGAACATTCAGACTTTTTCATTTCGCAGCGTCTCCATGAAATCGAAAAGCCTGGTGTGAAACATACAACGCGAATATGTTTCACAATCAGAGCGGAAATTCTAATTGAAAGCAGTGTGAGCATACCTCCCACAAGCTTTCGATCATTAAAACTCGCCATGTATTCAGTCCGCGCCGCGTATAATTGCTTCAACAAAATCACACACGCGAGACGCATTCTTTGTTTTAGCAGCTTCATTTTTTACTTTTCAATTTGCGATACAGTCTTTTATCGCTTAGGGAAGAACAATGAACAAGTAATCTTTCCTAGAGAGGGAAGCATTTGTGAACTTAAAGTATGTTGGTCAGTGGGAAGTTACGTATGATTTTGTAACGAAACCGTCAGTGTTAGAGACATCTTTAAATTTAAGTATTATTGCTAAGCCGATTTTGGGGCCAGTCCGTGAGAGAAAACTACTGCATCAATTAACTTCATTTTGGTCTTAAAAAAAAAAGATTGAAATCTGTAGATTTGTCAAATTTGTTTTTTTGTAACCGCAATTTCTATTAATGAGCGATAATTTACAACTAACAAAATTGATTTCTGCGTGTTCAATGGCATGTTTAAATCTGGCTTTAGAAACTCACTGTTTCTGCGAATACTTAGTGACATGTTTTAATGATAAACATGTTTATTCCGAGGAGCTTCTCTAGATCTCTCTCTGCCATTTTTATATTTATGATAATTATGTTTGTGAAATATAAGATTAAACCTCATGGAAATTGTTTATTTCGCGCTGTTTAATTAGCGATAAATTATAATTTAAAAAATTGCTTTCTGCACATGCTTTGTGACATTTTTAAATCTTGTTTTAGATACTCACTAAACACGAGGCTGCTTAAATACATTAATTTACTTCTGCTCATTATTATGCTTTTCAACATTTGACAGTGATGTGTTGAGTATAATTTGTGTATTAGTACATTTATTTATTATCTAGCCGTTACGTTTTGAAGGGGTACCAACTAGATATTATTATTATTATTATTATTATTTATTTATTTTTTATTTTTTAATTTTTTAATTTATTTATTTATTTTTTTACTTTGTCTTCATATCGCTAATGCTAAACTGCCCTCCTTATTTAAAATGTCCTTTGTGCAAAATTTTTCGTTTCATTTTTTTTTTTCCTTTTTGATGTTTTACTTCCATGTTTTTCCCCTTTTTTACGAAGTTAGAATATCATATCTACTTTGGGAAGCTCTTAAAAACCATCTAACATATTTAGCCTAACTATGCCAGACCTAACCATCCTAACCACATTGTGCCGAACAATGGCCGAATGGCTAGAGTGCTGGCATTCGGTACCAGAGTCTGTGGGTTCAAGTGCCACTGTTGGTATGGATGTTTGTAGCCGTTCGGAATCGGCTTTAAGCTGTAGGTCCCGGTCTAATTAACCCTTGTGTAGCAAAAAATGACCATAGCGCTCCAAACCAAACCAAGCCTAACTACGTTGTAATTTTTCTCGAAAAGTTAAAAATGTTAGTTAGGACTTTCAAGCTTGTTGTGTGCTAACCCGGCAATATATTCGGAACCTCCTAGTATTGGATTCGCTCACCTCAATGTTAACCTATGGAGAAAATGTGTCCAAGGATTTCCGACTTCGATTGAAATGATTTTTTTTTAATATACTCCGTAATAGAGAAAGAAATTTCACACCTTGGGGCATTTTTCGTTTTTAAAAATAAATGCAAATAATATTTTAAAATTTAAATTATTCTGGGAAAAAATCTGGTATAGTGTGTTTTAAACGCTCATAAATTCCTATGGTGGATGAAACTTATAAAATGAATCCTGTTGCAAGGTGCAAAAAAGTTCAGGCTATCTGAAAATACCAATTTTATTAGATTATCAGCATTTATGTAGCTGCAAATAATATGCAAATTTTCTCCATAGGTTAACATTGAGGTGAGCGAATCCAATGGAGTTAGTACACAGTAGTCTTACCTATTGAGCTGCTCCTCTTAGTATGACTTAAGGCTGCTGTGTACTAACCCTATTGGATTCGCTCACCTCAATGTTAACCTATGGAGAAGATTTTTTTTTAATTGTACTCCATAATAAAGAAAGAAACTTTACAGCTTGGGGCATTTTTCGTATAAAAAAATGCAAATAATATTTTTAAATTTAAAATTATTCGGGAGAAAAACTCTGGTATAGTGTATTTTAAAGCTTATAAATTCTACTGGTGGACGAAATTTGTAAAATGAATCCTGTTGCAAGATTCAGAAAAGTTCGGGCTATCTGAAAATACCATTCTTATTTGATTATCAGCCGTTATGTAGGTGTAAATAGTAGACACATTTTCCCCATAGATTGACATTGAGGTGAGCGAATCCAGTAGAGTTGGTACACAGCAGCATTAATCGTTTGTCATAAAACATCTGCGACGCTAGGAGGTTATATTGAGCACGTTCGGAAAATTATATTTTTTAAATTTAAAGATTTAGTGGAGTGATATTTTTACATCAAATGTGTCATTGTATAGAGTACATTATACTTTCAAAGAAATACTTGAATGGTATGAAAAGTATCAAAACAAATTTAAAGTATGTTTAGTTTTTGATGTATTTGCTAAACCAATTTGAATAATATTTTCTTTTCTGCATAGGAAAATTTTCAAAATAATTTACCCATAGAATTTATAAAAATTTTACGAATAAAAACTTGATTCAATTTACAGGACAAAAAGAAATTATTTTAAACAGAGTAATTTTTGCCTGATTAAAAATATTTTAACATTTTTTTCTGAATTTCAAAGGAACGCTGAAAAAAATTTCATACAAATACCTTGCGAGGTACTTTAAATATTTTCTTTTAATGATAGCAAAGTATGAAATGTCCCAACCCGAAATAAAAAAAAAAAGCATTAAGCGGATATACGGCTTTGTAAGCATAGACAGCAGAGCATAAAGAACGTTTTATCTGGCAATGTTATCATTGTAGATGCTTGAAGTGCGTGTTATGCTATTTTTAGTTAGAGCTCTATATTGTGTTTTAAAGCATAGAAAAGGATATATTTTTGGGGGGAGGGGAATATTTTCTGTTCCGGACCGCTTTAAATGAAATTCATAAGGCAACAGCAATAAATAATTAACACTTGTACAAAACCCTATAAATCAAACAGAAAACTGCATTCTACAGAAGGTCGTTCGCACTTTATGGAAACGATTTTGTAATTTATTTTTGTCGTTTGCATTTTGAGATAAAATTTTGGCAACTTCAGAATAATCGTCTGCTACTGTTTTGTTTTGATTGGAATGTAAAATAAAAGATTTATTTTGAAAATGGCTCCTAAAATTGATAGATGGCTCGAAGGTTACGTAACTGCGCTTTCCGAGGAGAAATATTCATATAAAAATTATAAAGCGGTGTAAGAATCATGGTTATGGCATTGTCAAGAACCATGGCTATCAGATATAAGCAAATCGCCGCAAAAAATACGACATTTATACAAAAAACTTAACTATCAAAATCGTTTCAATAAAGTGCGAAAGACCGTATATAATTATTTGCAAATATTTTTTTTATATTTTAAGGGTTTATTATTTGATTAGATAAGCAGTAAGACACTAATATAGAGAAATACCTCCTAAACTTGATTGTTATCTGCAAGTACACCAGGATTAAACACAAAACATACTAATATATTTTCTACAAACTTCGCCATCATCTAATACTTTTATGAAAAAAATGTAAATTAAATTAAAAGTCTTCTCTAAAAGTGTTTACATTACATATATACATTTATATGTAATGTAAACACTTTTAGAGAATACATATGTATTCATATTACATTACATATATGTATTTATATCTTAGACATGCTGAATCTAATTGTATGTATGTCAATAAATAAAATTACAATCTATTTTTGTAGTATAATTAAATATGAAAATAAATCAGTTAATTAACGATTGTAATGTGAAATCTATTACATAATAATTTTGTAAATTTAAATCTTTCCCCATAAATTAGAAATAAAATGGTGCATTGATATTTTAATACGTTGGTATTTTGTCATTTTATATAATGTAAATTTTAGAATAATGGAGTATAAAAAATCTCCTAAAACTTATTGTTTGTTGGTAAATTATACTACAGCTAAACCTTTCAAAGACGAACAAAAGAATGAAGAAGAAAGTCAAAAATTGAGAAATTTAAAAATCATGGATATTGTTTAGTTTGTTAAAAAACCAAACCAAGGTTGAGAGACTAGGTTTTCGATCAGGACATTGGAGAAGGTTCATTTCCATGATTCATTTGAATGGCAATTTTTGGCCATTAGTGAACTGTTAATACGAAAATTAATGATTAAACAAAAAGTTCAAAGTCATAGAAAATTGACATCAATTTATTTTTGATACTTTATTTATTTTTGGCTCAAGAAGTTAAAACATAGAATGTCAGTAGTTAAGTTGGATATTTTTGCCATACAGATGTAGACCATATACTAAAATTTCCCTTAATTTTTAAAAGTAATAAATGTGAATTTGGTTCTGGCTGATTTCTGCGTTTGTGTTAACTGAATATTTTTAGTTTAAAGGTCATTTTGAGGAAAGGTGTTTGATAATCCATATGGGTTAAATTCTTCCGGTTTACTCCTATGTTTGCTTGCTAACAATATATTACAAGGTTAGGTTTATGGTTTCATTAGAGAAGCAGTGTTAGGTGATCAATATGAGTTTAATTCTTCAGCTTTATTTCTTTGCTTGTTTGGACATTTTATGGTAAATCATCTGCGACATTAGAGACGATTTGCTAGGAGATCAATATGAGTTTAATTCTTCAGCTTTATTTCTTTGCTTGTTGATTGGACACTTTATGGTAAGTCAACTGGGACATTAGAGACGATTTGCTAGGTGATCAATATGAGTTTAATTCTTCAGCTTTATTTCTTTGCTTGTTGACTGGACATTTTATGGTAAGTCAACTGGGACATTAGAAACGATTTGCTGGGTGATCAATATGAGTTTAATTCTTCAGCTTTATTTCTTTACTTGTTGATTGGACATTTTATGGTAAGTCAACTGGGACATTAGAGACGATTTGCTGGGTGATCAATATGAGTTTAATTCTTCAGCTTTATTTCTTTGCTTGTTGATTGGACATTTTATGGTAAGTCAACTGTGACATTAGAGACGATTTGCTAGGTAATCAATATGAGTTTAATTCTTCAGCTTTATTTCTTTGCTTGTTGATTGGACATTTTATGGTAAGTCAACTGGGACATTAGAGACGATTTGCTAGGTGATCAATATGAGTTTAATTCTTCAGCTTTATTTCTTTGCTTGTTGACTGGACATTTTATGGTAAGTCAACTGTGACATTAGAGACGATTTGCTAGGTGATCAATATGAGTTTAATTCTTCAGCTTTATTTCTTTGCTTGTTCATTGGACATTTTATGGTAAGTCAACTGGGACATTAGAGACGATTCAATATGAGTTTAAGTCCTCCACCTTGTTTCTGCGTTTGTTAATTTCATAATTTATAGTTGTGTCTATTGGTAATTCAGTGAGAAAGAGTTCGATAACTAATATGAGTAATCAATGCAATTTTCTCCTATGCTTGTTAATATTTTATTTTCTTCTCTCAGCTGTGAATTTGAAGAACTGCGGCAAAGCCAAGTCTTGCATCCTGTACTCGGAAAAAAGTCCATCGTGTCACGAAGACAACTGTGATTACATCCTTACGTATAGTGTTGTAAATAGCACAAGCGTCGAATTTGTCCTTGGGGGTACCTCTAAGGGGGACCACAGTTTCTTGGCTGTGGGATTTTCTACCATGCCCGAGGTATTTATCATAATTTTTTAAGTTCAGTCGAACATTTTTTATTTTTTTTCTGAACAGTGTATCAATATACTACTATAACTGTAATCCAATACAATTAAAGTGGTTCACTGTAGTACCATAATAGTATGAATGGTACCTCTATGGTATACTGGTAATGGTACCTATATGGTACCTCTGTAGATAAACAGGATCATAATAAATCAAGGATCATAATAAATCAAGAATAAAGTCTTCCGAGTTACCTGTATTTTTAAGGCTTTATATCCGATGATCAACCACTTGATTTTGATTTTTTTTATGTTTACACTACTTTCTGGCGGATTTGAAAAATAAGCCATACATTGATACTCTTTAAAACAATTATAAAATTTGCATTTGCCTTATTTGAAAAGAATAAATCACCCTAAAACACGATAAAAATAGGAACGGTATCGAACCAGATCTGCAACCCATTTTAACCACCTTTTCACTGTGTATTCAGCATTTGGACAATAGAAGAAGAAGAGTTGATTTGAAATTTCACGGTCACCTTCTGTAGGCCGAAAGAGAAATCTTTTAGATACGTTGAAAACTATTTTATTTTCAGAAAAAGGGATCCAGCTCGACAAAGGGCTGTAAACCACAAAAAAAAATGAGAAATTTCGGTGCAAAAGATAAATTAGTTTGATATTCCTTGTGTTGTCACAACGAATGATGAATGATAAAACCGGTAACAGGCAATTTAGAAAAATAAAGTCAATGTGGTAAAATTCAGTTAGTAAATAAAGCTAGATTTCAAGTGGCATTTAATTGTCAATAATGGTAAAAAAATAATGCTCAAAATAATTTAAATGATGAAAATTGATGATAAAAATAAGTAGTAAAAACTAACCCTAGAAATGATGAAACTAATAATAATGATAACCTAAATGATAAAAATTAATGTCATGAAATAAAAAGTAATAATAAAAATTATCTAAATAATATAAACAATGACATTTGACATTAAAAAATAATGATAAAGTTATATAAGTTACATTTCAAATGGCGTTTAGTTGTCAATAATGGTAAAAAAAAAATGTTTAAAATAATTTAAATGGTGAAAATTGATGATAAAAATAAGTAGTAAAAAATAACTCTATAAATGATAAAAACTAATGATAATGAAAACCTAAATGATAAAAATTCATCATCATCATATTTGACACGACAGCCCAGGGTTGAAAATTCCTCCAGGACAACTTATTTCTAGACCTGGTCTGCCAGTTCCTCACTCCAATCACTCTAAAATCTGATTCAACAGAGTCGAGACATCTTAGTTTTGGCCTTCCTCTTTTCCGACTAGTAAAGGGCCTTGCAACAAAAATCTTCTTTACTGGATTTTTAAATGATAAGAATTAGTGTTATGAAATAAAAACTAATGATAAAAATTATTTAAATCATATAAACAATGAAAATTGACATTTAAAAAATTAATGATAAATCTTATACAGTGGCTCCCGAAAGTGTTCGTACACTTACGAATTTCAATGAAATAGGGGTCTATCCATTAATTAAAAGGAATATTTCAGAATGGGTATTTAATAATAACTTTATTTTTAAGAAGCCAGTAATCAAAAAGTAACAAAAACTTTATCTCACAAAAGTCATCGTACACTGAAATATTTTCGGATAAATTCATAATTAAAATTATCGTCTGCCGCTTATTTTTAGTTTTGAATTGTGGAGGCATTTAAAATATCTTTTGGCTTTAATTTTTGTTTGCCTACTCCGTAATATTCTATTTATTATTTAAAAATGGCTCGTAGTCGTAAAGAAACAACAAACAGCATTCGAAAATTGATTATTTTTCATCATATTAGTGATAAATCAGTTCGGAATATTGCTAAATTACTTAATTTATCCCATTCTACTGTGCAGTATGTGAAAAAAAGCTTTAAAGAAGAAAATTGGATCGAAAACAAGGTAAGAAAAGGCCGTCCGGCAAAGTTAACAAAACGTGATCAGAGATTTATAATTAGAAAATTTGTGAAAAATTCACGTTTGAGTGCTGTAAAAGTTTCTGCACAATTCAATGAAACATTTTCTACTTCAATTTCACCTGAAATTTTTTGACGAGTTCTCAGAACAGCTGGATTACATGGGCGTTCTGCCCATAGAAATTTTTTTGTGAGTGAGAAAAACAGAAAGTTTAGGCTTCCCTTCGCACTATCAATGATAAATAAGCCCCAAACCTATTGGAATAATGTCTTATTTGCCGATGAACATTTTTGGAGCTGATGGGCGTATAATTGTATGGAGAAGAAAAAAATGAGGAACTTATTCCCAAGAACTTAGTAGGAACAGTTAAGCATGCCGGTGGAGGTATCCTTGTGTGGGGGTGCATGTCAGCATCAGGACTAGGAAATTTGGTATTTATTGATGGCATAATGAATCATGCTGTTTTTATAAATATTTTAATAGACAATTTAAAATTATCAGCTCAAAATTTGGGTATTGGAAACAACTTTGTTTTTTTATCAATATAACGATCCTATGCACACGGCTCTAAACGTTCGCATGTGGTGTCTCTATAATTGTCCACAAGTTTTGAAAACACCACCTCAATCGCCAGATTTAAACCCAATAAAACATATTTGGAGAGAACTGAAGGTTCGAGTACGAAAACACTACATTCACACGAAAAGCGAACTAAAAACAATTATGATGGAAGAATGGATGAACATTGATGCAAAAATTACAAAAGAACTAAAGCAATCTATTCCCAGACGTTTAAAAGCTGTTGTGGATGCTAAAAGATATCCTACTAAATATTAATTTAACGAAAAATTAGAATATTTACTAATATGTAGAGATTTTTTACAAGTGTACGATGACTTTTGCGAGATAAAGTTTTTGTTACTTTTGGATTTTTGTTTCTTAAAAATAAAGTTTTACTATGTTTTCAAAATATTTCATGTAGTTTTGTTAAGAATAGATTATAGATCTTATTATTAAATACCCATTCTGAAATATTCATTTTAATGAATGGATAGACCCCTATTTCATTGAAAATCGTAAGTGTACGAACACTTTTGGGAGCCACTGTATATAAAGCAGAAACGGGAAATGGGTCGTGTTTGTATGTGTGTGTGAGTCACAAAAACTCAAGAACGTCGAGCCCTACCTTGATGAAATTTACACGGTTCTATGTGCTTGGAAAATCAGGATGAAGGTGAATATTTTCATCCCGTTACGACGTTCCGTTCTCGAATTATGTTAGAACAAGTTTCCGCGGTATCAACGGATATTTTTGTTCAAAGCCATTGTAGCATTTCATTGTTACCAATTAAATTATAACATTTGAGTAAAAATAAATTGACATGAATTAAAAACGTGATTTATTCATATATTGGCGCATGCAAAAATGAATTTGATGTATTATTTTCATGTACGTAGCAACGCCGAATTATTTCTTTTAAAAAATGAAAATATAAAGGTGGAAAGGTCATTCATTTTCAATGAATGTGTTCTCAATCCATAGCAGACGGTTTAGTTTTGAGAAAGAATTACAATCATGAAATACGTGTATATTCTTATTAAGAAAATTTGAAAGTGGCATTGAAACGTAGCAGACGATTTAGTTTTGAGAAAGAATTCCGATCATGAAATATGTGTATATACTTTTTCTATAATAATTATCAGATTTGCTGTGTTTTAATATTGAAAGTTACTGGACTGGATGTAACAGAAGAATGTTTTTCGTATGGTCAGCTATATATGGGAATGTCTAGAGCAAGGAGTCAATCAGAGTTATACTCTGTCGCAGATGATAAAAAAGAAACAAAAAATGTTGTGTACTGGCAAGTATTAAAATAACAACAAATTAGTTAATAAATGAATTTTATATTACTGAAAAAAATAAAACTAATTTGTTTAAGAGTTGTTATAACTTTAGAACATCATAACATGAGGCTAATCATTGAAAAAAAATAATAAAAGAAAAAATCACGAGCGAAGCCGAGTAATAAATCTAGTTTAATATAAAAGTTAATAAATAATGATAATTATATTATGAGTGAATGCAGTTAGAATATTAACTAAAATTATCAAAAACCTATCCCCCAGAAACTATTGTACTGCAACGTTCAAAAGGAATTTCCCTTTTTGATACATTTTCCAGTAATAAGTCGAAAGCAAATTCCTTTCAGAGCGCACTTGTTTGGTAATCACCTCTCTTTTCAAAACATCTGAGAGAAACCACTAACTTTTCTAAACACAGCCGCCTTATAATAACTCTTGAAAGAAATAACCCCCAAATCATTTTCGGAAATTAAGTGCGCGCCTCCTCAAACACATTGAGGATGTATTGCTGCCTTGGCAGGGTTAAAAGCCCCGCATCAACAGTCTTATTTGCGGAAGCGTAATTAATAGCAACTCCCGCGAACGACTCTTAATTTAATTCTTGAGTAAACAGAGTTTTATTTGCCATTGACAATAAATCACCCGTATCGTTTCTAATGATTCACCCATAAATGTTTTATGCGAAGGGCAATTATTTCAAGCCGCAAACACATGCGTTGTTGTCCATGCTGTTCGATATATCACTGCCAGCATAAGGAAATTTTCTCGTTTGTCTTACGAGTTTGTTCGTTAAATACAATGATGCTTTTCACTGAGGGGGAATTACATTAAAGCAACATATCTAACCTCTGTTTGTGAATCAGAGAAGTGGCGCGCCCTTGGCGATGATTAAGAGAGCTGATGCCTGTTCCAAGGCGCAAATATTTGAGGAGTTAAATCTTCGGATGATGACTGCCATGTTTAAGGTATGTTCACGTTAGGGGCACTTTTTTTAAATATACAGCACTGATTAAATACATATATTTTTAGTTAAAATGTGAAATAAAATCATGAAAACAAATATTGGTAAGTAATAAATCATTTTGGTAAAAATTTCGGTATTACATCAGAATAGGGTGCCCCTTGGCACACTTCTTGGCGTGATTGCGATAGATACATTCATTCATACATAATGCATACATAGAAACATACATATATACATATATACATTACCCATACGGTACGTTGGGATTATCCCGTCGACCATTTTCGCTAAACCCGATATTATCGCCAAAAGGTAGCTTTTCCGCCAATAACCGCAAATTTTATCACATTTACTGTGTAATCCTTGACTACGCGAGTGTTCTTTAGCGTGTTGAAATATACTGTTTGTTTTTTTTACTCCGCTGCAAAATGATTGAAATTTGGGATTTGCGTAGCACCGAAGAGAGTGCAGTGGCATATTTTCAAGAGTATGGAATCATTTCTTCTAAGAAAATATGCGTGAATGGCCACGATATGGCGTTGTATATCGAAACTGATAAGCAATGGCGGTGTAATATAAAGGGGTGCGATAAACGAGTAGCTATTCGAAAAGGCACGTGGTTGGAGGGCTCAAAACACCTTTTTGTGACTGCCCTCTGGTTTATTTACTGCTGGTCACATGAATTAACATCAATTGAATGGGGAGAGAAAACAGCTGGATTTGACAGGAAAGACAATAGTTGATTGGAACAATTTTATGAGGGAAGTGTGCACTCATAGCCTTCTACAACGTGATTCGAAACAAATAAGAGGTCCGAACAAAATAGATGGGAGCCTTTTTACAAAGCGCAAAAACCAAGTCGGTCGTATTCTTCCAGAACAATGGATATTCGGGGGGACTGTGCAGAGAGACCAACGAGTGTTTCATCGTAAAGGTTCCCAACCGAGATGCAGCAACTCTCATGGCTGAAATTAGGAACAACATTGCAGAAGGAACTACAATTTTCTCAGACTCGAGGAAAAATTACAAAACTGATGAACTGGAAGCAGCGGGATTCCAACACTTTAAAGTGAATCACCGATATAATTTTGTGGATCCTGAAACTGGTGTACATACACAAAATATAGAACGATTGTGAAGTTTGGCAAAATGGCGAAACAAGAAACACCGCGAAACTACCCGAAAACACTTGGATTCGTATTTAAACGAATTTATGTGGCGGCGAGTGCACAAGGATAATGACTTGTTTGTTTGAGATTTAAAAGCTATCGAGAATTTTTGGCCGCCGAAATGATTGATGATAATATATATGGTTAGATTCAAGAATAATTCAATGTATAATTATAAAAAAAAATAGAGGTTTTTACTTTGTTTTGATTCTTTTCATTAATAATGTGTTTTAATAATATTATTGTATTAATAATAAATTTAATGTGTTTAGAATGTTTATTTTGGAAATTGATTTTCATTATGATGGCACCAAAGGATTTGCGCATTTTCGCGAGCGTTGACAGGTCTACGGAATAATCCTAAAGTACCATACAGACCTACAAACATACATATATACATACATACAAACATACATATATACAAACATACAAACATACATACATACATACAAACATACATACATAAATATATACAAACATACAAACATACATATATACAAACATACAAACATACATACATATAAACATACATACATACAAACATTGGCACTTTATCGCCAATTTGGCGGGGGCACCCTATACTGTAGTGAAACCAAAATTTCATACTTTAAAATATAGGGATTTTTTATAAATTTTTAGAACAATTTAGTGCTTACGTCAGAGACCCTACACTCAATTCAACTAAATATATTTTAATTTACTTTACACTATATACTACTAGGACTCTTACCTGTGTTCGGAACTAAAATTTTTACAATATTCTCAAAAATCACTGAATTTTACAAAAAAAAACTAAAAAAACATTATTTTTTTTCAAAGTTTATCTTTTTTTAAGAACAGGTACCTGAATAATGATTAAATTAACACATATAGCTTTACTTTTAATTCAAAATGTAGTTACTAATATGTAAAATATATTGAAATTTTTTTAAATTATTAGCTTTCTCGTATACAAAAGTAAGCGATGACATATTTAAGTAAATAAAGCTTTGCTAAGTACTTTAACGCAAAAACTAAATATCGACACAGATAAATACTGCACCAGGTAGGCGAACCCAAAAACCTAATGTCAAAGCCAATTTTCATGGGATTTTGGAGTCTAAGAAGACTAAAAATATCCACTGCTGTAATCTACATTTTAGGAATTTTTTTTCACAACAATTACATATTTATAACAATTAAAAACAGGGTTTTTTTACGTTGCATTGACTCCACAAATTTTGCATACTTGTAAAATTGGTCCTAAAGCTTGGGAAACACTACCCTAGACGCACGTCCAGAAAAGGTATGCTTCCCTAACGCTCTTTTTCCCTTATGGGAAAAAAGTAGACTAATACTTCCTATAATAGGACATTTATTCTCTGGAAGAACACTTTTAGTTGTGCAAGAAATCTGATATTTCTATACGAGAAACCTACTCTCTTAATCAAATTTCTAGCATATAAAAAGTGCATTTTACCGAATTTTAAGCGTATAAAATACATAGGATGGAATTTTAACAGTGGCAACTAGGTATGTACAATGTATACAGAAGAGATACAGGGATGAAACTTTTATAACCCTTGAAAATAGTAACCAGCATTGTTTAGCACCCGTTGCTGACATTCTGGAAGCTGCAGATGTCGTTGGCGACTGATCCGTTGATCCTTCGAATGGAGCGGTCTACAGCCAGCAGAATCTCTGGTGGAATCCACGGAGCCAGGCCCAGATTTCCGCATGGACAAGTGGGGCACTTGCCCAGGGCCCGCAAAATTATGGGGCCCCCTAATTTAGTATAAAGTTGTACATAGTTTTTGAGAATTTGTTTTTTGGTTAATATAGTAAAGGGGTGCAGTGTCGGATACAGAAAAAAATCCTGGGTGGAGCACAGTGCACCCACTATAGTGAAAGCATGCTTACGTCCATAAGCGTTTCGGGTTTAATTTTTTGGTGGGTGGGTGGGAGGGGGGAGTTGTAATAACTCCAGACTGTGATTTATTTTGAATTTCAAAAGAAAATTTCATGAATTTATTAACATTAAAAAGTAAATTAATTAATTAACACTTCTTATTAATATTCATTATTTTCTTCAAATTTTTGACTTGTCGGTCGAAATTTTTTTTCAATTTCTGGTCCCCATTTAAGGGAGGCCTGGGTGAGTGTCCCACATGTTCATGTGGAAATCTGGTCCTGAGGAGGGGGGACATGCCCCCCTCTGGATCTGTCCTTGAAGGGGGCCCCCAAAGTCTGCTTTGCCCAGGGCCCCATTGTGTCAAAGTCGGGCCATGCACGGAGCGGTTCCTTCATCTTGGGGATGAGATCAAAGTCACGGGGACTCAAGTCCCCGTGACTATGGGAGATGGTAGAGCACTTCCCAGCCCTAGCGAGCAAACACGTCAGCCACAGTGTGAGCACAAGCCTTTTCCTTCCATCAGTACGATACAACAAATTATTTCGTACGATAGACCGGTAACTAAACCTTGGCTGTGATCATCCTGTCACTGTGCAGGCATGTCATGTTTGTGAGAGAGAGCGCGTTCGCTCTCAGGTATGGCAGGTACGTGACGTACGCGGGGTGTAAGCTGCTTTCCTGGGTTCTGCTGCGTGAGACTGTACAAAGGTGTTGCCACTATTAAGGTTCCATCAATCGTAAGTATATAAAACTGCAGTATTATTATTAAGTAAATAAAACTGCAAAAGATCCCGGGGCAGCCTAGTGGTAGCGCGTCGGTTTTTGATACTGAGGGTACTCGGATCGAATCCCGACAAGTGCCATTAAATACCTTCGTGTCTAGGCCGGATATGGGCACGTTAAATGCGTAGACCGGAATGTCCCTCTATGAGGTCAGAGAGGGTGGGAGAGGGTACGATTCTCCAGATGCCGCCCCCGGGAGGTGCTTTTGTAAAAATTGAAGTGGCACCTGGCTTAATCGTACTCTGACCTTTGTGTTGCCATTATAAACCGGAACCGTACCTCTCAGCCCACTAGCCTATATGGACCTGGTCTGGGATACTTCGGCCATGGGGTATTAGAAACAGCAACAAATTTAGTACAATTTCATTTGAGTTTGGCATATATATATATATATATATATATATATATATAAAATATGGGGGGGGAGATTTTACTTATGCCATTCTCTGCTTATGCCGTAGTTATGTTCTCTGTTGCTATGCGTAGCCCAGAGACGCACCAAACCCTTATCTAGTCCCTGCGACATTCCTTGAGGGGGCAGAGGCGTATGTTTTCTGGTGCCCCACATGAGAAGGCGTGCTGGATTTTATGTTCTGTAGGAAGAGGGGATACAGATCTCGGTTAAGAGAGATTGTGTTTTGGTACTCCGGGCGTAGGCACGAGGGATTTGTAATTGTGACGGGGGTGAAAGGCTGCCCGATCTTGTGTTGTTAAAGGGAAGCTACATTGCGCTGGGCTATCCCGTAAATTCTTATATCGTACACCGAAGACAGTAAAAGTAGGCTCTCCGGCATCTCGTTATTGATATCTTCCTTAATAAAGTATTGTTGAATTTTATAAAGTCTGGTTGATTTATAACTCAAGTGTGTTCTCCTTAGACACACCCCTAGACGCCAGCCACGTAGACAGGAAAATTTACATATATATAGGAAGAAATAACCTTTCATTCCCATTAAATAAAACGCATATTCAAAATTATTTTATCTTATCTCAATAGGGTATCAGCGTTTAATCCAAAATTTGACCTAGAAATAACCGACGTAATCTATTATATCTTCCCCTAAATCCACGTGTAGATAGGAAGCCTATATAACATCGAAAGTTCCAGAAAATTCCAAAGCAGCTTACGCCATCTGACGTGAGAGTCAGCTGATATGATCTGACCATTTAGAACAGGGGTGTCAAACTCAAAGGCTAACTTGGGCCAAACAAACAAGGTTTAAACTATAGGTGGGCCGCAAAAAAAAAACAATATTAATAGAAACGTGGGTTTTTTACAGTATATTACCTAATTACAGTATATTCAACATAAATATACACATTTTGTTTAATAATAGCAAAAAAAGAGTATAATTAAAAAACACTTAGCAAATTCTTCCTATATAATTATAATTCTGCGTTGGTTATTTTATTATACATTATTGTGCCAATATATTGGCAGGGTCGCAAAAATGTTCTTCGCGGGCCGTTTGACACCCCTGATTTGGAAGTTGAATGCATCCATACTCCGGACGTGAGTTGAGGTCTTTCGCGCCTTTTGCCTGTTTAGCCGCAGCTTCTTTGCGCTGCGGGGTTTTGTCGTATGTCTATAATGTTCCGGACAATTTGAGCGATGTATGTTAAGCCGCTATAAAAACTGTCCAGCAAGAAAGTTCGTTAAATAAATACTTAAAAATGTGACTGAGTTCTCGTTACTCTGGATTCTTCTAAAATTGCCTGCATCCACTCGTGCAATGACCAAAGAACTACCTGGAAGATCATGAGTTCACAGGCCTGAAGGGTATCACCACCGTTAATATTATATATATATATATATATATATATATATATATATATATATATACTTATATATAAAGAGAGAGCGATTTTGTACGTGGAGGGTAATCTTCAGAACCACTGTACCTATTTGAAAAATTC
>OU015490.1:238550701-238840701 GCA_907164885.2 Dolomedes plantarius
TTAATCTAAAAATGGAATTTCTAAAGATGAACTATTTTGAAATATTATTTCTAAAGTCCACTTGTAAATGATTCATACAAAAAGTAAAATTAATGCAAGTTAAATATGTTCTATCAATTTTTAAAACCCGATTTTTATTTTTCATTTTTATTTTTGTTTATTTATTTATTTATTTATTTATTATTATTTTTTTTTTTTTTGGGGGGGGGGGGTTGCTGTTGTTGTTTGTTTGTGTATTTGGTTCCGACTAGACTTTGGCTTGTGTTTTACAGTTAAAATTACTAATTTTAAAACTAGGGGGAAAAAACGTTCAAAATAATTTTCTATCTATTTCTCTGCATAAAGAACTTTCTCTAATAATCATGTTTTTGAATTACTGAAAGCTGATTCGACTAACTTTAAAAAAAGTGTTCTTTCTTTGGAGTTGGAATTTCTATGGTTGGAATTTCTTTGGAGTTGTTTACTTCTAGGTCTTGAGTTCAATTTTTAGTAAATATTCTGCTCTATATGTTCTATATTTAGAAATTTAGTGTAAGATATTTAGAAACCTCAGTTTACATGTTTTGTAAAGAAAAAAACTAGAGAAATGAACACAACTCTAAATTATGTAGAATCTTTTTAATATTTTCCCTCACTTTTTACTGTTTCGCATCATATTTTTACTTTAAATCCTTAATCGTTTAAGGGGATCCGGGACACATTTTAAAAAATTAGTATTTATTAAGTTAAAGTTTTGAATTTTTTTGTGATGGTTAACCATATAATTTGTAAATAAAATCACAACATAAAACTTCTCAGAAAGTTTTTAAAATTTTTTAAATTTAAAATTTAAAAAAAAAAAGTGGGGTATATTAAAATCGTTATAACTCGAAATATTATTCGTCGAATTTCAAAAGATTTTCATTTAATTGAAATATATAAGTTTTGATTTTGATTCAGCATTTTTTAAAATATCAATTTTTTTAAAAAAATTTAAATATTTTGAGTAAGAATTTAAAAAAAAATTATGTAACTTATTTTTAAAAATATATTCATATTTTTAAAAGTAAATATTTTTTTTCAAATTTGCTGAATCAAAATTAAAGTAAAATAATTGAAAAAGACATGTTTCAAGTTTGAACAATTTATCTTTAACGGTTCTTGACTTATAACAATTTAAAGAAGAGAAATGCTGAAAAAAACCCATCATGCTGAAAAACGTATTAAAAGGTTTAAACAAAGATTGGCCGCTATTAGAATGTTGCAAAACAAAAAAATAATTAACGTCTCCTGCTCTAATTAAGATAGAAACATGATTTAAATGTCATTTTAAGCGGAAAACAACACAAAAAATTTTAATGCAATAATTTTTTTTTTTTTGAAAATTTGAAGAATTTTGTGTCCTAGACCGCCCTAAATCCTTTAAAGGTATATCTAAAAATAGAATATTATCTAGTCCAGTGGTTCTTAACCTTTTTCAACCCACGTACCCCTTTTTGTGCATCATTAACTATGCGTACCCCCAACAAAAACACTTTAGTTTTATTAAAATGAGTTATATTAGTTAAAGTTTAAATATTAAACTGTTAAAGTTTATTTACGAATAGGTAATTTAAATTAAAAACAATAAATTTTATTTTAATGGACATTTTATTACAAAGCTTTTATTAATCTATACTTATATATAAAGAGAGAGCGATTTTGTACGTGGAGGATAATCTCCAGAACCACTGCACCTATTTGAAAAATTCTTTCACTGTTTGAAAGGTACATTATTCCAGATGGACATAGGCTATATATTATGTATATCTGATCAGTAGAAATAAAGTTAGGGGCTTAATCCTATCAATCTCCATTGTTACCGCTACTGTCCTCTACCGCTTTTTGTGCCGAAGTCTTCAACGATCTTTAGCGTGGTGCTATCGTGGTGGGCTTCTGTTCTGGCGATAGTGGTTCGAACCTATCCGTTCTCCGGCACGCCTTTTTCTTTTAAAAAATTAACTTTAATTATTAACTAACGTAATATTAATTTGAATATTATTTTAAGAATATTATTTTTTTAAAAATTGAATATTTAAAAAAACATTCTTTACTTAAAATCCTTTTTTATTTTTGTAATTTTATTTCAACTCTTAACCTCTTTCTATTATCTATCTATACTTCTATATAAAGAGAGAGCGATTTTGTACGTGGAGGGTAATCTCCAGAACCACTGCACCTATTTGAAAAATTCTTTCACTGTTTGAAAGGTACATTATTCCAGATGGACATAGGCTATATATTATGTATATCTGATCAGTAGAAATAAAGTTAGGGGCTTAATCCTAACAATCTCCATTGTTACCGCTACTGTCCTCTACCGCTTTTTGTGCCGAAGTCTTCAACGATCCTTAGCGTGATGCTATCGCGGTGGGCTTCTGTTCTGACGATAGTGGTTTGAACCTAGCCGTTCTCCGGCACGCCTTTTTCTTTTAAAAAATTAACTTTAATTATTTACTAACATAATATTAATTTGAATATTATTTTAGGAATATAATTTGGAAAAAAATTTAATATTATTTTAAAAAAAACATTTTTTACTTAAAATCCTTTTTTTTTATTTTTGTACTTTTATTTCATCTCTTAACTTCTCTCTTTTAAAAAATTAACTTTAATTAATAATTAACGTAATATTAATTTGAATACTATTTTAGGTGCTTAAAATAATTGAAAAAAACATTCTTTTTTTAAAATCCTTTTTTATTTTTGAATAAAACTACGGTCTCAAGCACACCTCTTTGTTTTATAAAATTAACTTTAATTAATAAATAACGTAATATTACTTTGAATATTATTTTAGGTGCTTAAAATAATTTAAAAAATATTCTTTACTTAAAATCCTTTTTTATTTTTGTATTTTTATTTTATCTCTTATTCTAATTTTTGGATACCAATGTGTATCTATACTTCTATAATAATATATAAAGAGAGTGAGCAGATTTTGTATGTGGAGGGTAATGTACAACTTTTGTACATTAAAATGTACCTTACATATTTTCCTTTGTCAACCGCAGTCAAGTAACCATAGCAACACCCTTTAGCTTACGGGGTCCGTTTTTCGAAATCGCTCTTTACAACGGGAAAATGTAATCTACTTCCTATCCCCATTTTACGTGGGGTACATTCAGCGTGGGGGGCCAGGGGAAAGAGTGGTTAATTGCTTTCTTACTATTAAAGAATAATTTCAATAGTAGTTCATCGGCACTCCGTGCCTCATTCATCTTTCGAAAGGATGAACCGCGAGTGAACCGCCCTTCTTATGTCTCTCGCCTGAAAAGAAATAGCCTCTAGCTAGAACGACAAAAGATTATTATTCAATCCTTTTCGGCAAGATTCACCCTCCGTTCCCAGAATGTCACACAATTGTTCTTTGGGGACAAAGCCGTTAGGAAAGTCACAACGAAGTGGAATTCGAGACTAGATCTCTGCCGACATCACATTTATTGAGAGTATGTGCACCGTATTTTTTGAGAGTATGTGCTTCGGATATATGCTATCCCACCCCGTAAGGAAAAGGTTTTAATATTTTAAAGATTCAAGTAGAGGAGGTACTGATAAATACAAAAAGGATTTTTGAAACTTGCAACGTTAAAGGGTTTATTAAGAAAACTACATTTGGAACTACGCTTTTTATTGGACATTTAAGGTAAAAAAAGATTTTTAATTTATTGGCTATCAACTGGAAATTTATTGGTATAATATTTTGTTCAACCCGGACAAAGTCGGGACGGGCCGCTAGTCAGTCATAAAAGTAAAAAGTCTCAGAAAATAATTAGTGTGAACGCTGGGCTTGTTTTTGGTTACAAAGTTCATCAATGTTTGGCTCCAGCTTGATCAAATACAGCCGTAAATCATCCTCAACATTAAGCATGTTTCTATACTTGTTCTTCAGGTAAGTTAAACTTGAAAATCCTTTTTCGCCCAAGTAAATTGTCGTAAACCCCAGAAGGTACTTCACAGCAATATATGCTAGTTCTTTGTGTTCTTTTTCAATACCAGTCCAGAAATTAATTAACAAAATATTGCAATACTTTTATTTTTTTTATTGGTAGGTAACCGCGTACCCCTTACAGATTTTCGCGTACCACCGGTTGAGAACCATTGATCTAGTCGAATACCAAGGAAGTGGGAAAGGTCTGTTTCAAGAACTTTCCCACTCCCTTGGGGAGGTCATGTGTTTTTTCACTAAAGGAGAAGGCGTTTATTTCTAGATCTCGGGATCTTTTCTCAGGATGGGGCTTTTATTTTTATTTTTTTGGAGGGGGCGGGGGGGGGGGTACTTGGCGTTTTGGTAGTCTATGGGAGGGGTGCTAGGTGGTGAGTTGCAAGGGAAACAACAGCACAGAAAAAATAGAAAGACTGTATTAAAGAAAGTGGGAGGAAAAACTGCAAAATTCACCCCCGTGTGGACGCAGGCGGAACTGCTACAGAACGACCAGAGCCGAGCGCGGGGGTAGTCCCCCCCCCCCCCGCTCCGAAAGACACACTCAACCCCGACCGAACTGTCGCATTTCCGCGTACCTCCACACCACGCGCTCTACACTACACACTGAGCCCCAACGAGGTTAGTACAAACACATACGCACAGGCCATTTACGCAAAGACATAAAGACAGAGAAGTAGACAGAAGGAAGGAGATTCTCAGTCCTGCTAGATTGAGCATGACACTGAAACAGTGCCCGTGGGCCAAACCACTGAGCCACCAAGCCGACAACAGCTGGTTCGGGTAAATGATATTTGAATTTTTCATATCTGCCTATTTTATAAAAACAAATTGAGATTTGACCATGAATATAATTGAATGGCATAGATATAAATTCAAGTCTGGAAAATTACCGAATAGAAATATTAGAATTGAGCGTACATCTTGTTTACCTTAATTAAGTTAGGGTGGGTGTCCCAAATATCGCCCCTGTGCCTAATATCGCCTACTCGTGTTTCCAAAGTACGATTCGCGCTCTGTATGAAAAAATGCAGTAACTTCTTAGTTCTGGGTTTGTACTAACAGCGGCACTAGCAACAAAGCTTTTATGACTGACAACAGAAATTATATGGCATCTGAAGTTGTTTTGATTATTGTCTTCGGAAATTTTCGCTCCAAAGAATCAGAATCCAGTGAATGACCAGGTAGGTGCATCCAAATTCTAATTTTGCTTATACCATTTGAGAGTGCATTAAACAGAGACTTTGCTAGCAACGCCTTTTAACAGGTGCTCCTAATTTCGCCTGATAGGCGAAATTAAGAGCACCTGTTACTAATTAATCTAATTGACTAATTCATGTTCACTAATTAAACTGACACTGGTTTTGGAGCTAGTTGATCTCAGTATACCAAAGGAACTAGTTCTTAGGGATGTTCTTTGAGTTTCCAGCCTAATCAAAAACTAAAAAGTGAATGAAATGTCGAAAAAAAGTTAGAGTAGGCGATATTTGGGACACCTACTCTACTATTTGATGAATGTATTGGTACAATTAACATTGATTAAAATTGCAGCAACTGGAAAACAAGAAAATGGACCTTGACGGGGATCGTATATGGTGCAGCTTTGTCGCTCCTATGGTTACTCTGTCTGAAGAAGGATATGGGCTGGATCTCAGTGTACCACTCTACCAAGTGTATATGCGCGGAAACACTAACTACACAAAAAGCTGTAAGTTCTTTCTTACATTAGTAAGAGGCAACCGCACTAGCGTTTTGATAGCCTAAAAAAATAAACCATTTGCTCAAGTTTTCACAATACTGCCAGAAGTCCTGAAGTACAATGTTACTACCATCTAAAGTTATAGATAATCTATGGTAAATTTTACTAGTGAAGGTAGGATTGACAGAAATTAGAGTTGCCTTTTTCAGTAATTCTGTATAATGCCAGTTATGTTGAAAGAGTAAACTTTGGGGAGCGTTTGATGTAAGTGATACATTAAGGACAAATATCCTCAACACATTTCCTAATTCCAGCTGAAGACTTAAATCTAGCACACCAAAGCTTTATTTGTGGTGATATAATTATTCAACCACCTACTATGCAGCAGACACTTGGATTAACAGCATTTTATGACAAACGAAGGCAGACAATAGTTAAGGTCCAAGATGACTTTTGTGTCATCATTACTATAATACTAGTAGTTCAGTAAAAAATTATTTAAAAAAAAAATATATATATATATATATATAAAATCTTAATAGCTAATAGCATATATCTACAAAACATTTCTTAATTTATCTGGAGATTTGAATTTAAAAGACTAAATTTTACTTATAAATAAAATTTTAACACCATTTGGTAATTATACTAAATGCCCTAAACTAAAAAGATTTTGTTTTGAAACTAAAACATTACAAAATTTCTTGGGCTGCTCAATATATACTATAATATAAGTACACTATAACTATAAGAGAAATGAAGTTTTATTTTAGTTGAAAATAGCTAGATTAACAAAACTTCAGATTCCTAAATGTGAGGATACACGATCAAAATGTATCAATGATTAAACTAACTTGCATTTCACTAATTATGTCTTTTTATGTAGACTTTTCATTTCAGATTTTTAAATCTTGTCTCTCTTACAGCCAATGTTCCAATTCTTCCCTCGAAGCTACTAGTATCGAAGAATGAGATTCCAGTGGATAAAATAAAACTGCAGTATCACACCATGGAGAAACCAAAACAGAATTCTGGAACAGATGCATTGACAGTTTTCCCATCTGTGCTGTTATTTGTTCTTCTTCTCTACTTCCATCACATCAAAAACACTTTGTAATGACATGTTGTAAAATGCATTATCTTTGTTCCGTGAACACCATTTTTGCACAGTTTGATTTTTTTTATATCAAATTAATAATAATTATTATTTTTCCCGTTGCTTCTTGTGGTAGCTTACGATACTAGTCTCTCACTAATTTATTTAAGGTGCACTTTTTTGTTTTTAACCTTATACACAAGTTATGGAAAAACACAAATTTCGATGCATTTACAATGACTAATGCTGTTATAAATTAAACTGTAGTTGTTTAATATATTCTATGAATAAAAACATTTAAAACAATTGTTACATTTTCTGGTTATCAAACAAATGTATCCAGTAAACCTAACTTTCTAGTCTACACTAATTCTCTATAGCTAAGCAACAAATAAACAAAATATAAACTGGTGCATTGGCATAAAATTTACATTACATGCCCTTTTGTTTTGTTTTTTCTAATGCAGAAACCTGTGGACAAAGTCTTTAGGTTAACAGAAAAAGGGAAAAATGCAAAACTACAAAAGAGAACAAAATGGAAAATACATAAACAAGAAAAGCAACTAAGACAAAATTCTCATGCAACCTTGGGCCTCCGGAAAATGCCTGTACAGAGAATGCCCAGTTAAGACAGCAGGACATGATGTGTTTACCATCAATGTTGTCGGAATTTCAAAAAGGGCATATAAAGCTAGAAAAAATTCCCATTCCATTTAAATCAGTGGTTCCTATTCCGTAGAAGTATGCAAACCATTAAGCCAGAAACTGAACCATGTGCAGACCCCCCCCCCCATACACACACACTAAGTTGAGGGGAAGACCTTCCAGGGGATATGGGGAGTTTATTGTTGGTGAAAGTTCATTTGCCACAATTAAACATACATAGGTTATGAAAATTATTTTGTATCATATTCTAATAATAAAATAATGATATTAAACTTTTAAGAAATTTTAATTCAACAAATAATAGTCATCAGATATATTCGGCCCATCTAGTTCAATGAACATTGCTTTCAAAATCCCCGTTAATTTGGCAACTTTTTAATATGTGGTGCCGGACCACTCCTGAGGCTCCTGCAGACCACCGGTTGGGAACCACTGATTTAAATGCACAGCCAGGCAGTGTTCAGTTGTAATCCTGAAAACAGCAACTGCCATATCACATGGGCCATCAGGAAGGCCATTCAGTGTCTTGCTCCAGACTTTATTTTGAATACGATTTTGGAGGTAAAAAATAAAAGAATCCTTTAATTTCTGCTTTATAATCTTACATGCAGTTTTTATAAGGAATTTTACTAGGCACAGAGGAATATTGAGGTTCCTTTTTTTTGCTAATGAATCTGCTGCCTCATTCCCTGGTATGCCGCAATGGGATGGTATCCATTGCAGGACACAACTTTTTTGAGAATTGTTTATACATTTCATTATTGTTTTGCACTCTTGTATATTTAAGCATGAAGCAAGTAGGTTTTGATTTGCTATAGTCTGAATGGCAGTGGAAGAATTGGAGAGAATTACAACTTTTCATAAAAACTTTTTACTATGAATTCAAGGAAACAATAGTTATGTAACAAAAAATTTTTATTATGATTCAAGGCACATAATGTGCCTTGAATCACTGTAAAAAGAAATAAATCTAAAGACTGAAACATAATCTGTTCAGTAATAATAATTATAATACTAATAAAGTGTTGGCATACTTTCCCTTTTACCACCTGAACTACATTATTTATACACTGAGTTTTTGTTGTGAAAAAAGCTCTTCATCAGCTTTACTTCTACCAAGGTAAGTTGGTTAGTTAAAAGGGGTAGAGTCCTTTTTGACCGTGCAAGGACTGAAAAAAGACTGGAAGTTACAGCTTAAAGCTGTTATGAACAACTTCAAACACCAATACCTATCACAGACTGGTGGTACCAAAGGTCAGTGCTCAATTACTTTTTCACAAAGAAATGATAAACTATATTTTGAACGATAACATATTTCCTAGAAGTACACATGAGGAAAACATTTGAATATATTTAATTTTTATTTCCCCAATGCAAAGGCACTTGTCATGAAACATTCACCTTTTGTTATTCACCAACCAAGCCTTATTTGGGATTTGAACCCAAGTCCATTGCATGGAAGCTCACGATGCTAACCACTATACCACATGGTCAATACAATATATGTAATATAAAACAAATGAAGACAGGGCACTAAAAGTAACCAATGAGTTTTATTCAAAACACAACAGTTAAGTACAGTGAAGCAAAGCATAATGTCAGATGCTAGAAAAATACATTTTCTATTAAGACTTGATACAAGTGCTTTTATAAATTCTATATCTCAAATATCACTTAAGAGCACTGCGAAGGCATGATGAGAAATGCAAAAATATTTATCACTTCCTAAGCAACCTACAGGTAATCCTTATCAGTTTTCTGATTTTCTACAGTGGCAAGGAGTTAAATACAACAGTACATTAGAAAGCAATATTATGGCACTTGTTGTATTACACTATGTATACAAACATACCTGATGTATTCATTAATAAAAAGAATGACATAGGAAATAGGATATTTCAGTTCATTTTTTTTAAATTCATTCTTTCTAAATGTAAATCAAGCTGCCTAGATTGAGTATTTTAAACGATCAACAATTAATATTAACAAAATTTGCATGAAAATAATATATTAAAGAAGTAAAAAATAAATGATTTCACACAATCCTGCTTCACAAATAACAAATTTTCTTTAAAACCACACAGTATTTAAAATACATATACACAACTTCCCAAGAATAAATAAAATACAGACAATAGTGGATTGCATATATATCATTTAACAACATCTTAATTATATTTTGTAAATAACTGTATACCTACAATTCAGAGGGGCATACTAAGAGTGATTAGCTTAAACTACAAAATTTAAGGACAATTTATACTACTATAATGATAGTCTAAACTTTCTATGCTGTACTAGGCAAACAAGCAATTGGTCCTACTCAAAATGAACTACATCAAAAAACTAAACTAATCATGGTTTAGTGGTAGCTATTAAGATATTTAGAAATATTAACGTTGTGAAATTTTTATGTACAATTCTATAAATATGTATTCCATAGTTTATAATAAATGTTCCCATTTGCAAAATACAGTACAAAATTATTTTATATTCATATCTACATCTAATAGCAAACTGTGCTATTTATATATTAATTGTTATCAAAACTGCAATTTCCCCAGATTTTTCAATTAAAACTCTATATCCCATCACAAATAACATGATGCTTTGTCATTTCAATTACCAATATATAAAAATTGCACTTTCGAATTTTAAAATGCAAAATTGCTTTTTATTATCTACTTTTCAAAATTACAATATATTTATATACAGTCAATTCTGGTTAATCGGACTACATTGGAACGTGATAATTTTGGTCCTAATAACCGGCTGGTCCGATTACACGAACATGCATCATATTAGGCTTATGCAATAGGATTTGTTTCGGTTCTTTAGGATTCAGTCCGAATAAGCAGCTGGAGGGAATTAATGAGTGGTCCAATTAACCGGATTCGACTGTAGTAAGAATCATTGTATATAAATTTGTTAAACCATTTGGTAGGACTGGAAATTATGTATATCAGGCAATATTATCTATATAACATAAAAAGGTTAGTATACAGAAGAGAAAAACTCAGATGATGAAAAAATTTTCTAGCCTTGTAACAACACTATTCGATTCCACTTAGTTCAGCATTTCACTGTATATAAGTTATCAAAAGCAATTCAAAAAATTAAAAACAAAAAAATTAAATTTCATTTCTTGAAGAAAAAATAAGTACAGATTTAAGTCATTTTAGTCTATAAAAAAGACATCAGATCTCAGAATTAAAACACAAAATACAAAATCACAAAAAAATGACATTAAATAATCAATACAGACTAGACACCTGAGAATTAGACAGTACTAAACAAAGCTAAATATCACATAGGAACATAAAAAGTTTAAAAGCAAAATAAATGCATAATACATTAAAAACTAAACTCGATGAAAGCAAATTTGCTTTAACATAAAAGGCAAAGAACTTGAAAAAATTTTAAAAACAATTTTTTAATATATCAATGATAGATTATATTAATTTAATCCCAATAAGAATAACTCCATAAATTATTTTAAAATCCTATTAACAGGATATGAAGCTGTTAAACAATAACAAATAAAATTGGGACCCTATTTGTAAATAACAAATGTAATAAATGTAAACTAAAATACACATGCCTTTTTACATTATCTTTATGTAAAATTAAATTCAATTCAATTACATTTTACAATTTTAGCTTTTCTTATTTATATTATAAATTTTTTTTACGGCTATTTTGATCTAATTAATTTTTCTTTGTATTTTATGATAAATCACAAACAGTTTAATGTAAAAAAAAAACTACTTTAAAAAAATCATATGTATGTTTTAAAAATGGAACTAGGAAAATAATTGCTTCTAAGTAATAAATTTAGATTTTTCACAATTTAGAGATTTCAATAAAAAAACAGAGCAACCAATGGTATAAAACCTAGTACTGTAACTCTTTTTTCAGGACCCTAATGTACTTGAAATTGTACATATATATATAAGGAAATAAGGACTTTAATAATGCCAAAAAATTGCATTATTGAAGTTTGATTGTACAATGTGGCATTATTTACTGAAAATTCATCTAATTTTGCGAGTTATAAAAAACAATCTCTTTTTAATGCATTTGCTATAAAGATGCAATGAAATTTAATAAAATCTTTACACTGGTAGATTTTATATTTTTCCATTATTGACAATAATTTTGATTTTACAAGAATATCACATTCACCAAAAAATAAAATCACAAGAATGTACAAAGCAATGTTACATGTTTATATGCCATTCTTGGCCAAATTTCAATAAAAAATTGAATACACACTTTTTAACATATCCTATGCTTAAAAAATTGAATGCACATCTTTTAACATATCCTATACTTAATATACAAGAAACCAAAAAAAGTTGCAGTGAACATGGAAAAATATTCACTGGATAAGACCACATTACAAAAAAAAAGTTGAATATATACTTTGAATAACTCTCAAAGTGTCTTAAATCACAGCATATAACAGCAAATGTATTTGGCAATCTTTGCCTAAAATGCATATCTATAGAAAAGGTCAACAAAAGATAAGTCCTTAAACAATAACTCTAGAAATTCAGTCACAAAACTTATTTTTAATATATTTGTAAAACTTTTAATTATAAAAATATTTTCCATGTTTATGAAAATGGGAAATAAATGTGATCATGAAACTTTTATTAAATTATTTAATACTCAAATTTTTTGCAAGTTTTCATGGGTCCTCAAATAAAAGGAGAAAGTTCACAACATGAATGTATTACAGTATGGCAACCATATGCAGAACTCAAAAGCAAGAATCCTTTTGTACATTATTTTAAAAGCACTAAACATAACATGTTAAGCAACCTGCCTATCAATAAAAATATTTTGATTTCACTTTGTATTATCAAATATAATTCACCAAGATCCCATGTAAATATGCATAAAAAATATTATATTGATTTTTTCATGTCCTATAAGAACAACTATGTATTATCACAATCATCTAAATATTTGAGATAAAATAATCTAAGCAAAACACTTTGATTCCCAGACAAAAATTAAAATTTGCAAATGTAACAGAAGCATGGTAACAACATAATAAAATCAACAGGCGAGTTGTAGTGACATACAAAATAAAAACAGGAAAGAATATCTAGGAAATACTAGACAAAAAATAATTTTTGGCTTCATGAAATTTCAATCTCAGGGGTACAAGATTATAAATATGTATTTACAAACAAAGACATAAATGAGTAAAATAATGTAGACACTATGATTAAGTATTAACAACTGATGATGTTTATACACTATGATACAAAATTAAGTACACTTGGTTACCGTGTACTTCATTACCGTGTAACCTGAGTATTGTGCAGGTTGAAATAATGACCTTTACGGTTAAGAAGTTCTTGGTGAGTTCCCTTTTCAACAACTCTTCCTCGATGAATTACCACAATCATATCAGCATTCTGAATGGTTGACAGTCTATGAGCAATTATTAAACATGTCCTGCCGCTACTGGCTTTATCTAGGGCTTCCTGGACAACCTGGAAAAAAAAAACACATAATCAGCATATCTATATATATAAAACAGTTCTGTAACTGACTGACTGACTGACAGATAATGTACAGACCAAACCGCTGGACCTAAGGGGCTAAAATTTTGCATGGTGATTCTTCTTATAGTATAAGGGTGCACTAAGAAAGATTTTTGAAAAATTCTTCTTAGATTTCTTAAAATTAAATTTTTAATTTTTTTTAAAACTTTTTTAAAGTTTGCATTTAAAATAATAATCTGAGGGTTATAAAATTTATATCATGAGAAAGATCCTAAAAATTCCTTTAAAATGAAATCTTTTTAGAATCCTTACCTCCATTTTCTGATTTTTGGTGAATTTCTAAAGATTAATATTTAGAATTTAATTTATTAAATGCTGATCAAGTTGTTTCTTTTCTTTTTGTGATACCTTAAATTAATTTTGCGTCACGTGCATAACAGAGAAATAAATTGACAACAAAAAAAAAAAAATTCTTTTTCTTTCTAATGTGGCAGACGATTGGACATTATCCAAAAAAATATTAAAATACAGTAAAAGAAATGTTTTTCAAACTGCACTATATTAACTGGACTATTTTCTTTAATATGTTCTATTACATTTAATTTGAATATTTTCTTCTACATTATTTTGTCTATTAAAATATCCACTGCAATTTTTTTGATAATTATATTTTTTTGTTTGTTTTTTGGCATTAATTGCATATACCATTGTATTGACCATTGTATTTATTATATATATATATATATATATATATATATATTTGGCATTAATTGCATACACTGACCATTGTATTTAATTTAAATGTACTCCGTAGCGAAGCACGGGTATTCAGCTAGTATATAATAAAACTAGAAGAAGCAAAGTACAAAATATGTTCTGTATCCAAATGGATAGAAATATCTGTAGAATTGATGTAAAACAGGACTTCACTAACAGAGCTTGGTGTGCATAGTACAATAAAAAATTTATATGTTTTGTGCCAGTTGGCGATGAATTTTGCCAAGGAGTAGATGGGTTGAAAAGAACACATAGAGTTCTTTATGGTAAATGATTGTATCATATTTGGGATTGCTATAGTTTAATTCCTTTTATGGTGTAGGCTTTTTCATAGAGGATCACCCAGTACATATTAAGGTTTGGAGACAAATGAACATGCCATGCCTAGGTCAGTAGTTAAATTGTGTTAATCATGTGACTTATTCTATCCATGATCTGATAATTTTGTTTATATAGCATCAATAGCCAAATTTTTTTCCACTGAAACATACTCTTATCTATTGAGAAAAAGATTTTTGAATTGTATTTTTTAGATAAATTGATTTTTTAGCTGGTTATTTTAAAAAAAGTCTTGGGTGAAACACACATGGCATATGCATAAAGAATTTAAATATTGTTAACCTGAAGCTCACACATAGGCAAGAGATGTAGCTGAAAACATGAGGAAAAGAAAATTTGGGAGATCTAAAAATTTAGGAGTGTGTCAGATTTTTGGTAAACCTAAAAAATAAAATAGAAAAATTTTTCTAGACACTCCAAAAAAATATTTTACGGTGTAAAACACAGCAAAATGCTCATATAAAACTGATTAAATCTCAGCTATTTTACTGGATTTTATCAACAGAACAGTATCAAATCATGCCAAAACTGGGCAAATTTATCCTACTCAATCTGCATGTAGAAAATTCCAGAAGAGAATTACAAGCAAATTAAGTAAGGGGTTTATCCAAAATAATTATTAGGTAACTTTTCATAAATTAAAACTACTTTTTAAATATCCACAGCAAAACTACAGCCTATATGTGTGGAAACTGTGATTCTTGAAACTTTTTAATAGTTTCTTAAGATAATAATTTTTAAAAAAGAGAATATTCAAATACACTTAAGAGCTTTACTAGCATTAGAATAAAACTAATATTGTTCATTGCAATAAGTTACCTATACCTAGTGATTAATATTTTTGGTTCTCAAGTGGAATACATATACATTTTATACTTTCTTGAAAACATGGGAGAAGAAAAAATTTCAAAGTCAGTGAGAAAGAGCTTACAATTTGGGAATCTCTGGAGGAATTCAAGAGAACTAGAAACTATGAAGAATACACTAATTTCTTCTTTTAACTTAAATCTCTAATTCATAAGTATTTTTTTTAAAAATGGAAAAGAAAGATTCAAATACAAACCTTCTCACTCTCAGCATCTAATGCTGATGTAGCTTCATCCAACAATAAAATCTTTGGATTTCGTAGCAGAGCTCTGGCTATGGCAATTCGCTGCTTCTGTCCTCCACTTAACTGAGCTCCTTTATCACCAACTGGTGTATCATAACCCTGGAAAATCCACAAAACGTTAATTGAATAAGATATTGGCAATTATTTATAAAAAAAAAGACATCATACTATTAGTAGATCAATCCCTCACATTGGTTTCTCATTTGTAATTGGTTAATTTTGAAGAACAAGTCATATTTAACAACACAAGGCTAGCCCATCCTCATTTGTAATAGGTATAAAATACACTGTAATGGAGTAGCTAATTTTTCATTCACCATCTCATAAAATCACCTGAATTTAACATGGTTCAAACTCTTATCTTTAACAGTGAAATATGGCTTATTTTAAATGTTCTCTTAAGCAGCTTCAGGTTTTTTTCAAGGAAGTATAGCAAATGATGACAGTTGACACATTACCTTAAATTGTTCATTACAATAAAGATAGCTAAGCACAAAATTTTCATTTACACAAGTCATTGTAATAACAGCCCAAGTTTAAATTTAAAGAATTAGTGAGTACAATAAAAAAATTATGAAAATATAAAAGTTGAAGGATTTAAGATCTGTTTATAGTTTTTTTACTAGCTTTCAAACAGAAATGCACTTTAATTATTTCTATATTGTAATAATAGTTCTCTATTAAACTAATATGAATCGCCGTCTAGAATTATCTATTTGTTATGCAAAAAAAAATCTTCTAAGCTATAAAATTAAAGATAGAGTTTATATACATATATATATCTTAATGCTTTGCTCTAGAAAAGAAAAGATACATTATATTTCTCAGTGTTACAAAAATTAAGTTAATAAATAAATTAATAAAAATAAATGGTATGAAAGACAAATTAGCCTAACTTTCATGTATTAATATAAAGTATCTACTGTGATTACTAATCAGGTCCCTTGAAGCAATATTGACAATCCAAGCCTTCTTAAGTCTCTGGTAAATGTTTATATATATATATATATATAGAGAGAGAGAGAGAGAGAGAGATACAATGCCGTAACTAGCCATTCATGTGCTCTGAGCAAGAATTTGCATTTAGGCCCCTTAATTAATTAGGTTTGGGAAAATAATAAAACAAATACAGCATTTTGAGCCCCCCTTTCAAGTGGGCCCTGGGCGGGTACCCCTGTTGCCCCTGCCTAGTTACTGCACTGTAAAAAAAAAAATATATATATATATATATATACAGTCGATTCAGGTTAATGGACAACTTTGGACCGAATCCCATCTTGTAACATAAGGCAATAAGGCATGTTCATTTAATCAGACCAGCCGGTTATTAGGATCAAAATGATTGCGTCCCGATGAGGTCCGATTAACCGGAATCGACTGTATATGTATATATATATGTATACTAGCGGACCCAACAGACACTGTCCTGTTCAAACGTTGCAAATCCAAAAATCATAAAATTATTTTAATAAACTATAAATTGTTTGGACCGTTTTGATGAAAAAATATGTAAAAAAAATTATTTTTAAAAAACCTTACACTACCACGCGTACAGTTATCACAACTCGACCTATCCTAAAATTAGAAAGAATATGGATGAAATTTCATTAATATGGCTATTAGTATGACTAATCAATGAGACATTCGATACTTCATAAGTTGCATAGAATCAAATGAGAATTGGCAATTGAAATTTGTAGGTTAAGTTAATTGTTATTCAATGCACGTGTATACAGCATTAAAATTCATGAAAATCAAAAAAAATTCTGAAACGTGATTGCAGCGCTGCCTACCGGATCCAATTTTGTACCTAAACTAACCAAAGATCAACAACAACACATAAATAAATAAATAAATTGATTAAAAAAACATTCTATCGGATCAAATTGTGAATCTAAACCATTCTTGAATCAACTTAATCACACACACAAAATTTCATTAAAATCAGTCCAGCTGTTTAGGAGGAGTTCAGTGACATACACACGGACAGAAGAAATATATATATAAAGATATATTAGCCACCTACAGCAGTGGCATATTCAAATTAAATTTAAAAGTACAATCCATTACTTACATTCGGCAGTGTAGCAATAAAATTATGAATATTTGCTTGTCTTGCAGCAGAAATAATTTCATCCATTTCCACTTTCCTAGAGTTATCTCCATATGCTATATTCTCTGCAAGGCTGTAGCTAAACAGTACAGGTTCTTGAGATACAAGACCAACGTGAGATCTTAGGTTTGCCACATTCATGTCCTTTACACATGCATCATCCAGCATCTAAGATTAAAGAAAAAATCATAAAATATATTAAGATATTAAAAGAAATCATTCTCATTTGAATTACTAAACCATCAAACAATTATATTGACAAGTTATCAGGGAGTAATTTCTTGTAACATTTCATGTAAAACACAAAGCCTGCTGCAGAGAGCTTATTTTCAAGGAGATGTACACAATATTTCAAAAATATGCCTGCAGGTAACACAAGAAAAGATGAATAAAGATTGGTATTAAAACTCTATTATGAATCTCAGTTATAAAGGCCAGTGATGGAACCAACACTTTTTCAAATTCCTTTTTAAAGCCAATTTACTAACGAATTAATTACCTACACACTAGAAAATATCTATCTCTTTCAGAATCATAGATGATACATAGAAATAAGCTATAGACAAAATAATTTAGATATGAACTCCTTGAAGAAATTCAGCATATGTCCTTTCTTAGGTACAGAAGATATAAATGAGTAATTCATTTCAAATTACAGTAAAGAAAAAAAAGCCTCCTGTAGAGAATTTCTTTTAAATGGTCAGGTCAAACATGAAACATAACTGCGTGTATGATATAAAGTCATTTGGGCGAAAAATGAATGTGGAAGCAAATGTGTCAGTACATTTAGTAAAAATGTCGAAATCTTAAAAAGCAGCTAGTAAAAAAATATAAATAAATGTATATTAAACTAGCTGAAAACCCGCACTTCGCTACAGAGTACATTCAAATTAAATACAACGGTCAATGTATGCAATTAATGCCAAAAAAAAAATATATATATAAATATTATAATAAATACGACGATCAATGTATAAATAATGTAGAAGAAAATATTCAAATTAAATGTAATAGGACATACTAAAGAATATAGTACAGTTTGAGGAACATAATATCTTTTATTGTATTTTAATATTTTTTTGGATAACGTCCAATCGTCTGCCTGGTTAGGAAGAAAAAAAAAATTTTTTTGTCTATTTAGTTGTTATGCACGTGACGATAAATTTATTTAAAGTACCAGAAAAAGAAATCACGTGATCAGCATTTAATAAATTAAATTCTAAAAATTATCTTTAAAAATTCACCAAAATCAGAAAATGGAGGTAAGATTCGAAAAAGATCTCATTTTAAAGGAATTTTATGATCTTTCTCATGATATAAATTTTATAACCCTCAAATTATTATTTTAAATGTAAACTTAAAAAAAGTTACTACAACAGCTTAAAAATTTAATTTTAAAAAATCTAAGAAGAATTTTTCAAAAATCTTTCTTAGTGCATCCCTACACTATAAGAAGAATCGCCATGCAAAATTTCAGCCCTTTAGGTTTTCAGTTTGGTCTGTGCATTGTATGTCAGTCCGTTACGGAAATGTTTTATATAAATAGATTAGTTAAAAAATTGCTTTCATTCATTTTAAAGCTTTCTATACAACCTAAACCATAGATAGCAAACATGTCAGAACTGGCACACAAAATACTTTTACTGGCACTTAAATCACTTATTTTCGAGAAGTTGGACTTAGAAGATTTTGCTGTTGTTGTTGTTTCTAATGCCCCCTGACTGGAATGTAGTTACAGACCAGGTCCATATAGGCTACGGGCTGAAGTGTGCGGCTCCAGTTTGAATAGTACCACAAGGGTCGGAGTACTTCTTAGCTAGTTGCCACCTCAATTTTGACCGAGCAACCTCGGAAGGCAACATCTGGGGAGATTGTACCTTCTCCCACCCTCTCTGACCTTCACAGAGGAACTTTCTGATCTATGGATTTAATGTACCCATATCGGGCCTAGACACAGATGGAAGACTTTAAATACAATTAGCAGATTTTCAATCAAGTTATACATGGAAACAAAGTCCTCAAGCAGCCATAATATTAATCATAAACTAGCAGACTTATTTTATGTATACACCTATATTATAATGAGCAGCAGCTCCAGAGAAATCAAAACATAGTTATTTCCATTTGAATCCTTCAGAAGAATTTATATAAAAGACTGAAAGACAAAAGAAAAATGTCATATAAAATAAAATATATTGAAGAATAGAAATATAATTTTAATTTCTTTAACAAGCTTTTTAAAGAGATATTTTTCTTTACACATGAAAACATTTAATTTCTTATAATCACTAGATTTTATATTCAATAGATGATACATTCACTAATTCCTTTAAAGCAGCATAATCTATATATATATAAAACAGTTCTCTGACTGACTGACAGATAATGCACAGACCAAACCGCTGGACCTAAAGGGCTGAAATTTTGCATGGCGATTCTTCGTATAGTGTAGGGGTGCACTAAGAAAGATGTTTGAAAAATTCTTCTTAGATTTTTTAAATTACATTTTTAAGCTGTTTTGTAACATTCTTTAAAGTTTGCATTTAAAATAATAATCTGAGGGTTATAAAATTTATATCACGAGAAAGATCATAAAAATTCCTTTGAAATGAAATCATTTTCAAATGTTTACCTTTATTTTCTGATTTTTGGTCAATTTTTAAAGATTAATTTTTAGAATTAAATGCTGATCACATGGTTTCTTTTCTTTTTAAGATACTTCAAATTAATTTTGTGTCATGTGCATAACAACGAAATAAATTGACCAAAAAAAATATTACCATTTTATTTAATTTGAATGTACTCCGTAGCGAAGCATGGGTATTCAGCTAGTTCATGAATAAAAGGATAGGAAGTGAACAACTTTATACTATGTTGTCAGTGTTAAAGATTTAGGGAAAAAATACTTACAACATCTCCACTTAAAGAATCGTAAAACCTTTCAATCAGCTGAATGCAGGTACTTTTTCCACAACCACTGCTACCGACTAATGCAACAGTTTGTCCAGGTTCAACCTCAAGATTCAATCCTCGTAGAATTTTTACCTTTGGACGGCTGGGATAGTTAAAGCACACATTCTTAAATCGAATGTATCCTTTCACATCATCCTAAAATATAAAATATGACATTTACAACATTATAAAATAATGTAATTACCACTGTAACAGCAGAACATTTAGTATATTAAAAATATATTTAAATTATTGCCTGGAAATAACAGAAGCCATTAGATCAATTTCTTTTACTTATAACTAATGAGTCTGTGATATGAAATTAAATGCAACTATTCCACATATATGGGCTGAATCAACAAGGCCAAAACACTTTTCAAAGACAAATAAAATTTATAAAGTAAACACGATTATATACTGTTAGTAGATTATTAATATAGCTAAATATTCAATAGTCAATTCTATAATCTATTTTATTAAAGTTGGTCAATTCACTTTTAATCTGGGATCAAAAATTAATTCAATACTTCACTACTTTTGGAATAATAAACAATTTAGTAAAATATAAATAAGATTGAATAGATAGATGTGTTTAGAAAAAATAGAAAATTCAGCCCTCCACATTACTTTTCACAAGAACTTCAATTTAAAATTTCCTAGATATCCAGTTCACAACTCCCAAATGGTTTGCTTTTTATAATCAAAAAATTATGCAAAATGAAAGAAAATTTCCTACATGCAGAAGAAACAAATTAAACTTCAAAATTCAATTTAAAAATTCCTAGATATCCAGTTCACAACTCCCAAATGGTTTGCTTTTTATAATCAAAAAATTATACAAAATGGAAGAATATTTCCTACATACAGAAGAAACAAATTAAACTTCAAAAATCAAATTACATTTTACAAAACCAACTTTTATATATGAGAACATCAGTATTTTAACCAAATATTCATTACCAAAGTCAGTATTAATATCAAATTAACAAGCTGAAGAGAAATATTTTATAAACTAAAAACAATACGAGTACAAAACAAAGTTTATGTTATAGATAACTTCACTTACAAGCATACGGCCTACAGTTGAGAAGGCATCAATTTTGGGTTTCAAATCTAACAATTTAAATATGCGTGCAGCAGCAACTTTGGCTTTTTGGTAATCAGGAGCAAAGGCGACTGCTTGGCCAACCATAGCTGTGCCCAGAATAACTGCTTCTATTACTCTGCAAAAAAAATAATTTTAGTTACTAACAGAGAGCTTAAATTATGATTTATGGTGGGACCTCGTGTATATATATATATAATTTGCTACAATTCTGTACTCCTCAATATGAGATATGTGTCAATGAAAATCATCAGGGGCACTAAAATGTAAAAGAAATAAATGTTGGTTTGTTTGAACTATGTTAAACTCCATACAGCAAGCATTTAAAAATCAACCAAATAACTTTGAAAAAACTCCCTACTAAGGTCTTCACTGCTGAATCACAGTCTCAGTAAAAACTATGACATTCTAATAAAATTTACATGAGATTAACCTGGTAAGAAAACAGAAACCATTAGATAATTTTCTTTTACTTATAACTAATGAGTCTCTGATATGAAATTAAATGTAACTACAGTCGATTCTGGTTAATCAGACCACATTGGGATGTGATTATTTTAGTCCTAATAACCGGCTGGTCCGATTAAACGAACATGCCCTGTTACAAGACGGGATTCGGTCCAATTAACTGGTGGTCCAATTAACCAGAATCGACTGTATTGTACATATCTGAGCTGAATCAACAGGGCCAAAACACTTTTCAAAGACAAATATAATTTATAAAGTAAACACGATTATATACTGTAGAGCAGAGTTTCCCAAAGGGGTTCCTCCGAAACAGTCTGACGGCAAAGCCGAACTTGAAGAACCAAGACAATTTTTGGGTGCAAAATCCTTTCAATTGGGGACCTATGGCCCAAGATTATGAAAATTTAATTGAAATCAGTTCAAATAATCAATTGGAAGCAAAATTTAAAACCGTTTCATTAACAATATTCTAGTCATATGTATTGATGAATATCCAAATTTAGCAAGACGGGCTATTCGTATTCTATTGCCCTTTACAAACACTTATTTGTATGAAACTAGATTTTCAAGATATGCTATGACAAAATCAAAACATAGAAACAGAATTGATGCTGCACCAGATAGTGATGCGACATCGATAACAAAACATCGATGTTTTGAAACATCGATATTCAATATTAAAACATCGATGCTAATAAAACATCGCCCAAAAACCATCGATGTTTTTAAACATCGTGTTTTAAAACTGGTTTAGTAATCTCTAACGTTAATGTTACTTCCGTTAGTCGTGGGGGGAGGGGGTAATTTAATTTTACTCTCTGATTGGGCAGGCACACATGACAAAAACTTGGTTGCTTTGGGCTACATTGATGACTCAAAATTCTCGTTGTAAATACCGCCATGTTTTGCCTTCAAATGTCCAGATAAATTCGTGATGTTGCCAGAAGTTTTGAGGGACTTAAGGCAAATATTGCATTTCGCCAATTTGTCAGTGGTTTTGTAAAAATATTTCCAAACGGTACTTTTGGGAGGCATCTTACTAGTAATATTAACGTCAACTTATATAAAACCAGAACAAAACAAAAACTTAAATGGATGCACTCGTGTATATACTACATTTGTAAAATAAAACCCATGGAAGGTTCTGGAGTGTCAGGAACATTCCAAGGCGCTCTGATTGGTTCATAGGTTGTTGATTACCATTTGTCTGTTTGCTAAGGAATCATTCCCCCTTTTGTATTCGTCCTTTTCAGAATTCAGACTTACATTTACTGAGTGTGAAAATTATGCTACGTGGTAATTTTTTTTTATTACGGTACTTTTCATTAAAAAGAAAACATCGAGACAACGTAAAACATCGAGTACAAAACATCGATGTTAAAAAAACATCGGCTTCAATAAATCGATGTTTAAAAAATCGATGTTTTTATCAAAATATCGATGTTTTGAAAAACATCGACATCGATGTCGCATCCCTAGCACACCAGATATGCAGATTCACTTATCAAACATAACACCAAATTTTAAGAGGATCATGAAATTGAAGAAGTAGCAGCATTCTTGTCATAAAAGTTTCATTACTTATTTTTCATTTACTCTCCTATTTTTGTTTTCGTGATCACTATTATTTGCTTGTATAAAGAATTTTTTAATGATTTATTGATTAATTAAATAAAATCTAAGTATTATAACAATATTTGTTTTATTTAATATCACATTAAATTTAGGGGAGGAAGGAGTCTGTTAATCAAAAAATGTAAAACATTCCGTAAACTTTGAAAACTGTTCAGAGGGTTCCATAATCAGAAAAGTTAGGGAAACATTGCTGTAGAGCAGGGGTGTCAAACTCGCGGCCCGCGACGAACATTTTTGCAACCCGGCCAATATATTGGCACACAATAATATATATTAAAATAACCGACGCAAAATTATAATAAGATAGGAAGAATTCGCTAAATGTTGCTTTAATGATACTCTTTTTTGCTATTATTAAACAAAATGCATATATTTATGTTGAATATACTGTAATTAGGTAAATAAACCTACGTTTCTATTAATATTGATTTTTTTTGCGGCCCACCTATAGTTAAACCTTGTTTGTTTGGCCCAAGGTAGCCTTTGAGTTTGACACCCCTGCTGTAGAGCAAACAACCACATGCTATTTGAGTGTGGGTGGACACTTTTGAAAAATGTTCTGAGGGTTCCGCAATCAAAAAAGTTAGAGAAACATTGCTGTAGAGCAAACAACTACATGCTATTTGAGTGTGGGTGAATACTGCCCCCTACAAAAAATAAAACTGAAAAAAAAATATGATGATGTGCGTAAAAAGATAAATAATTGGTCATGAAAAATAAGGATTTTGTTTGCAAAACTACTGATCTTAAAAATGATATTTTAGAGAAAAATATTTAGAGGAAAAATATTTTAGAGAAAATTAATTTTTCAGAGGAATATATTTTAGTTATATTTGTCCGTTTTCAGTATGAGGATTTGTTGCAACTGTGAAATCTTTTGTTGAAAAGTTTAAATTTTCAATGCTAGGGTAGGTTTTCTGTTAATCTGTTCAGCAGTCTATGTCTTCTTTATACATTTTATTTCATGTTGAATTATTTACAATATTTGTGTCATTTAGAGGAAAGTAATAGATAAATAAACATTAGATCTTTTGAAAACTGCAGTACTTTATGATTTCAATATTCTCTTTAGACTTGCAATTTGCATGACTAAAGACAAAATAAAAAGAAAAAATTGGCTATAAAAAAAGCAAAGAATATTGAAGATATTAAAAACAATTTAACAATGTCACATGAACATGATAATGAGGTTATTAATAGATAACCACACTGTTTGTTACTTCTGTCAATTTGTAGGAAGGAACAAATATTTTTAAGCATTATCAAAAAATAAATTAAAAAAATATTTAAAAATTTATTAAAAACCATAAGATGATAATCAATAAAAAAAAATAAAAATAAAAACTTACTTGAATAAATCAGGATAAGATAATTCTCCTGCAGCTACCAAAATACTTCCATAGTACATTGAAGAAGAGTAGGCAAAAGATGGAATACTTTGAGCAAAACCAAATGTCAATCCACGAATTTGTGAATTCTTCCTAGACTTCCTATTAATAACACAAAATAAACAATAAATTCAAACATTTGAACAATAACTTTCAAGCATATGATAAGTTTATGATAAATAGTCTACATATTTAAAAATAATGATTCTGGAAAATGCAATTAATATAAAAGTTTATAAATTTGAAATGCTTCCTACCTATTGTTTGAGTTCTGATAAGATAGAATTTTAAGTTTAGATTAGAAAGGATTAGTTACCTCACTATGAAAAAAAGTTTTTAATATTATATTCATTTAACAATTATATGCAAAGGGTGCAGGAAAATGATACCTTTGTAATATTTCACTTACAAATACTAATTAATTTGGGGACTAAAAATTAAATAAAACAGTAGCTTACATTTAGCAGGAATGCTAAAAATTTTTAATAAAGATTGCACTCAATAATACATCATACAAAGAAAAAAAAACTTTCAAATACATTCAAAAAACATACCAAACCTATGACATAAATAGTAAACATGGATGGATGGGTTTATATCCACAGTCTTTTTTTGTACCAGAAGAGCCAAAAGACTAATTTAAGGTAACTTAAAAAAAGAACTTATAACTGGAAAAAACTAATTATCAAAATGCTTAAGACTTTATGATAGCATACATTACAAATTCAAAACATTGAATACATTGAAAGCAACCAACGATTGTCATGGATTATGTGCAAATGTCTTCACTGACAAGTGCCTTGCATTGGCAAACAACAACAAACAACATTGAAAACTATGTAATATAATTTGTAATATATAACAGAACTTAGTATAGTAACCAGATGGTAGCAAAATCTAAAGAAAATACATTTATAACCAAATAAGAAAATTTGTAATATATAGTAGAGCTAAGCATAGTAACCAGTTGGTAGCAAAAACTAAAGAAAATACATTTATAACTAAATAGGAAAATTTGTAATATATAGCAGAGTTAAGCATAGTAACCAGTCAGTAGCAAAATCTAATGAAAATATATTTATAACAAATTAGAAAATTTGCAATATATAGTAGAGCTAAGCATAGCAACCAGTTGGTAGCAAAAACTAAAGAAAATACATTTATAACTAAATACGAGAATTTGTAATATATAGTAGAGCTAAGCATAGTAACCACTTGGAAGCAAAAACTTTAAAAAATACATTTATAACAAATAAGAAATTTGTAATATACAGCAGAGCTAAGCATAGTAACCAGTTGGTACCGAAAACTAAAGAAAATACATTTATAACCAAATAAGAAAATTGGTAATTTATAGTAGAGTTAAGTATAGTAACCAGTTGGTAGCAAAAACTAAAGAAAATACATTTATAACCAAATAAGAAAAAATTATGTGTAAGCTTACTTGTGTGGTTCATAAAGAGCAGTCCTGAACTGAACATAAAATGTCTCTTCCTGATGCAAAGAAGCCACAGTTCTAATACTTTCAATAGCTTCAATAGCCACCTGAATGAATAAAAATAAGTTTTAAATGGTGAGAATGGCTTTGGTTTCATATAATTCGAGAATGTTCATTTTAAAGTAATTTAAATTTCTATGTTAATTTATAAAAAAAATAGTTATCAGGTAAAAGTAATAAGCTAAAGATATAAAGAAAATCAATGAAATAAACAGAGTAATCCTGTTTTGATTAGAATTATGATCACAATTTTAATTATTATTACAATTTTGAATACTAGTTGGCACTATTGAAACATTCAAAATATTCATCAAAATAGCTCAAAGTTAATGATAACCCAGATTTGGTTAGGTAAATCAGGGTGTCGTGTCTGCTGCGTCAACCCCTTTTGTTTTGTCCCTGTACTTTCCTCTCAAGAAAGCAGGGGGTTAGGGCAATGACCCCGCTTGATAAGGGATTCGTGTGGTGTTCGGAGACGAGGTCCCGGGCAGAAGTCAGGGGGACGTCGGAGAGACTGCTTGTGCCCACGCGAGAGAAGACGTGTGGTGTTTTAGTCTGCGATTGTTGGCTCTTGAGAGAGCCAGGCAGACGAATACAGTGCGTGGGTGTATTGAGACCCCGAAGACGCAAAAGGCCTTGTTAGGTAGCATTTAGAATCTAGATGATTGACCTAGTTAGATATTTGTATATAATACTGTAAAATAAGTTTGTAGATAGCTGTGTTTGTGCTTGCGAAAGAAAATAAAACTTTGAATATTCACTGGTGTGGTACTGAACTTTGTCACGTGAAAATTTACTTGTGTACCATTGCAAACGTCTTGACATGAAACGAACCAAAGTGAACCCGTAGAAGTGAAGAGGGTTTGACACAGGGTTTTGTTGGTTAGCAATAACACAGCTTATTGTCACTGACATGTTGCTTTAGGTTTGATAACCCATATTTGTTTCATTTCGCAAATTAATTTAAAGTAAACATGTCTCTCATCTAAACTTAATAATAAACTGTCTATGAAATCTGATTAAAAATGACAGCAGAACAAATTAGCAACCATACACGTTTTTTATCATTTTGTAGCCAAATGTGGCAAACTTTTGAGTTTCATTTTTGTTTTAAAGATGTCAACAGAAGAGAAATTTTGGAAAATTTGCCAAAAATTAGTTCAAACCTATATAAAATACCAAACATATTCAGAACTACAACTTAAAAAAAAACTTGTAATTTAGCAACAATTAGTCAAATTTTAATTAAATTAATTTTATTGTGTACTTAATCATTTCAGGTTTCTAAATTTTTACAAATATGTCGGTCTTATTCAATGTTTAAGAATTAGAATTTGTTTTAGGATAAATTATAGGCAATCACACTCAGAGTTTTAGTATTGCAGTTGATTCTGGTTAATCGGACCACAGGTTAATCGGACCAGCCACTTATTTGGACCAAATCCCATCTTGTAACATAAGGCATGTTCATTTAGTCGGACCAGCCGGTTATCAGGACCAAAATGATCATGTCCCAATGTGGTCCGATTAACTGGAATCAACTGTATATAAAATACTAAAAAGTTTTCAAATGAAAAAAATTAAAAGAAATATTGTAATTAATAAACTGACCTTTGATGCCTGTTCCGTACCAGACTTCTCATTTAACATATGTCCACTTACAACTCTACTTTCTAGAAAAGTAGCAAGGAGAACCAAAGGAATAAAACATAAAACAACTATTCCAATCTTATAATTGAACCAAAGTCCAATGACGATAGCTGCAATTAAGGTTGACAGAGCTTGCAGGGCAGTAGAAATTCGAGATCCAGTAGCCTGAAAAGAGAATTTGTTTAGTTAAAATGTTGATGGATTCTTACACATGGAATGATTCAGGTACTCAGATGCAGCATTGCACTTCTTATAGCATAAATTTTATTTTTGTGTGAATTAAATGCTTCATAGGTTCAAATTCAAAACTAAGTGTAGTCAGAACTAAAGTTTCAACAATAAGAAACCTTAATATTATTATTTATTTCCAAAGACAGCAAAATCTACCTTAAAAAAAATTGGTATTTAAATAAATAATGATATTTTAAATAAACGTTTAATTTTATATCAAGCATAGTTTTTGTTTCTAATACTTGTAGAAGTATTTTCCCTCCAATAATTTATGTATTTAATTAAACAACTTTTGAATTTCAGTTTGAGCATTATAGGCCACTGTAGATTATCACCAGCTTTTAACGTAGGATTACATTCCTCCATAACGGTCCTTCAGAAAGCAAAATTTCAGATAGTAAAACCGTCTGTCCATCACTAGCGAGTTATATTTTTGGCAGCATGCCAAACCCAGTCTGTATCGCTTGGACAAGCAGTAAACAGTTAAACAGAAAAGTACCAAAATGGATCAAAATTTTGACATACATATATGTATATGTATACATACGTACTTATATATAGATACATATATACATAATACATACATATATACAGAAGAGATAAGTAATGATAAGTAATCCTACGTTAATAACCTGTGGTAGTTTCATTAGAAGAGACTGCCTGAATTAATTTTTTTTCACCAGACTGCTCATTATCTATATTTCTTAAAACAAGCTTCTATTTGCTTCTAGAAAATTTTGAAAATTAGCTTCCTTTTAAAAAGAAAAAATCTTTATTTAAAAACATATTATATATGCAAGAAAATCAGCATTTCATAGCATAATGATGGACTTAGATTATCACATGATATATCATCAATGTTGCCAGTCAATATTGTTAGCTGTGATCCAAATCCAACCTAAAGTTTTAATCTATGATATGAAACATCAGAATGGAGTTAAAATTTCCTATAGAGGGCTTAGAAATACCCCTTTTTTGACCCCATGCTACACGGAAAGCTATATGACTGTTTTGTTATCAAAACAATCATTACTATTGATGTTACAGCTCAAAATAATAGTAACAATGATTATATTTTGTTAATATCTAGCAGTAGCCTTAGTTCTGAATGAAAGTTAAACATTTTAACCTTTAGCTTACAGGGCCCATTTTTCCAATTATCTCTTTAGAATGGGAAATTTCATACCCCCTTTGTAAGAACGGCCATTAAGGGGGTTATATATATCTATATATATTCATATGTATATACATACATACATTTATACATATACATATATATATATATATATATTTATTCATTCTTCGGCCTGTATTCTTGGGATACATGCTATCTCACCCTGTAAGGAAAAGGTTAATATCATCATCAAATGGCACCACTCTTTAGAGGTACCTAGTGTATGAAAAGAACAGAAGACAAGGGCAGAATCTTCTAATGACAATATGCCACCATGTATTACAGGGACATATTTCTTTTTATTTATAAAAATCAATAGAGCAGATTATAACTCAGAGGATTATAAGCAGAAAATTATGAATAGTAATTTTCTGAGTAGACATTAAAATCTTTTTAATTCTTTCAAGAAACCAACAAGTTTCAGTCACTATAAGTCGAAATTCTGTTATGAGAAGTATATAGGCAGTTTCTAAAACAGTTGTGACTTACTGAATATTTGTTTTTTTCAAAAGTTTAGTTTGGAGCACTACGGTCAATTTTTTGCTACACGAGGGCTAATTAGACCGGGACCTACTGCTTAAAGCCGATTCCGAACAACTACAAACCTCCATGCCAAGAGCGGGACTCAAACCCACAGCTCTGGTACCAAAGGCCAGCACCCTAGCCATTCAGCCATCATCCGGTTTCTTTCACAGGAAACTCTGGATTTTCAATTTCCTAAATATTTTTCAACTCAATTTCAGAAGCTGTAGCCTAAAATACTTCTATGTGGAGCTTAAAAAGCACTAAGATTTATAAATCCATTAATTAAATTTTAAGCTTACCTAATGTTAAAGCTAAAATTCACACAAATATTACTAAACTGCATTATAAAGTATCTGTATTCACACATATAAACTTGAAAAAGAAGTGTACACTCTTTTCTAAGTAGTCATTCCATGAGTAGCATTTAAAAGGTTAAAAATAACTAAAATATTCTTTAGAAATATCTTACCCCTTGAACACTAGATGCATCAGAGGTCAGTCGGGTACACAAAGATCCAACACTATTTTTAGGGTCATCAAACCATGCCATATCCTGAAAATTTTAAATTTTATTTATTAGTTTTTTAAGCTACAATAACAGAACAAAACTAAAGTCTGTTAAATACTTAATAATAGAGGTAAAACATACTTGACTAATAATAGTTGTAAAAACCATTTTTCTCAATCTTGATGTCAACTTTTCTCCAGCAATAGAAAACATGAATGTCTACAAGAAATAGGAAAATAATAGTTAGCAAGAAAATAAACTATCATTGCATGGTACATAATAAAATTTCATGATCATGAAATGTTAACATCAGCAAATGAATACCTTATTGCTTCAGCGAATAACTATCATTTTATAAGAAATAAGATCAAAGTAAATAGGGGTAACATTACAACATTTTTTTTTCCAAAAAAAAAATGGTACACGTTCCCTAATCAAAAGAAATTCCAGGATATTTCTACAAATAGATAAAGCACTTATGAATACATTGAAAATATATGTAATGTTTAAAAAATCAGTTAAAGAGCAATAACTGTAGTCCAATTACAGTCTAAAAAGGTTGGGAATAATACAAAAGAGTGAGAAAATTTCCTATGTTCCTTATTTTCACCCTTTATCTTAAATGCTTTTCTCCAAAATCAAGTACATAGAGAAGAATTCTAATTTAAAAACTTCTTTTAAATTTATAATTATCAAAGTAAATAGGGGTAACATCACAACTTTTTTTTCCTAAAAATGGGACATATTCCCTAATCAAAAGAAATTCAAGAGTATTTCTACGAATAAAGCACTTATGAATAAATTGAAAATAGTTGTAATATTAAAAAATCAGTTAAAGAGCAATAACTGGTCCAACTACTGTACTTCTAAAGATGGTTGGACATAACACAGATAAGTGATAAAAACCTCCAATGTTCCTTATTTTTACCCTTTTTCTTAAATGCTTTTCTCCAAAAATCAAGTACATAGAAAAGAATTCTAATTTAAAAACTTGTTTTAAATTTATCTGAAATACCACTGGGCATACATTGAACGAAAATAAATAAAGTGTTCATGACAATCCTACTTTAAAAAATATTCTACCTGAATTCTAAATATTTGAAAAACTCATGGCAAAAAATCAACATTTATGTAGTCGTTTCCATTTAAAAATTCTCAATGCTCCTAGATAATGAGCATTAAATATCATTAATGTAATGTTTAAAAAATCAGTTAAAGACAAATAACTGTAGTCCAACTACAGTATTTCTAAAAAGGTTGGACATAATACAGATGAGTGAGAAAATCCCCTATGTTCCTTAATTTTACCTTTTTTCTTAAATGCTTTTCTCCAAAATCAAGTGCATAGAAAAGAATTCTAATTTAAAAACTTTTTTTGAATGTATCCAAAATATCACTGGGCCAAACATTGCACCAAAAATAAAGTGCTCATGACAATCCTACTTTAAAATATTCTACCTGAATTCTAAATATTTGGAAAACTCATGGCAAAAAACAACATTTATGTAGACTTTCCCATTTAAAAATTCTCAGTGCTCCTAGATAATGAGCATTAAATATTATTATAACTTAAATGTTTTTTATCTTACATGACATTTCTCAAATATTATTTATAGCAACTATAGATCCAAATACACTTGAGTTCTCAAGCTGAAAACAGATTTATCTGAAATTCTAATTTATTTTATAACTTGACCTTCAAAATGTTTTTCTTTCTCTTCTTAATTATACTGCAGTTCATTTTACATGAAATATTCTAAATGACTTTTTTTCTGAGGAAGGAATATTTTCTTAAGTTTCATAAATGTGTCAAAAGGGAATATAGCAGTGTAACTTTTTAAAAGATTAAGATTTTAAATGCTATTAAACAACTGTTAGATGTTTAAAATATAAATACACAATAATCATTTTGCATATTCAGAATATTACCTGTAAAAAGCAAGATATACCAGCAGATATGGCCATAGCAAGAAATATTAGTGAATATCTGGCAATATCAGTTAAAATCTGATCATTCTGCTCAGCCAACACCTGAAAACAGAAACATGTAACATAATTAAAAAATTACTTACTATATTAAAACAAATTAGCTAGAAATATTAATAACAGATGTTAACTTTGATTAACTATAAATTACTTCAGTAAATCATAATTAATTATAGATTTTGCAATAAAAAGCTAGATATCTACTTGAACAAAAAATTGATAGAGCTTGGTCTATAAGGATCATTTGATTAGTACATGTAAAAATAAATAAATAGTGACCTCAGTTCCTGCCACCATTTTACCTCTAAAAAAGTAATGTTTATGAACTGTGCAGAAGCCATTTTTCTCCACTCTTAACAGCTAACTGACTATAAAATGGCTTACAGCTAACTGACTATAAAATGGCTTACAATCACAGACTAAGAATCGAATGTGCTTACGATTTGATATGTGTACCTTTGAAGTATGTTAATTGTGAGCGAACCAAGAATTTCAGTGCAGTCATGCCATCTCAGATTTTGCACAGACTTGTCAAGCAACACTCATAAGCTGCAGCGTGCTCAAGCAGGGTAAAATATGTCATTTTAACACAGTCAACTTCCTAACAGAGTATAAGTCTAACTTATTTTATTATTATTTTTGAAGAAAATAATAATAAAATAGTTTTGAAGTTTGTTCTAAATTATTTTTTTTTTTAAACATCCTATGAAAACATGTGAAGGTCTCTAAAAATTAAAAAAAAAATTAATATAATTCATCCCTTTTTATTACTTTTATATATTTATAACCTTATATTGTCGAAAAATGCAAAGTTTTATAAATGGAGAAAATGTATGCAAAACTCACCCCTAGGATATCACCAAACACAATTCCATAAATAGGAGTGAAGAGACCCATAATAATTGCAGCAATAGAACCAACAAGTATATAAGGCCATTCAGGAGCACATATCTTTAACAGCCTGGTTTGAGATGGGGCAGTACTTTCATCCTCTTCATCATCTTCCTATTAAGACCATAAAATATGTTTAATTCAACACAGTATAAGTATATTAGAATCTAATTCATATTATCAACATTGATATAAAGTTTTTCATTTCATACACTTGAACTGCAGAAAGTCATGACCACAGAAAGTTATACACTTGAACTGAAATTTAACTCACAACTGTAAAGCAATCTCAAGAACAAAAATTTATTTCTACCCTCTAAGCTTAATAAAATTTTTTTTTTTTTTTTTTTTTTTATCCAATGCGGAGGCACTTGTATTTCAAACATTGGCCCTTACTACGCCGCAGTTTTTACTGTCCATTTTATTGTGGGGGCACCATATAGGCGGACAGCATTACCCCCTATGAAGGGACGACACGAACGGAGGCATTTTTCGTGGCGCAACGCTGGGACTCGATCTGAGCACCCTCAGCACCGAAAACCAGCGCGCTGTACCACTGGGCCGCCACAAGCCCGCTTAATAAAATTTAAATTAATTGTTTTGTGCAAAGGCGAAAAATAAATAGAATGCAATAAATAAATGCTTGCAAGCAGATAAATTTAGTGTGTTTTAAAATTGTTTGATACAATTATCACAATACTCAACTGTGCCTATAAAAAATCTCTGACATCATACCTTTACAGTAAAAAATAACTATGAAATTTCATGGTTATTTTAGTATTCATAATTAATCTAATGCATCAAATGTGCATACACAGCAGAATAAAGTGGACGAAAAGCTAACATATGAAAGCTAATAACAGAATAAAGTGTTGAAATTTGCCTTGCATTCTAATGCCTCAATGTACTCAAATAGGTTGACAGCAAAGATTTCGATATATGGCAAAAAAAAACTGAAAATGCATTGCAGATTATCATAGCTGCATCAGAGTCGCATGACAGATTTTAGGAATAGAAGCAGAATTTCATGAGATTTAGAAAGGGATTAAAAATTACAAGACATGTGACCATCCTAAGAACCATTTTGGTTCAACCAAATAGACTTAAAAATCTACATTTCAAACCTAAGATTTTAAAAAAATCTGAAAAGAAAAATTAAGGACTTCTATGGACTTTAAATTATTTTCATAAAAAACAAAGGCTTTTAATAAAGACTTTTCAGGACCTTATGAACCTTGTTTAAGAAAGGTCAATGCATTTACATATACAGTATTTAAATTTGAAACATAAGCACACAAAATGGTTTTTGAAAGAATTTAGTATATTTTCGAACATTAAACTCTAATATCCAGTGATATCCAGTGTGTTATATTATACATCCACTGGAACAATACCTACATTTAAGAAAGATGATATGTAAGAAAAAAATTAAATGTTTGATCAAATACACTGCTCAAAATAATTAGGGGAGCACATGGTTTTAACGAAATTACGCAAATACTTACACCGATAAGTAACATAAAATAAATCATCCATAATTTAAAGCCTAGCAGGAAACAGAAGAAGAAAACTTCATATGCAAATCAAAGTTCATGATGTCAAAAACCAGAAAAAGAACATAAAGTCGGAAATCGGGATGTTGCAGAAACGTCTGTTTCACTGCCTTAACTGTGAAATTCGATTGCTCAGTTATTCTTTTTGAGAAAAGGTGACTTGAAAATGTCTCAACAACATGATTTACAGGAATCCATGGCATGGTGTATTATAGGCAGACTTGAATCCGGGCAAACACAACATAGTGTCGTGGATGCTGTTGGAGTTACCAGAAGTGTTGTTGCAAGGCTGTGGAATCGATTCCAAGAAACACGGAATGTTAGACGTCGACAAGAGCAAGGTCGGCCACGCGCCACTACAGCAACTGATGACCAGTATATACTGTTAACAGCTCATTGAAACAGAACAGACAATGCTACTCAGCTGCAAAGACAGTTGCTCTTGGCAACAGGACGAAGGGTGTCCAGCGAAACAGTACGTAATAGGCTTCATCAGAGAGGTCTCTATGTACGTAGGCCAATGGTTTGCATTCCATTGATCTCAAGCCACCGTGCGGCCCGAAGAAGATGGGCTGCTGAACATCGAGATTGGGAGCAACATGATTGGAGCCAAGTGCTGTTTACAGACAAGTCCCGATTCAGTCTGGAGTGTGACACCCAACGTGTTTTGGTATGGAGGGAAAGGGGCACTCGAAAAACCCCACATTCGATCATGAAAGGTGCACAATACAGACGAGCTGGTTTTAATGGTATGGGGTAGAATCAGCATAGGTGGACATATGGACCTGCATATCATTCGGAATGGTACTTTGACAGCCCGAAAGTATGCAGATGAGATACTGAGACATCATGTCATACCTTTCGCTGCAGCCATTGGAGATTCCTTTGTTTTCCAGCATGATAATGCCAGACCGTATACAGCTCGTCTTGTGGAGAATATGCTTGAAGCTGAAACAATACAGCATATGGAATGGCCAGCATGCTCTCCTGACCTGAATCCAATCGAGCATGTTTGGGACATGCTCGGACGACGCATTGCTGCGAGACCAAGGCCTCCTTTTACTCTCCGAGACTTGGAGATTGCACTTCTTGAGGAGTGGAACAGTATTCCCCAAAGTCTTATCGATAACATCATCACATCCATGGAAAACAGGTGTGCAGCAGTCTTAGCTGTTCGAGGAGACCACATGCCATATTAAAAATCTTGCACATTTCTAAACAATACTTTTTTTTTATCGTTTACATGTAACCAAATTGTTGCCCTAAATCATCTTTTCATGTTTTTTCCATATTCTCAAAGAATTAAAGCTTAATTACAAATTTTTTTACATCTTTTTTTCTGTATTGCGCAGATACGCGTGTACTATCCATTTTATGCCAATACGTGGCTGTCTCGCATAGTTTTCTTAACTTCTTTGCTTGCTCCCCTAATTTTTTTTAGCAGTGTATTTAATAACATGGGACTAGTTAAAAGAACTGTAAACAAGAGTAATAAATTTCATACCACAGCAACATCCTGATTCTTACGGCTAGCAGCAGAGAATGTGCGTCGCATATTTCGAGGCAATGAATTTTCTCTCTCCGAGTTGTAAGATCCAGAACTAAGAATGCTCATTTGTCTTTCAAGGATAGGCAAATCTTCATCCAATATGTCATCATCTTCCTCTTCCTCAGTTTCTCTTGTCTGTAATAAAGAAGTTCTTTATTGTACCAGTTTAAAGATAAAAGGTTTAAAGACAACAGTTTAAGTAATTTTTCAAGCTCTTTCAAAAGTTTACTCTACGGAGTGAAGTCCTTGAAAACAGATCAATAAAATTCATCTATAGCTACACAATCATTAACAAAGTTTAAGATAATGGTATTTTGTTAACAAGCTTTACTTAATAAAGACCCTTATTTTAATAAAATGAGCTTCAGACAACAATGCAGTAATTTCAAAAGATATCCATTTCTCTCTTTTTTCAGTTAATACATTCTTATGGTCTTTTCAGACACTTTGTCTAAGCATGAAGTCCTTTAAAAAATCATAGTAAAATACCAAATACATAACTAATCATACATCCATACTTTCAAATCATCCCTAATAATTGCAGTATATATTAATTTTTATTTTAGCTACATAAAAAATTACTATAACAGTATCTTTAATCTTAACCTCTTCCTTACAGGGTGGGATGGCATGTATCACAAGAAAAAGGGCCCATGAATGAATATATATATAACCCCCTTAATGGTCTTTCTTACAAAGGAGGTATGAAATTTCCCATTCTAAAGAGGGAATTGGAAAAATGGGTCCTGTAAGCTAGGGGTGTCCAACTTTTTAGCTTCCTTGGGCCACATTGAAAGATTACTAATTGTTTTGGGCCGCACAAAAATATACCTAACATTAAAAATAGTGGATGAGTAAAAAAAGTATAATATATAGCTACCATATTTATTTCATTATAAATTTTATTAGAGTCATAACATTAATGTGATATTTGGCATTGAATTTGAGCAACTAATGCATCAATATCTGGGTCAATTGAAGTGGTCACAATTCTCAGGGAGTTCTCAAGATGTTCATCCGATATTTTGGTTCTAATCTGACTCTTAGTATGCTTCACTCTTGTGCATACTAATTTTAATATCATTACAAATATGAAATATTAAATCTATAAAAATTCACAGTTCATTTTTGCAATGAAATTAATATACAGAAATTACATAGTATAGAATTAAAGATATTTCAAATGATGTATTGTCGATTTGTTGAATGAACAAAGTGGGATCTGTAATGGATGCCTGCCATCATCGTCAAGGCGGGGTATTGATATTTTTTTCCGCTTTGAGCTCTCTTTCTGTGCCGCACTAATACTTGCTTTGGGCCACATGCGGCCCACGGGCTGGACACCCCTGCTGTAAGCTAAAGGTTAATCAAAGAAATTTATACTAAAATATATCATATCAGGAATTTTTCCCTTTTAGAATCCAATTTACCTACAAAAAAACACCTATAAAAGTCTTGAAATGTAACTTTATGCTTTCCCACAATGTGATATTAATCCTTTTGATTTAAAACCATAGACTGTTTAATACAGGATTTAGCTTGAAAGGACACATTATATATGTAATGGAAACCATATAGATAATAGCATGTAAAATATAAAATGGAAGAGCTTCTTGACAACATACCTGAGCCATTACTAACTGGTAATATATTCCTTTCTTTTCCATTAATTCATCATGACTTCCAATTTCCTTCACAGCACCATTTGAAAAAGCAACAATTCTATCAGCAGTTCTAATGGTTGATAATCGATGTGCAACAATAATTGTTGTGCGCCCTTGCCTAGCCTAAGAGTAATTAGAAATATCTATTAACCAAAACTCATCAAGTTCAAACTTAAAAATTCAAATATATAAACACAGTTTTTAAATGATGGACTTAGAAACAATCAATAAAAATAACCCAATATTAATCACATCTAACAACAGAATTAAAATCATGGAGGCATTATAAAAAAGAATGAACTTCTCAGAATCTATTCCTAATCAATTCTTTAAGGAGTAAAAATATCAATCTAAAACATTATTCAATATTACCTAATTCTTGAATTTAATTAAGAATTCAAAATAATTTTAGTTCATCAAAGCATACTGTAATTAGTTAATATATATAAATAAATAGGTTTAAAATTTAGTTTTTATACTATCCATTAAATAAATGTGCTATATAGTCATTCTGTGTAACAGTGATTTTGAGAGTTCACTTGAAAATATAACTTGTAAGAAGTACACTGGCAAAATATTCAATATGGCACCTTAAGGACTTAGCATTCCCTCTAATACAGTGATTCCCAATCCATAGAAGTCTGTGGACCACTAAGCCAGAAATTGAACTATGTACGGACCACTACCATCCCCACTGATTTGAGGGGGTATGAAGGGCATAGAATATCCCTCAGACAAAAGGGATAAAGGATTAACGTATTCACATTCTAACATATCATATTCCAATAATAAAATAATTGTAAGAATTTAAAGAAACTTTAATTCTACACCCGATAGTCAACAGATATGTTCGGCCCATCTAGTTCAGCAAACATTGCTTCAAAATCCCTATTTATTTAGCAACTTATTTATATGTGGTGCCGGACCTCTCCCGAGGCTCTCACAGACCACCTGTGGTCCGCGAACCACCAGTTGTGAACTGTTGATTAATCTTTAAAAAGTTGCCTCAGTGAAGAATAGCATAGTCTTGATTTAAAAAAATGATGGCTCGAAGGAAAGTCAAGTTAAAATAAAAAATCAGTTTATTCACATTTAGAATAACTAACACAGCATTGGGTAACTTACACAGACAGCTTGAAATTATATACAAGTCAAGGTAATAACAAATGCCCAATGCAACTGTAGTAACAAGTATGAACTCCCCTTTTATACCTGAGAACTTACATTCAATTTACATATCGATTGAAAGAGCTAGTATCGATACACAAAAAGACAAAAACAACAAAACGGAGTTATGACCTCCCTTCTTCAAACTGCAGTCATACATACAGTGTGAATCAGCATTACTATAAAATGGGAAGTGTAAAGATCCGGGTTACCAAAAGGAACCACTGCTTTAATGGGACCTTTCAGTGAAAAAAATTTTTTTTTTCTCTTTCATCATTGATATAGCTTATATTACCTAGCATTACTAAGTTCTCCAAAACTATGGAAGTAAGTTTACTTTGAGCAAAGAGCTTAATATATTTGAACATACAAATAACTCAGTTTCTTCTGAGTTCTAAATTTGCTTGCATAAAATTATATGAAATATAACTTTTCATCTTAGTTTCAAACATCTTTTATTAATTATTTCTTAAAATAAAAGATTCTGATTTAAAACTGCATTTATTTCAACAGAACTTACTTGATCTAACGCAGATTGCACAATGGCTTCACTTTCAGTATCTAAAGCAGAAGTTGCCTCATCCAGCAGCAAAATCTTAGGGTTCTTTATAAGAGCTCTTGCAATGGCAATTCTTTGTTTTTGGCCTCCACTTAATTGTGTTCCTCTTTCTCCAACAAGAGTATTGTATTTCTAAATAATTTTTTAAAATATTTTAAATGGTTTAAAAAAGAAAACAATTTTAAAAGCCACAAAAGAAAAAAAGTTATTAAATAGTTTTTTTATACAAAGTTTTATACATTGAGGGTAGAATAGCTTATTTATATAAGAGTGATACTTTTTATTTTAATTATAAAGAAGTATTATTTCTGGCTCAAATTTTGGTACTTAAAATAAGGAATAAACCAATTGCTAATAACCTAAGAAAGATGAAACAGACAAAATCATAAATAAAAATTTCTTATGAATTTCAATTGACTTTCATTAGAAGTTTAATGAAATAGTTAATTAGAAAATAATTAATTCTTCATAACATTTCAAAAGTTTTTATACGAAAAGTACCTATTATCCTAAAAAAGCTAATTTATTAATGAAAAGTCTTACATAGAATTTAGTAAACACACTTAACCAACTTTACTCCATTCTTGAATGTGTGATAACAGTTACAAGAGGTCAAATGTTAATTTTTCTTTGTGAGTACACATACACACATTAATGAAACATTCTGAGTTAAATGAATGAATATTCATTTAACTCAGAATATTCATTAATGAATATTCTGAGTTATTTTATAATAATACATTAACAGATTTAAAAACAATGATTTATTAAATTTTAATTAGAGTTAATAACTTATTAATGACAAACTTTAAAAACAATGAAACTTACCAAAGGAAGAGCCTCTATAAAGGTGTGTACATTAGCAAGTTTAGCAGCTTTTTCAATTTCTTCCTGAGTAGCACCCAATTTCCCATAGCAAATATTTTCAGCAATAGTAGTAGAAAATAAAACAGGCTCTTGACCAACTAAACCAATATGATTACGCAGCCAGCCAACATTTAAATCTTTAACATCATTGCCATCAACCTCAACCTAAAAACAAAATTGCAACTTTAGGACCTAAACATTATCGAATCTTGAGAATGCATGATTTCAGTAATGAAAAATTTTAAAATGCCTCATACATTGAAACTTTATAAGCAGGTGACAAAATATTCTGTTTTAACTTTGTCTGTGTGTTTTCTGGAAGTCAAGACGATATCATGCATTAGAAACTGCCTTATTTATCAGTGACACATTCCAAAACAGTTATTTATTCATTAGTGAAATTGAGGTTTTATTTAAAATTTTTCATGTGATGATGCCAATAAATTAAAATTGATGGCGAGTATAAATTTTAAAAATTTTATTAAATTCAGAAGATAACATCAAATGTCATGTGGCTTTCAATCGTAACTTGTGTACTTCTCGACTGGGCCCAAATTAGACTAATGGTAGAGCATCGACTTTCAGTGCTGAGGGTGCTAGGATCAAATACAGTCAAATCCCGTTATAACGAACTTCAAGGGACCAAAAGTTTTGTTCGCTATATCCAAACCGTTAAGAAAAATGCCAGAGTTCACAAAATGTATTATTCATTAGTTGCAATGTGTATTCAAATAATGATGTATTAAAAAAATGATAAAATCTATTAAAAATGATCATTAATGAATTAAATCGACTAAAATCGATTACATTAAACTGAAACAATACTAATTAAATTATGTACAATAGGAAAATGACAGGACTAAAATTTTCATTCGTTATATCCGTGAGTTTGTTATATACTGGGTTCACTATAATGGGGTTCAACTGTACTGACAAGCACTTCAATAAATATGTTGTGTCTAGGCCAGATACAGGCATATTACATCTGTAGACTGGAAAGTCCCTCTATGAGGTTAGAGACGGTGGGAAAGGGTACGATCCCCCTTAGATGTCACCCCTGGGAGGAGCTTGGTCAAAATTGAGGTGGAACTTGGCAAAATTGAACTTCAACCCATAAGGTGCCATTATAAACTAAAGCCATGACCCCCAGCCTGTTAGCCTATATGAACGTGGTCTGGAATACTCCCGGCCAGGGTACATTAGAAACAACAATATCTTCACTACTTAGGAGCTTTTTTTTACAAACACATTGAAAAAATTGTTTCTAATGAAAATAATTTGTAAATGATATTTAAATGCATTTATGAAATTAAAGAAATTATCTTCAACCAATCATAAGTAATTACCAACAAAACAGCTTGCTGGAAAATTTAATATGAGCTAACTCCTTTAGGAAACTGCTGAATAAAGTAAATATTTTCAAGTCATTACACCAGACACATCAGAATTAAATTTAAAAATATTCAGAACATTTCTCATCTGAAATAAATAACATTTTAAATGCCATTAAAGACTTACACTTCCTCGATCAGCATCATAAAATCTTTGAATCAACTGGACAACTGTACTTTTCCCACATCCACTAGGACCAACTAAGGCAATGGTCTCACCAGATTTTATGTTTAATGACAGGCCTCTCAAAATCTGAAATAGAGCATTTAATTAGTTTAAGCCATTCATACATACAATAATAATTAAATCCAATATGAAATAAATATATATATATATATATATATATATATATATATATATATATATAAACTTACAGGAACATCTGGACGAGCAGGGTAGTTAAAATGAACATCCTTCAGAGTAATATGGCCTTCCAATGACTGTGGCATCTTTCCAGCCTCAGAACTGCTATCTATTGGAGGTTTCTAAAAACCAGAAAAATACAATTATTTCTTATCTCAAACACTTTTTACCTGTAATTTTTTTACAGTTATAATTACAGAACAATAAGTACCTCAAAATGTTCAGTTTCGTAAATAATATGTCTATAAAACATTTCCATAACTGACTGACTGACAAACCGCTGCACCTAAAGGGCTGAAATTTTGCATGGCGATTCTTCTTATAGTGTAGGGGTGCACTAAGAAAGATTTTTCAAAAATTCTTCTTAGATTTTTTTAAAATTAAATTTTTAAGCTGTTTTTGTAACATTCTTTAAAGTTTGCATTTAAAATAATAATCTGAGGATTATAAAATTTATATCACAAGAAAGATCATAAAAATTCCTTTAAAATGAAATCTTTTTCGAATCTTTACCTCCATTTTCTGATATTTGGAGAATTTTTAACAATTAATTTTTAGAATTTAATTTATTAAATGCTGATCACATGGTTTCTTTTCTTTTCGGGACACTTCAAATTAATTTTGCGTCACGTGCATAACAACAAAATAAACTGACAAAAAAATATTAAAATACGGTAAAAGATAAAAATTGAACCACTAAACTAATGGAGATGGAAGTTTTTTAAGAATTCAATTTAAATTAGTATGTTTTATGGCTATTAAACATACAAATTAATTGCATAGATTAACTGCTGTATTAAATTTGAATATTTTCTTCTACATTATTTTATCTATAAAAATATCCATTACGAATTTTTATAAATATATTTTTTTGGCATTAATTGCATACATTGACTATTGTATTTAATTTGAATGTACTCCATAGTGAAGCACAGGTATTCAGCTACTAAATTATAAAACAAATTGTAATTCAGTATTTATCATACAGGACACCAAGGAATTTAAAATATTCAGATAATCTAATTTTTAAAATACTCCAGTTAATATTGGATATTGTCTAGTACAACAAACAACACAGTAAATCAACATAAATTAAGGTTTGCATTTTATCTACTAGATGGCACTATTGGCTAGCTAGCAATGCTGTAAAAACAGCCAGTAGTTTGGACAATTTTAATGATCTTTACAGGGGCATTTTAAAAAATCAGTTATTTTCTATAAACATGCAATAATTATCTAAGCATAGCTAAAATATAAGTTAATTTAATATAAATCATGGCTTTGATAAAAATTTAATAAAATTTAATTACCCTTTCAATGATAGAAAATATCTTTCCAGCAGCACCTCGAGCAAGAGCAAATGCTTCAAAATAGGGGGCTGTTTGTCCAACACCCATAGCACCTAACATGACATTAAAGAAGACCTGCAAGAAAGTTATTACAAAAATTAAATGTTTGTATAAATAATACATGAATTAAAATCTTAAAAAACATATTGACTTTAAATTGGAATAAACTATCAAGTAGTTAAAACAGTTTAACAACATGCAGAGCTGAAATATATATATGGAATTTCTTTAAATTTGTTAGTATCATAGGCGTAGTGTCGGGGTGGGGGGCACGGGAGGGGAACGTGCCCCCCCCCCCCCCCCCCCAACTGAACTTGAAATAAATCAAAAGGTTAATAGAAGTTCAGTTAAAACCGCAAAATTGTGGAAAAACTTTTCAGAAATTTAATTTTTTGGCTTTTTCAAACTGTGAAACTGAAGATTCTGATTATGTCTTTAGCCTTAACATAGTTTTTAAATATGATATAATCCATAACAAAAATTCGATGCTATAATTTTTTTCTCATTTTATTTATATTATATTTATTTTTCTCATTGTATAACTTTTAAATACTACTGAAACATCAATTCTATTGTTATTCAATAAAAAAAAATCATAATATTTCATATTTTAAGGACCGTCCGGCAGTCAATGTGCTGAGGAGGGCCCTAACTGAATTCATTTAATGCCCCCCCAAAAGTTAGAAGCACGCTACACCTATGGTTAGTATAGTTTATTATGTTAACAGTATAATAATAAATTGAATGAGGTAAATTTATTCAATACTTAACATTTTTTTGAGAGAGTAGTGCTACATGAAAAGGTATATAAAATTTTGCTAGCTATGACTGAATAAAATATGTTTCACTGAATTATCAGCATATATGATAATTTTTTAGTTCATACAAAATGTGTATCAATCAAATGTTCAAATTAATTCTAATTGCAAAAAAACACTGTTTTTTCCTTTTTGTTCCCATATGGTAATGCAGAAAACTTAAATATTTGGGGGCAAAAATAGAACAGTAAAAATGAAATGTATTTGAAAATTTTTATATTCTTCAACAACTATTTTTATACTGTTAATTATATCAAATACTTTCTCAGAACTTCCTTTCACTGAATATACAGAAAAAATATCAATCCAAAGATAATAGCTAAAATCGAATTTCAAGTGATATATTTCACTAAAATATATGAACAATATGTTCTAACAATATGAACAAATTACAATAACATTAAAATAGAAACACCAAAACTCAAAAATTTATAGAAAATATGCTAGTTTCTCTTCACTTCAGGAGGGCAACTTATCATTTATACAAAGAGTAAGGAAAAGTTATACAATCGATTCCAGTTAATCGGACCACATTGGGAAGCGATTATTTTGGTCCTAATAACAGGCTGGTCCGATTACACGACATGCCCTATTAGGCTTATGCAATAGGATTTGTTTTGATTTTTTAGGATTTGGTCGGAATTAGTGGCTGGTCCAATTAACTGGTGGTCTAATTAACCGAATTCGACTGTATATATATATATTGGACAGAGGCCCCCCTGAATGCCTGTGTCCAGCCTGTGTTGGTGGACCATTAATTTCTATCTATTTACTGTTCGTACATATGAAAGAAATAATGCACGATTAAAGAGAAAATTACATGTTACATGAAAATTTAACAGAAAAGTGTGGCACAAAAATATGACAGACTTGAGCTCCTTTTAAACATGTCAGTAGATACATAAATCCATACACATTAAATATAGAATGTATATCCATACATTAAAACAACAAATAAAGGTTTTTTAAAAGTTTCAACATTCCAAATTAATCTCCACTGTGACATCATAGGCTTTTCTCTAAGGCTTTTTAAAATTAATAAAATTGTGACCAAGAAAACTGAGTCCAAGTTGTAAATGATAAGGCCCGAGGCTAACAAAAACTTGACAAGTTTAATAACAATAAAAAAAAGAACAAATTAAATTTAAAAGGTACAGTAGATCAGCTTGACATTTTAGCAGTTAAAGTAGGACAGTGTGTCAGTGATTTATCAGTGGCACTCCGAGGCTAGGTCGCCTTAGCGGGAGCTCTCAATGTACAGGCTAGCTAGATGTTTCAACGAGGCTCTCCCCAAAAATCTCCAAGTTGCTGACTATATCACTGCTTTTTCTTTTGTCGGCGTCCATCCCAATTCCTCAAAATGCATCTGTTTTCCAGAGCGGGGGCCGGCAGATTAGCTAGTGACAGTTCTTTTTACCATTGAATATTTAGGCAAACTTTATGATCACTATAGTGCCAAATTCCCTAAGATATTGTTCCAAAAAGACAGATTTACAAGTGGTGATGTACAATAACGAGGTTTTCATCCGGTTTTCAACTGTGATCTTTCAGTAACCGATATGCTGGTGGATTAACATTCAGGCGAGGAATTTTCACACATGTTCCAAAATCGCTGGGAAATTGAAAAGGATATTTCGATAAACATGCAGCTATATTAGTGCACCCTGTGGGGTTTTGTGAAAATAACCCCATACTTGCATGACGCTACACCACTAAAACAAAAAGTAGGATGGGTTTGCCCCTCCCTTTGTATTGCATAGAATGTGTCTAAGAGATATAGCAGCCTTCCTCAATATTTCTATTACAAGTATCCAATCCTTACCAAATAACTCTATCAGAAAACTTTAAAAAAAAAACACATATTTTAACAATAATTAATACAACAAACATATGATTTTATATAAACATATCTTACAATAATTAATGTGCCAGGCTTGTATTCAGGATTTTCTTGGTCTTTTCCATCAACAATCAGCTTTACACCATACCAAAATGCAAGGGCATAACCAGCATAAATACAAAACCAAATGAGAGCAGCACCAATGCTAGTCAAAAGGCCTCTTTTAATACCTTTCTTACTGGCAGGGAGAAGACATTGGTTATACCTATAAAACAAGTGAAGAATTAATGCACTATATTCTGAGACACTTATTCTAATATCAGAACTGCATAATGAAAAATACTACAATAACAAAAACACACTTAATTTTTATACTATAAGACATAAAATTAATTTGCTATAATCTTTAAATTACCAGCTTTAAGTACACTGCTTTAAGCTGATAAAGTTTTGGGCAAAATAAGCCATTAAAATGCTAATAAACTGATTTGTCTACATAACACATCCAATGGTGTAAGAGATGTTTGAATTAGAAAAAAATCAGAGTTCATTTTGGTGTTCAAATGTAATAACTCTAAATACAAGTCATTGTCTTTTTTATTTTATTTCTAGCTTGACACACAATTACAGTCCCATCACCCACTTGAGATAAGGATAAACAATCTGTTTTAGGCAGAAATGAATGATTCTGCAAATTAAAAACTAAAGAATAACTGAAAATTAATTTAATTCTGCTTAAAGATGGCTAAAAGTATTAAAAAAATGTATTGTCACCATGTTCTGAGCTATTCTAAAAGTTTCAAATGTCTAGCTAGTCAGGAAGTTAAATAAAAATCGATTGCAAGATTTGTACTGGACAAACACACATATAAACAAACAAGAAAGCAAGTTAATAAAAACATGGTAATAATATCATCTTTCCTTAAGTTATATTATGTTGGGCCTTCTTACAACATTAGCTTTCACTACAGTATTATATATACAGTCAAACCCCATTATATAATGAACTCACGTATATAACGAACCCAGTATATAATGAACTCACGGATATAACGAATGAAAATTTTAGTCCTGCCATTTTCCCATTATATTTAATGCTAATATATCCTTTTATAGCAAACCTCCTAAATCTTAAGAATTGGCTATAATGAACCTTATTTTTCAGAAGATTTAATTATTTTTTTTTATTTTTAAATTTTTAAGAATGTTGAAGAAGCAAAGAATGTTAAAGAAGAAGATGATGAAGATTTACCTATCGCGATGTGGGTAGAAAAGCACAAAATTTCATCATTCTCAGATTGTCACATGCAATTGTTCAAAACATCACATGCAATTGTTCAAACAATTGACAATCTGACCAAAGAAGATATTGTGGAAGAAATTACAATGAATCATTCTGAAATAAAAAGATTCTGCTTCTGATGCTGATGAAGAGGAGCACATAAATGACGAAATCCCCACCATCTCAGATGCTACAGCAACGATGCGTGTAATTAATAAGTTTCTGTCTACACAAACAGTGGAAGAAAGAGTGTTGGAGTCATTTGATGTATTGGACAAAGAAATTCATAAAATGTTTTTGAAATTGGCATCGCGTCAGCAGAAGATTACTGATTATTTCTGTGCCAAAACAGTGAGCAACAATTGAAGGTAAAATGAATTTATTTCCATTTGTCTTCATTTTTAGTTAATTTAATTAATATTGTGTCAGTTTAATGTAATCGATTTTAGTCAATTTAATTCATTGATGATCATTTTTAATCGACTTTATCATTTTTTAATACATCACTATTGCATACACATAACAACTAATGAGTTATACATTTGTGAACTCAACATTTTTCTTAACGGTTTGGATACAGCGAACAAAACCTTTGGTCCCTTGAAGTTTGTTATAGCAAGATTCGACTGTATTATAGATTTTTTTAAATTATGTCCCTTCATTGGCACTCTCAAGCATGAGAAATCTAGCAGTCCAATAAAGATAAGAAGTATCTCCATGAGAGGAGAGGAGAACAGTAACAGTATTATATATAAAAGATGCCTTTCAAGCAGAACTATTTGAGGGATGTTAACCATGATCACACTATACTTCAATGCAATTATTTTTAAAAAAATTATAACATGCACTTAAAATATGAACAATACTTTTTTTTTTCCCCTTAAATGTTTACTTCCTTTTTTAATCAGTTATTGTGCTCATAATATAAATAACATACCATAAAATGCATTTTTAGCATTTTTTATCAATCAAATATGAAGTACATTTTAAAGCTTTATACTGTAAGAAAAATAAATAATATACCTTTCAATTTCTTTCTTTTCACCCCCAAAGGATATAACAGTTCGAATAGATGACAATACTTCTTCAGCTACTGCACCAGCAGCTCCATATATCTGAAGTTCATCACCTGATACAGCTGCTTGAATCTAAATAACAATCACATTTATTAAAATGAAATAAATAAGCAGTTCCCTATGAACAAAATTAATATAGTATTAATGGGATTTATCACATCTATTTATATAATACTTAAAAAATCCAATTTTTCTTCCACAAAAATAAATCAAAAAGGACATCAATATTATTTATAAAGGCTACCAATGTTAAATCTCCTTACAGATTACTGAAATATATACAAGGTGTCTCAAAAGACCTTGACATATTTAAAAAATTCATTACAAAAAAATATACAAGGTAGGAACTAGAATGATATATGTGAATAACATATGTGATACCTTATATATTCTATTTTTTTTAATATAGTCAATAAGTATAACTTTTGTGGTATAGAGAACATCTAGATCAGTAGTTCCCAACACATAGAAGTCTGCAGAGCACTAAGCCAGAAATTGAACCATGTGCGGACACCCCCCCCCCTCCAACTTGAGAGAGGGGACCTTCCGGGAGTATGAAAATTATTTTGTATCATATTCTAATAATAAAATAATTATGTTAAACTTTTCAGAAATTTTAATTCGATCCCTGATAGTCATCGGATATATTTGGCCCATCTAGTTCAATGAACATTGCTTTCAAAATCCCATTTATTTGGCAATTTTTTTATATGTGGTGCTGGACCACTTCTGAGGCTCTCACAGACCACCGATTGGAAATCCCTGATCTAAATGGTAATCAATCTCAGCCTATCTGCATTCTGAAATGTATTCTGTAACACAAGAAGTTGCAGCAATTATGCATCTTTTGAGTTCTTCAACATTACAACCGATTATCAAGGACATTCTGGTCTCCTGAAACTTTTAATACCAAACTAAGATGTTATGACTTGGAGGATCTTTTCCAAATTTTGTTGCATTTGCATAACAGATTCTGTTTTGAAATACCAGCCAACACAGGTTGCTTTCTTTGATGGAGTAACCATTTTACAACTTTTGCTATCATGGAACAGCTAGAGCCACCTGTTCAACTTTTTTGACACAGAAAAAAACTAATATATAAGGTAACAGATCTGTGAATATCCAGTTCTTATCTTGTATGCTTTTTTTGTATAAATTTTTAAAATGTGTCAAGGTTTTTTGGGACACCCTGTACCACTGTTGTGAGAAATGTTTGAAAAAGTCATCAATATCAAGTGCAATGTTATTTGTTCACTTGATATATTTATAGTTAGATAATGTAGAGAATTATATTAAAGGTTTTATTTAATGTACTTTAATTAAATATTTTTCTATCAAAATTTGGTATCCATACATAGCAAATTAATCTATATATATAAAACAGTTCCGTAACTGACTCACTGACTGACTGACTGACATACAACGCACAGACCAAACCGCTGGACCTAAAGGGCTGAAATTTTGCATGGCGATTCTTCTTATGGTGTAGGGGTGCACTAAGAAAGATTTTTGAAAAATTCTCCTTAGATTTTTTTTAATTAAATTTTTAAGCTGTTTTTGTAACTTTTTTTAAGTTTGCATTTAAAATAATAATTTGAGGGTTATAAAATTTATATCACGAGAAAGATCATAAAAATTTCTTTAAAATGAAATCTTTTTCGAATCTTTACCTCCATTTTCTGATTTTTGGTGAATTTTTAAAGATTAAATTTTAGAATTTAATTTATTAAATGCTGATCACATGATTTCTTTTTCTGGTACTTTAAATAAATTTATCGTCACGTGCATAACAACTAAATAGACCAAAAAAAAAATTTTTTTTTCTTGATAATGTGACAGACGATCGGACATTATTTTGTCTATAAAAATATCCCTTACGATTTTTTTATATATATATTTTTTTTTCTACATCAATTGTATAGATTGATCATTGCATTTATTATAAATATATATATATTTTTTTATATTAATTGCATACATTGATCGTTATTTAACTTGAATGTACTCCGTAGCGAAGTGCGGGTTTTCAGCTAGTAATATATAAATCATTTGCAATCTGCTTATTATTTTATTTCATAGGAAAGCAATTAATAGCCAATATTTATATCCTATCAAAAAAATAGATATCTTTACAGCACGAATATATCATATACTTCAATCATATACTTCAGTTCTTGAACTCAAATACACACTACAGCATTTTGAGAAAACTCACACAGAGATGATGAGGTAAACACCATAAGTAAAGAAATTGAATATAAAACTGAAAATTAAAGAAGGATCCCTAATTTTAAAATCAAAGATAATAATGACAGTTTATGAATAGTATGGTTAGATATTAATCACAGTTAATTAAATGGTTTGATTTAAACATACCATATGTATAATAAAAATATTTATATTGTCTTTTAACAAATGATTTTACTTAATATTCTAAATAATAAAATTTTTAAAAACAGAGAAAAATTCTATGTATAACAAAAACATTTGCTTTTTAACATATGGTTTAATTAAAATTTCTTAAAAACAAAATTTATCTACTTTCTTAAAATCAAAATTTATAGGATTTGAAATAAGATGTACCTTTGAAATAATGCCCATGGCTATGGACAATATAGGCATGATACACAAGCATACTAATGTCAGCTTCCATCCATAAAATAAGGCAGCACACACACAGAGGACTGTAGTAGCCATAAAGCTTATGCACATACCAACTTTCTCACCAATGCCATCTTGAATTCTGCTCAAATCACTACAAATGAAATTAATACAATACATTAAAAATAATAGATGCATTAAAGTTTTTTCAGAGGTAACATTTTGAGGGTAATCAGACAATATTTTTTACTTTTAGCATTTCAAATATTAACTAAATTATTACTTGGAAAAAGCAAAAGCTTTAAAGCATCATAACAATCCATAATGATATAGTTAATATCTACCACTCAAAAAATATCTTAAGGTATAAAATAAATGAAATCTTCATAAACTGCATGAAGGATTTCAATGTGTTTTATCAACTTTTTCCATCCAAGAACGCATAACAGGTTTCATTAATATTAGGCATAATATGTAGAATTAATAATAGAAAATTAATTTACTTCATACATATACACATGAATGAAACATAACTAGCTATATGAAATGAAATTATGTTTAGAGTTTTAAACAGAATCTTAATCCAATTAAATATAAGCTCTCATACAATCAACAGATGATTGTATATTAATATATTAATACATTGAATAAAAATCTACACCATAAAAGAATTCTTACATATAAATCTAACAAATATAATAAATATATTTAAGTTTATCCTACATACATGTAAGTTTCTAAGTAACAATTTATTTTTTTAAATGGTTGTTATATATATATATATATATATATATATATATATATATATATATATATATATATATATATATATATATATAAGCATAAGATAAATAATAGAACTGCGCTATATGTTCATTTATGCTAGATATAAATATATATTTATGCTTGATATATGCATATGATTAATAATTTTTTCCATGAATTGTTTATGAATTGCACATTTAGTATAAACATAATAAGTAAAAATAGTGTAAGAACAAATAAAATGAAATTAATTACCCAGTCAATCTACTTGCAAAGTCTCCAGTTTGATGAGTATCAAACCAACCAATATCTTGCCTCAAGACAGATCGCATAAACATGCATCGAATTTTAAAAGCTTGATTGGCAGCAGCCATACTGAAGAAGCTGACCATTATATAATTAAAGCAAAATACTATACAGCCAATAGTGCCTATTTGAAGACATAAGCGTGCTACATCTGCTAAAAAGTCATCTTTAGAGAACCTAGAAATAGATAAAAATAATACACTTAACATGTGACTAAATTAAATCAATGCAATAAATTCACAGTTTCAATTATATATATAATTAATCTAACTCTTAATTTGACAATACACCTAGAATTTTGCATGTGTATTTATTCTGTGATTTTAAAAGTTTTCCTAAGTTAAAAAGGGAGAAAGACGGAAAGAAATTTCAGCTGAAATTATTAGAGATATGGGATTAAACAAACCTCTGGGGAAAAAGAAATTTATTTTAAAAAGAAACACCTAAGAGAGACTTTGGATAAACGCTCAACCCACTCAGAATTGCTGAGCACAAGATGATGAAACATCCTAGAAATTTATTTATCAAATGCCAGCCTGTTGACTATTAGGTCATACAGCTTAACATCCTAAAAATTGTGACTTAAGTATACAAATTATGATTTATAACAGTTCAGGTAATCCAAAGCCTGAGAATCTCAATTTCTTACATAAATAAATTTCACCCCAAACACAATAACTTGCTCACATTTCACAACATTTATAAATTGGCATCTGTTACACATAGATGTCAATTTATAAATACTGTGAAATGTAAGCAAGTTATTTATCATTCATACATTGTGTGCCATTTGATATACTTCAGGCATGTGCATATAAGTCTTATTTTGCTATCTTTAAATACATACATACACATTAGAATGAGAAAGGAATAATTTATTAAACTTACACAGCAGAATTATCACTTGGATTAAATGCAGTAAGATTGTGTTGAATTCTATGATGATCTACAAAAGAATCAATGATGCTGCCAAATAGAACCATGATTGTTGGCAGCGCAGCTCCAGAACAAAATGCAATTATGCATGCAATAAATATCAGGATTTTATCGATGTTACTAGAATACCTAAACTGTTTCAAAAATAAACAAAAAAAATTATCAAAATAAACTTTATGAACACATGGAAATTTCAAAGCGAATAATTAAAATAAATTCATATAGAAAACTCAGAGAATTAAGAAATTGAAATAAGAGAATAGTTACACATGATAATGTAGAAAAGTTAATTCTACTGCTAAAATGAAGTAAATTTACTACTTACCAAAGCAAAGAAGTTGACAGGTGGGATTTTGCCATTGGGATCCTCATCTTCCTCTTCTTTCCTAAAACATAAGAAATCAAATATGTATACCTAGTATTAGCAGCAATTATTATGTACAACATTCAACTATGATCAAGCTAAAGCAATATGCAACAGCCAACAATCTTAGTATTTTCATGGATGTAATTCACAAAAATAATGCTTCTGGGTCATTAGACCATAAGCGCAGTGAAACTTAAGACCGATCGCTATGTAGCAAAACCTGGATACGCAGCCAAGGGTTTATTTCCCAAGTTCGGAGCAGTTCATTGTTGTAGGCCTGGGTGCCGGATGGACAGTACAGATCTGTCGACCAATTTGGGCAACCCTGGGCCCTTATGCTATATAAAGTTCTATAAAATATTCAATTATTTTGAAGTACTATCAGAATTTTAAAAAGATATATAGGTATTTTGAGTCATGAAATATTTTAAATCTACTAACTTTTTGAATAAGTATGTATAAAATCAAAATCAACGTATGACAATTACTAAGTTATTTAGTCCTCATAAATGTGCCTAAAACTGGGTATTCAAGCCATAAGTTTACTAGCAATAATTTCATATGATATTTTGTATAGTTAATCAATCATGATGCATATCATAAACTTTAAACTGTATCTAACATTTCTTTTCTGTAGCAATAGTTTTAAGAATCAATACCATTACTACTATTTTCATTACTTTGACGAGAAATTCACCATGGAAATATATAATTATACATTTTCAAATGCCTTTCTAGGTGAACATCAAATAAATTTCAAGCAAAGCATTTAAGTTATCAAACAAAGTACACATTTACTTTGTTGATCCTTTGTCTTCAGGAGGTAAACCATTTGGAGTACCATTAGGTGCACCTTTTAAATTAATATTTTCAAACTGAGATTCTCTGAATGGTAACCCTCCTTCCTTCATACTGACTTCTATATATGGCGCAGCTGGAGGAGTCATATAGCTCTCAATGTATGCACTGTCTGAATTGTCAGGCCTAATCCTAGAAAAATTACAGATGCTTGAAAATTTTCCTTAGAATAATAATAAATATACCTATACAAATACACACTAACATAACACACTGCATCACATTATCTAGATGATACATTAACTAATTAAACTTAATAAACATTCATTACATAATATAAACTGCATTTCAGAAATAAAAAATTTAATTAAGAGCATAACAGTAGTATTTATTTGAAATGAACTAATTAATAATCAACTTTCAGGGCCATGAATATTAGACACAAAGTACTATAATAATAAAATACATTTAAAAATAATAAATGATTATATTAGATTCTTATATGAGATTATTCTAATATGAGAAAAAAAATCATACCTGGAATTTGGTCCTTCTAAATTTGCTCTAGCATAACCATTTAAAGGAGGATTATAATGTGTTTCATTGTCTTCATATGCTTGATTTATGTGTTGTTCTCTAAGCTGGCCATTCAAACCATTGTTATCACTAAGGGACTTATACCCAAGAAGACTAGATACTGGATTAAGCTTGCTGTTTTCATCTGCCATTTTACGGTCTAAAAATAAATAGTTGATATCAGACAAAATACAAATTATATTCAATGAAAACACAAAACTGATGGTTAAATAAATGGACATAGTAACAAGTGCTCATTTTAATTTTAATGAGGAGGACAAAACATATTACGGGGGGGGGGGGGGGAGTTTACAAAGCAACATTAAAAAAGCAAGAAACAAAGCTTAGTTCAAAATTGTAAATGGTCTCTTTTGAAATAATATAAATGAACATTTCAATTGGTTAAAAGCTGAAATTTACTTGCCTGCACATAGCAAACCTTTGTATTAAAGAGTCGCTGACGATAAGTTTTCCAAATATCGGGATGATAGAGATACATTGTTAGATTGTGAGAAACTAATTATTTTCTTTACTTATGCTCAAATTCGTATGATCAACTATAAGTGTTTACCGAATGTATGATTATATCATTATCTCTCTATTTTCTAATTATTTTCAAATTTTGAATTGGCGTATTTTGTAACATATAATTACAATCAAAAAAGCATAAGTGTCTTATGTTTGAGACGATCATGCGTTTCAACACGACAGAGGTAATACAGGTCATGAGCACGTATATTTTTAGATGTAAGTCACGGTGCTCATAAAAAAAAATTTTGATAATTCATAGGATAAAAAAATCAGTAAGCAATTAAATATAAAACAACAATATATTCACAAAAATTAAGCGCTAAATAAGTCGAGGTATTTTTAAAACACCGGCAAATTTAAAACTAGTAAATGCGAAACTAACGTAACTGTTGCCATTTATATAAAACTAAATTTATAATGCACATTAAAACCATAGATATTAGAAAATGATGCCTCAAAAGTTAAACTTTAAGAACTGAGAGAAAACGTGTTTTATGACACAAATTTGTAATCGATAACATAGGTAGATATGAACAATGACAATGTCATCATTCTTCATTAGGTCAGCTCCAACTGGCGTCTACTACCTCTAAACATTCTTAAGTGCAAATTTCAATGCAAAATACTGCATTTCTTTGGCTTTAATATATGATTATGAAAAATAAATTAATAATAAAAGCTTCCCTTCTTTGATAACAAGATCCTTTGACAAAATTCTTCGATACCAGGAGTAAGGGCCTGTTCACATAGGAGTCCTTTGCGTTGCGTTAAGGAAAAGATGACGTTAAGACGAAAATAAACCAATCAGAGGCGTTAAAAATTTCATTGCTAATCGTTTAGAAGCCTATGATTGGTTTATTTTCGTCTCAACGTCATCTTTTCCTTAACGCAACGCAATGGACTCCTATGTGAACAGGCCCTTCTTCGCGTGACTTCCGGATCGAAGAGTGACCGTTACTCGCATTGAAATATTGAAAACCACATCACTTTGAAAACCAACTTCATTCACGTGAATGGCATTTGTGTACAGTTTTTTAACCCTGATATCTTAATAAAGAAACTATTAAAACAACAATACTGCTCGAGTCTATTACATTTTTTATGCTGATGGAATTCGTTCACGTCATCATCCATCGGACAATTAAAATAAACTAAGCCCCATAACTAAACTTTAGTGGATAAGAAATATCGAAAATGAAAAAAATAAAAAAAAAGTATTTGACATAAATTATTGGGTCGGATCACAAACTAAAGTACAGGGTTAGCACAAACGAATGACTGGGTTTTAAATGTTTATATTTTTCAAACTATTACAAATATTACAATAAGGGATACACGAAATTAAAGAAAAAATATTTCAGGTATTCTCTTCCAACGAAACTACCTCGGGTTATTAACGTAGGATTACTTATCGTTGCTTACCTTTTTTTTAACGCTGTCTGATACTTTTCTGTTTAATTGTTTACTGTTACTGGATTTGGTGCGCTGCCAAAATTGTAACTCGCGACGTCGGACAATTTTTTCCTCCACAGAATCGTTATTGAGGAACGTAATCCTACGTTAAAATATACAAAGTTTTATTTTCAGCCACTAATGTTTGAAGAGGGATCCTTTTGTTACACGATATACATCTAATCTGTAATCAAGTTAGTTCAACCCATTTGGTAGTATCACACTGTCAATGGTTCTTAATGCTGCACAAATGCGTTCTTTAAGTTCTTGCAGTGTTTTCGGCATCGGTGGTGCATAAACAGGGTCGTTGACGTAAACCCATAAAAGAAATCGCATGACGTAAGGTCCGGGGATATTGGCGGCTGATCGAAATTGCCCATACCACTGCAGAATGTTGTGACTTGGTGCTTCCTTGCTGTAGCGATTTCTAAATGCACGCTGCATAGAAACAACTGAAAAAACCGTTGAATAGTCTAATACACAAAAACTCTTCTCTGTCATTGCGCCATTTTTGGATTTCAATTACAGCGTTCTATGGATGTGCTGCTATCTATTGATCGACGGTGGAAAAAAAAACTTGGTATATTTTTCTTTAATTTCGTGTATCACTTTATGTAATATGTGTAATAGTTTCGAAGACATATTTTTTTTAAATCCGATCATTAATTTGTGCCAACCCTGTATAATGCCTCCTTTTGTTATTGAAATTTAAATCATCAGAAGTGAAGCAATGCCAATTAGATTTTGCATTAAATTTTAAATGCTCATAAAAATCATAAACGACATCCTTTTCACATTGAAGGCAGTTGTTGACAACACACTTAAAAAGTAATAATAATAATAGAGACTATAATAATAATGATCAAATCTCTGACTAAATATTTCGAGGGCCTGAATATTTTTTTACTCAAAAAACGAATGTAGGAACTGATTTCAACTGTTAATGAGCGAGTAACGAACGAAATATATTTTTGAAAATTTTATTCAAGTGTAATAATAAGTTTAGAATTTCATATCTCATGTTTTTTTCCCAAATAAAGCTTGAAAGTATGAGAAAAATTAGTTCCATAACTGGTATTAAATTAAAAAATAAATCAATATGCATAAATCGATCACGATTTATATCTAAAACTAATAGCGGGAATAAATTATTTTAAAGCATATTTTCATTCTTTAAGAAAAAGATAACACTTTCTTGAACTATTTTTTTAAATTAATTTCCAGGGTATGAAAAAAAAAATACATCAGTGATGACCCATCTGTTACACTTTTCACAGTTGTCACAAAATTAGAGTAACAAGAGTAATTCTGTTCCTTTTAAGAACCTGTCCCGTAGCTTTAGAATTTATTTATGTTATCTCATAGAACGGAAGTCAGGGGGGTGCCGCACCTTAAATTTGCTGTGCATGATCAAAATTAATTCACCAGTTTCATTTCATCAAGCAAGAAAAAAAATGCTTTATAAAACACCTGCGAGTCAATATATCTGGGAGTAATCACCCAAGACAAATAGTTATTAGTGTATTATAACAGAAATGCATGAACTCTTCATATGAACACTTAAAATGGCATATTTATGTATTTCCCTCCTGCGATATGGTGTTTTGTGAGACCAGTAGTTTTTGGTAGGATAAACATCCGGCTTTATGAGGAAAAGGACAATTTCCTTTAGTAAAATCGGTGCGAAAGCTTTGTGATGCTTAATAAAAGATTGTATATAAATCTAAATAATCACAATCACCGTGAATAAATCGTCTTTCCCTGTGAATAAGAACTATAGTTCTTTATTCAATACTTAATTACTGTAAGAACACTGTTTATCATACCGTTTCTAGTAGTTCCGATATTTTCACACTTAAAGGACTATTATGCATAAAGGAATTAAATTTTGGGAACACTCTGTTTTCAGCTATTAGTTTTCACTTGTTTTTATATAAACCGCCTTATTAAAAAATAAATAAATGTATGTTTGGGCATTTAATTTTCTGGAGGTGGGAGGCAATGTGTAATGGCAGACGGTATTTTTTTTTCTGGGATATTGGACATTGTTAGGCTAGGTATTTGACAAACTGATGTTAATGTCCTGTTACGCTTTCGATCTTCACGCAATTCATCTCTTGGAGAGTATGGAGTATAAAGAAAACACAGTTACATTTCTCATAAAACTAACTTTGATCCGTTAAGCAGCGAGCTGTTGAATTTGAAATTCTGCGCATTTCAGTTACTACTATAAAAAGAAAACTAGTTATATCGAAGCGCCATTATACCCGACACTACAATATTTATTTAGAAGAGATATACACTTAACTAAAAATTCGAAGTCATTAACAGCTTCATGCTGCTTTATTGTTAATTGCATGGAAAATTAGTGACAGTCCATAACATTCCAAGAGACCCCATAAAAGGTATTGGCGTATTTAACAAGTTGTGCCTTAGAGGCAAGCCCCTTTTCGATATGCTGCAAATTCTGTTTTGGGATTTAACATCAATTAACCCCAATAATATGAAAACAGCACTTTTCAGATTCTGAGATTGACATGAAGGCCAAAAACCATTCTTAACGTTTATTACTTAGATATACATTCACGCACACGTAAATTTCATACATCTTGAAACGCAATGCATAAAAGTAAACACGTAGTTTCAAAACATTTCATTGTTTCAACAAATCTCAGGCACACGTGCTGAAACTAACTTTAGTAAAAGTTTAAAATACTCTCTCCCGGATGTCTTTTTTTTTCTTTTCCCTCCTAACTGGAAGAGTTTTTAGATAGTTCAGTAAAGCGTATCGAAAACGTTCTTAAGGTCACTCGACGTTCTGGCTGCCATTGTTTTTATAAGGTCATGGTCCCTTAGTTTTAGAATCTCCTACTCTTCCGAGTATTGTCCATTTGGAGGAGATCTTTGACATTATCGCAAAAATACAAGCCATTAACTGCTTTGCGCGATGTGTAGATTGCTAATTTCGTGGAAAATTAGTGGAATAATGTGGTTTGTTCTAATGGTATTGTTGACGTAAAGTTTCCTAATGTTACGGAAAATTAAAGTCAAATGTAGCATAAGTAATTTTGTCAATTTTTTTTATGTGAGTTATAGTTCAGAGAATAAATTATGTTGTTTGTTGCCAATTTATGAGGCAGTCGTAAGCTCTTTGTATTGATATCATTGCATAGTTCCATGCAATACGATTCAGAGAAAACAGCAGATCACTGCAAATGGGACATTTTGTCTCTGAAGGCCAATCGAAGTGCTGGACGTGGACAAAAATAGAGGGACCGGATGCACTGTCTTTTGGACTAATTTATTTTATTTTCTTATTCTTATTGGATTAGGTGGAAGATTTGTTTAAACACTCTAACTGAAACATTTTCGTCTTTTTCTCTAACACCCTGTGCCTGTTCAGAAGTATTTTTGGTGTAGTCGATTTAAAAGATTGATCTCTGCACAAACAATGATTACTAACGATGGTCCCATCGCGGAAGGAGGATTTGCAGTGTATTCAGGTGGTTGTGTGAAAACTATGGGATGCGAGATAGGTAAAGCTTAAATTTTCCCATCACCTGGGACCACTAAGCAATAAGTTACATCAAAAAGTGCCGCATAAGAAAACTCAATGGGTCCATTGCTGTTAAATTAAATTTGATGTATAGGGATTTATTATTAGCCATCAAGTAAGATAACTAGTTAAACATATGCTCTAAGCACTTTTCATTGTTCCAGATAATCTAAGAACTACGTACTTTAACTGGGTTCTATTCTCTAAGTCATTTGTTGAATATCTTCTAAGATCCCCATGCAATAGCAAATACTTTACTTTGCAAAATGTTACTATCGACTGCCATTTGAGACTTTGCAGTACTTCGGTTTATACGGCTTAGTGACATTTTACTGCAAAATCTCGAACCAAATATGTTGAAAAGCACGGAATTCTCTAAACAAGAGATGATCCTCTTTTCCTTAACCCTTCAGCGGGCGCGCCAATTTTTGCAACACCAGCGGGCGCGCGTGGCACATGCAACGTTTCTTTCAACCTTTATTATTCCTTTTGTAATAAACTTTTATTTTTCAAATTGAAACTATTAATTCTGCACTTTATGTCAAGATATAAAATGTTGATAATATTGAGATATACACTGAAGTGCCACTGAATTAGGGATAGCAAAGCCTATGCAAATTCTGTAGCGCTGCGCATGATGTATGCGCAAGTGAGGGCGCTGTGGTAACTGCATATATAGCGCGTACTGTGGTTGCTCTGAATTAGTTGCTGGAATTTCCAGTATGGGTAAACTGCCTGATTTAGACGCCTTCGACCGCGGACAAATCGTAGGTGCGCGACGCATGGGCCATTCAATTTCCGAAATCGTCAGACAGCTAGGATTTTCAAGGTCGACAGTGTCAAGAGTATACCAAGAATATATGGATGATGGAAAAAAAAACTAGCGATCGGGCAAACTGCAAAGGACAATTAGACTTGACAGTGCGTGGTGAGAGACGGCTCAGGCGTATTGTACGTAGCCAGCGTAGCCAAACATTAGCTCAAATTACCACCCAGTTTAATGACGGTGCCAGTCGTACAGTCAGTAAACGGACTGTGCAACGCTCGCTTCACCGTATGGGTTTCGGGAGCCGTCGACCTACGAGAGTACCATTGCTCTATACTCGCCATCGGGCTGCACGTCTTGCCTGGGCAAGAGAGCACAGAGACTCGAGTGTAGAGGACTGGAAACGAGTAGCATGGAGTGATGAGTCTCGTTTCCGACTACTAAACGCCGACGGGAGGCTGAGAATATGGCGTCAGACCCATGAAGCCATGGATCCTGCATGCCTGGCTGGAACTGTACAAGGGCATGGTGGCTCAATCATGGTCTGGGGTGTTTTTTCGTGGCACAGTTTGGGATCTTTGGTGCGTGTACCAACCTCCCTCAATGCAATTCGGTACGTAGAGTTGCTGGGTGATCACCTCCATCTGTTTATGCTGTTCTGTTATCCGCACGGTAATGGAGTTTTCCAGCAAGACACCTGTACCTTTCACAAGTCCCGGTTGGCTACTGGATGTTTGGATGAGCATTCCTCTGACTTCTCTGTCATGAATTGGCCACCTGGAAGCCCAGACTTAAATCCTATTGAGCATCTTTGGGATGTTTTGGAACAAGCCGTGAAAGGCCATCCCACAGCACCAAAGAACCTTACTGAATTATGGACAGCTTTAGCCAATATTTCGTAAGCCATTCCCGTGGAACGTTTCCAGAAACTTGTTGAATGTATGCCTCGTCGTGTGGCAGCCGTTATCAAGGCCAGAGGAGTCCCAACTCGTTACTAGGTGGGTATCCCTAATTCAGTGGCACTTCAGTGTATTTATAATTAAAGGCCAAAAAATGCAGATACATTCGCCTCATTTCAAAATTATCCGGTTTATTGAATCTAAGGACAACTTGCGAATGGATTCCTATTATGTATAAAAACCTAAAAAACGATGAGATTGTCCATCTTCGTGATATGAGGAATATCGTGTAATAGCTGCATATTGGATTGACTATATCAACTCCTGCTTTTCTCGTATTGTAATCCAGTATAATCGCTGGTTTACCACGGTTAATTCATGACTAACAATGAATGGAAAGGAATACAAGGGTCAGAAAATCAGACCTGCATTAGAAAGGGTGTAGCGATAAATAGAAACTGTTTAGAACATTCAAACCTTACTTGTAAAAACAAACCATTCAAAATTACGAAAATGTTGCACTTTGTTCATGGGCGCGCCCGTTAAAGGGTCAAATTCGTCACAGAAAATTCAGAAATTGTTACCATCCAATGAGATTGAGGCAAATCTAGTACTTAAAGCACCAGCATTCATAAGAAATTATTTACAATGGAGTGGAAGTAATTTTGAGCTCTGTGTAGTAATTTTAGCAGGGGGCAGTATACGAGTATATCACTCCACTCGAGGTAAAGTGTACGATAGCGACGAAGTGAGGTAATCGCATGTTTTGAAATATTTTCCTCACACATTCTACTTTTGTCTAGTCTCATTGACAGAGGATGTCTTTCTGCACATGCATTTTTTGGGTCATATTTCCATTTATTTGTTTATTTTTCAACAGTGCTATATATATTCATAATATATTTGTTATATGCATCCCAATGGTCCTTTTCCGTACTCTTTACTGCAACAACCCCCTAGTACAACTGGGAATTGAAATCGTATCTCCTAACCTCGATGTATCATCTCAGCTACTATGGGAAAGGGAGAACGCTTTACATAATATGCATATACTGAGAAAATCGCTGATATCCTACCACACGTACAATCCTCGCAGCTGCTGAAGTCACCATACTCGTAACTACCTGTATTAGTATGCAAATCACTCGACCGTAAGAAGACTCGTGAGTCTCAGGAGAAAATAAAACGTGCTTATCAAAATCTGTCTCCGAATAAACTCGAAAGGAAAATGCTGACCATAATTGCAGTTTTACAGAAGTATGAAATATTAACAAACATTACACAGCTGAATCTGATTCACATATTTTTTCCCTCATGCTCGATTCTGTGGAAACTATGGCGGAAAGTTCTATTCATTGACGGAAAGAAAAGAAAATTCTGTAAATAAATAACAACCGGCTGTTAATCATCCAATGATTACATTTGTTACTCTTTTCCGAGTAATTCTACTACCGTTATGATCACGAGCATGAGTCAAAACTGTCAGAAATTTCATTAAAGCAAGAAAAGCAAGTAGGATTACAAAGGATATATACGCTATCTCCAAGGACATCAAATTACCTTTTTCTATCTCTAGCGGCAAGGACAGTACTCTCTGACCTCAGACATAACTGAAAATATATCCCGGAAATATTTTGCGGTTAGTACCGCAAGAATTAGTACAGAAACAAATGCACATTTAATCCCAAGAGATGCAGGAAATTTCTGATTTACGGCGTTTAAAGGATTTCGAGAACTGCGTTACAATCATCTTTGATTGTATGTTCTAGATGCACCGTGAAATTTATTCCGTACGTCAGCACGGGAAAGAAATCGTCCTCTGAAATTATAAATCTCGCAGTGTGACCAATGAAACGTCACTGGTAATTCTCCAACCATTTTCTGTGGACATTAAATTTGAGCTTTCAGCGCTTTTTTTTTTTTTTTCTCCCCACGGTCAGTAGATCGCATAGCAGCAAGTAATGCGATTAAAATTTTGCCTACGCCTGTTTTGGCAGATAAACATCTTAACGTTAAATGGCAAGCGAATTTTAGAAAAGAAGTTTTCTCGGTTGAAACGCAATCCAAAAGAAAATCATTTCTATAATTGAGTGTGACACAAGTCCATTTTTTTTTCAAAATTGAGTTAAGCATTCTTTCTTATAGTTTTTAAACTAATCAAACAACAAGACTTTTTGGTAATTATGAATATTGCATTATGAATTTGCATTATGAATATTGATTTTGCATTATAAATATTTTTATCCGTTAATCTCGCCCTCCCCCCAAGAAGAAATCCTAGGTTCGCCACTGCTGGGACCGCTCGGTCAAAACTGTGATATATATATATATATATATATATATATATATATATATATTATTTATTTATTTATATGTGTGGCTTGGTACAAAAAATGCTTAAGTCAATTTTTTCAAAAGTGACTGTTTGCTTATGTCTCTTTTAAAAAAATATTATTTTCAATGTAAGAAGTACTCAAGTCTGTACAATGGTTTAGAAAACGCTTTTAAAGCATCGGCTAGATTTAGGCACTTCTTTCTTACATTGAAAATAATATTTTTTTAAAGAGACATAAGCAAAGTCATTTTTGAAAATATTGACATAGGCACTTCTTGTACCAAGCCCCAGATATATATATATATATATATATATATATATATATATATATATATATATATATATATATATATATATATATATATATATATATATATATATATGTATGTATGTATGTATGTATGTATGTATGTATGTATGTGCTTGTGTGTGTGTCATGCGCGTGGCTAAGTCGGACTCCGATCGTTACAGTGGCGTAGCGAGAGGGGGGGGGGGGGGTGTCTATCATGTCCTTTGCGCCAGTTATGTTCGCTACTCCACTGGATCCTTGAGGTGCCATTAAAAGCCGAAGCTGCATTTCTCTGCCCGCAGCCATATATGGACCTGGTTTGCAATGTTCCGGCCAGGGGGCATAAGTTACAATAAGATTTGAAAGAACGTTATATTTAATAATATGCTCAGGATATCAAAATCTCTTCTGTTTTCGTCTTTCACCCAGCACAGCAATATCGATAAGCTAGAAAGTCATAATGGCTATAAGTTACATAAAATTATCTGATTCCTTTTTGAAAATTCTGGGTATACACGAATAAAGGAAGTTTAGGATAATATCAAATCATATCATGCAAATCACAATGCAAAATTACGATGAAAACCGATTCAAGAGCGTAAAACGAGAAAGAAAAACTTCTACATTTCATGCTCGACTAAACTTCACGAAATTAAACGGTTATATATTCTACAAAACTCTCTGAAGATTAGATAAATGAACAGTGAAAGTTTAGCATAGCTTGAAAGCACCAAAAAGAATTAGAATGAAAACTAAATCACTAAGACCAAGGAAAAGAAAAACTTTGTTCTACCTTTCATGCTCGACTAAATTTCACGAAACTAATTGGAGGATGTTTAGAAGTATTGTCTTTGCGTTCACAGCGTTTCACTGATGAGTAAATACGAAATCTAACAGCGCGTAAAAAGATATAGCATTGAAAAATCTGTATTTACGAAATGGCTGTCATTTTGAAATCAGCTAATAACAGAAGAGTGAATCAGTTAGAAATATATGAAAGGATGATCTGGTGCGAATTTCGACCCATTAAATTTTGCTTGAAAATGTAACATATGAAAATACATTGTTAAAGAAACGAGTAATTAACTTATATAATCCTGAAGCTCTAGAAAAAAAAAGAGTTAAGAAAAAAACAGTTAAAAACGGGAACGGTAGCTGATTGGAACTACAGAAATTATTAATCCTATTTTTTTTTTTGGCTCACTTAGTTCCTAAAGATCTCAAATTTCAATGCTGACATTTGACAACTGGACCAGGAAATTTTTATTTACAGTAAAACAATTTTCTTTACAGAAAAATGCTGATATCTTGTTAATGTGGCTCTAAACCGGAAAAAAATTCAAAGATGGGTTAATCAAAGCAAAGTGGTGTCAAACACACTCTATGTTAAGCTTATAAGTAACTTCCGCCTTCCCCTATATATATATATATATTCCAGAGGTGGGGAACGTGCGGCCTCCGTGATCTTCTCTTGCGGCCTTCATAAAAGCTAGCACTTGTATTAATTAATATTTAATTATATAGATTACAACAATTTCCAAATCAATAGAATTAAATAAAGAACGGCATGAATGTATGTACAATGTCGGCCAAAATAAAGTTGACATTTTGAAATTGTTGTCTAAAGTCGCTACAACTGTATATTTATTCAAATGAGCTTCGTTTACCTTGATTGTATGATACTTTTTATGTAATTTAATGCTCAGAGTTTCTTAGCAATACTACCAGACATGTTATATGATCTCTACACAAAAACTATTTTCTTGCTATTATTGTTGTGACCGACTCCATGTACGTTAAAACGTATTATTTTTTCTAAAAAAAAAAATAATCATTAATTATTAATGTTATAACAAGTTTTTATCCTTATGTGAATACAAAAATATTTTATATTGTAACTTTTTATATCAAATAATAAATAAATAAGGACTTAATTTTTTTTTTGTTATTTTTCTATATAATGCACCAAATTGTTAAAACTATATCTAACTATAATAATTTCATAAAAGTCGCATTCATAGGTACATCAACTTATGCGGCCTCCTTTATTACTACCTAATTTACATGTGGCCTCTAATGGTAAAAAGGCTCCCCACCTCTGCTCTATTCTAAAAAAAAGTAACTCCCGCTGCCGCTGTCAAAAGCTTGTCACGCTATCTCCTCCAAAACAGCTGGGGGTATGGGTTCGAGAGCGATATCAATGGATGCAGATAAATGGGGGGACCAAAGTAAGACATGTCTGATCTTCGTCGGACTTTAAGTTCTTTTTTATTTTATGTTTTGTGGGAAAATATCCGCTTTTTCATCTTCAGATTACGATAACTCGCCAAAAAATGATCGTAGAATTTTGATCTTTTTACAATCTAAGACTACAGACATTTCTCTTTCAAACTAGATCTCATTTGTTTAAAAATATTTTAAAACAGACTAATATTTTCATCAAAAAATGAAACACAGTTTTTCAAGAAATATCGTCCCATATGAGGATGTAATATCGATGCTTCTCGAGTTTTTATCTTACAAAGAAAATATTTACATCATCTGGAAACTGAAAGCTTTCTTATTCATATAAACCTCATTTCAAGTCTCTATCTTAAAATTTCGATTTTTAATTGAATTTTAAAGCTGATAATTAAACAGTGATGAAAAGCCCTTCGCATAAGGGTGACAACAGTAAATGGATGGAGCTGTTACATTGCCCGAGAATCATCCCTATGTATATCGCTATTAGCCCTAACAGAAGAGCGAGCGTAGCGAGCCTAGGGACGAAGTCCCTAGTATATATATATATATATATATATATATATATATATATATATATATATATAATAAATAATAATAATAAAAGAAGGAATAATATATTCCAATCCTTGAATTATCGGTAACACGAATAGATTGAAATATATATTTAAATTATCTCAAAATGAACCTTCAATTCGGCTCAATACGTAAAGGTTATACAAGTGGATGTCTTGTGTTATTTTATTGGACAAGACAGATTTTTTTTAACTTTTACGATTTTTTAAATCCAGTTTATATATTTTTTTGGTTTTAAAATAAACAGAAAGCAGGAAATGTAATCTTTATATTGGAATTAAATGGAAACCGGGATAGATTTGTTTTGACACTAAACAGGGAAAATCTTACACTAGACTTCCTTTAAATATATAATAAGGTATCAAACATTTATCGTACTACTTGTACTTCAGTTTCGTAATAGGAAACTTTTATTAAGGAGAAATCATTTGATATGTAAATGACTGTATGACCCATGGTCATAAAAGTAGCAATGAATCATGTAACATTTCCTTAGCTGTCTCTCAGTCATTTGTTTTTGTGCTTTTAAAATCAAAATCGTTTACAAGTTCTTATTCATATGACCATATAAGTTTACAGCATGAATAAAACTCACTGTTGTTAGATGGAAATGGATACTATTAGACTAAAGTGCTAATGTTGTCACTTTGACAGATCTGCGTTTTTGCTTTTCTCGAGAGCGCCAAAATTTTCTATGAAAGAGGTAATTTAGCAATGCCTTGGTAGGATTTAATAGAGGACGAAGAAGTAATGAATTTAACCAATAATGCATTAGTGCTTGTTTAAAATCTCGAACCGTGATATTTTACAAAATGTTTATATATTTTTTAAAGTTCATTTTGCCAGATGCGTTGCGTAGTTGCGTTACTACGTTGGCTGAGAGATTGTTGACGTGACCTCTGATTTGTTAAACGCGTAACGTGCTATGAATTGAGCTCTGTGATTGGTTAAAAGTTTTATCGCTGACGCTTCGTAAAGCTCTGGATTCGGTGTGAACAGACCCGTAAGTACATTGTAATTAGCAATAACAACAAATATAAAAATCAAATATATGGGCTTGAAAATGAATCACCTCATCATACCAAGAGAGTATTGGCTTAACCAGAGATGCTGAGGGGGAGTTCGATTTCTAAGGAAGGAATTTTTATTTACACTAAGGTAAAAGAGTTTTAAGAAATTTAAGTCTGGAATGATTCTCTTCTCATCTGATTTAGCTCTGTGAGAGGATTGAGAGGGGGAAGGGAACCCTTTAAACCATTTCCGTGGTCTCGTCACTATACTTAAAAACAGAATTTGATAAAAATAAAAAATAAAGTGGAGGAGGAAATTCATATATCACACATTCTCACACCGTTGGGGGTAGTTTAGTTTGTAGGATGGTGGCCGCGAGGTTTATAGAAGCATGTTTTCTCCTCGTACCCGGATTGTGGTCAGTTTATAAGCGCCCTACTCTTTGATATAACAATTGTGGTCTGTTAGTTATAAATGTATCACAAAATTTCCCCAATTAAAAAAATCCCCATCATCAAGAAAACATGTATAAAACTTAAAATGTATAGCTACAAACATGCGTGGTCGTTGGTCTAAAAAGAGACGGGGGTCTATGATTTCAAAGTTTCAGACATCGCACCAGCTGTACGGTAAATTTTAAGCTTTATGCATGCAATATGCTTCAGCAATCCTTTTATGATAATAAAAGATGGCAACGCATTTTGCCATATGCTTACATAAATATTCAATATGCTTTAAGATACGCAAATCATGTAATGTAATATTAATATATATATATATATTGGTTTTTAGACGGTATCGGCACCGCTGATGAAGAGATGCTGTCTAATACCTATTTAATACTTATCTTTTCATGTTTTTAGTTCCTGGCTGCAAGTAGTTTTAGAGCTCATACTGGTTTTTCACTTTCAACTTTGTCTTATATATATATATATATATAGATAGATAGATAGATAGATTGATAGATAGATATTATATATAGAGAGATAGAGAGAGAAGAAGAAGAAGTCCATGGACATCAAGTTTTTCCAACCAGTAACAATTTTTAATTAATTGTTTTATTTTATTTTATTTATTTATTTTCTCTTTTATTTATTTATTTATTTTTATTTTGGGCGAGGGGGTTAAAGTAGTACAAATAAACAAAAAATTTCAAGAGTATTTGCTTACCATTCTTTTAAATTTAAACCTTCACATAGATATTTTTGTAAATAGTGAATACTTCTGATAAAAGTGGCAAAATACACTAGGCTTTAATTATTGGGGTATTAATTAGGAATTTAGTAAGCTTAAAGTTTTAATTTTTCCGTCTAATTAGTGTGCTCCTTGAAACTCAGATTAATAATGAATAAAAAAGCAAATAAAACATACTCTCGTAAAATAAAAAAAAGGAAACATCACTACCTAAGCCAATTAAAAAAAGTCAATCACAAAGTGAAAGTACGTATTCATTCAAATTTATGTAAATACAATGACTAATAAAAACAGATAATATAAAATAGTATCGTAAAATTACAATAACTGGAAACATCGCTACAAAAGTCAATTTTAAAAAAAAATTATCGCAATGTGAAAGTCAGATTCATTCAAATTTTCTTTAAGGCATTTTAGATCTATATAGATGAATGGTTATTTTTAAATAATGAGTTGTCCTTTTTTTCGTTTAAAAAAAGACAGATGAGGTCTAGGTCAAACCGCAGTTACGGTTCTTTATTATTTAATGAAAAGGTATTATGCTATCCAAGGTTACACTCTGTATGAATTTATATTAGGCAATAAATTTTTAATAAATTGAGTTGATAGAATTAAGTAATTCGTTGTGCACGAGTAAACCCTTTTAACTCGTTAATTACTCATTAAAAATTAATATACATATTTTAAATAAACGTCATTTGTAAAGAAACTATCAAAGATTAGTAATAACTAGATTTACAGTGGATAAAGAAAAATTAAGATTCAGTTGTAGTTTATACATTATATGGTTTAGAAAAATACTGCTTTTTTTTTTTCATGATCAAACGTGAAAAAAAATGAGGACAATAAATAGATTAATTAATAAGTATAGAAATAATACACACATTTTGCCTATTTTTAACGATAAAATTACATACTTGTTGTTTACAAACAAATAATATATTGGATGTGAACACGTTTTTTTATTCCTTGCTTACGGTAAGGAAAAATAATGCTCGATTTTCAGGGTATAAGCGGAAAAAAAAAAAAAAAAAAAAACGCAGACAACAAAAATGGATCCATAAATAACTTTAAATGTAATATACTCTTTTTGCTTATTTTCAACAGTAAAATTACATATGTGTCAATATGTATTACATCTATGAGATATAAATACTATATATAGTATTTGATTATAGTAAGATGAGGAAGACATGTTAGTACAGAAAATGTAGAAACAACAAAAGAAAGCTAGATTAAAAAATAGTTACATAAAAAAAACGCTCGAGTTACCTTTCATGATATAATCCGAGAGAAGACACGCGCATCACACTAAGCGTCCAGTTAAAGCTACAAGCACCTCTAACGTCCAAAGTTTCCCGCCGTACTGATTACAAGGCGAAAGATCAACCGGTGTTCCGAATCTCGCCACGAGCAACGTTTCCTACCTATGACGTCCGAGCAGTCAACAGCAAGATGAATAACACGTGAGGGAAGGCCCCGCAACAGACGACTTGGAAAAAAATTTATTTCAACGAAGTTTGACGGAAGGAAAGCGGCAACACGTTTATGACGTAGCACGGGGTTTTGAAGGTCGGCCGATGACAAAAAATTGGATAATGGATTCAGAAGGTGGACGACAGCGAGAAGAACAGGACGTGTATCCTTAATGGGCGTCATTGAGGAATTACCAGCGTATTATGAAAAACTTTCAAAAGCGTATACTTAAATAAGTGACAGTTCTTAAGACTCCAGTAAACTAACTATACGGAATCTGCTGGTGGAAATCTTTGGTTGGAAGCGATGCGGTCTTTTTTCGCTTCACAAAGGCTAATTAGATTGCTTAAAGCTAATTCTGAGAAGCTTCAAACATCCAGCTAGTGGAAATGATAGAACAGATGAAAATAAAAGGTGGAAAAATTAGTATTGGATAAATAATTATTCTCACGACTAATTTATCGTTTTTTTTATGCTGGCACGAAGAGAGCATAAAGGATTTTATACAGATTGAACATTAGCAAAGGAAATAAATAGTTTGTATACCATTCAAAGACCTCAGTGAATAATTCGCATATAGTATCAAAGAGATTTGGAAGCGTATTATAAAATCTACTAAATATCTCAGATTCAAGTTACATTGAAAATATATTCACACACATGGGTGAATTTCCGAATCAAGCGTGAAAAAGGGTGAATTGACCATAAACTTTAATGCATTTTAATATCCATTTCTCTTCAGTAGCAACAATATTATAGATTGTTTGTGTTTTCACATTCACTTTGAAAAGCTAAATAAAGATAAATAACGTCGTGCCTCGCATTTAAAGATGTCACTAAACGATAAAGTTCATCTGACATTTTAAATGCATTGAGTATGATCTTCAATACTCTCCAGTTACAAGGATATAATAAAATGCTTAAGAGTTTTGACATTACAAGTAAACTGCTAAATGGCAGCAAATAGGTTCCTTTGTAATTTAAATAGTCACTAAATAATCTAGTTTGAAAGCGATTTTCATAGGTGTATCCTAATTTGCATGAAATTAAATACAATGAGTATTATTCTTAAGGCAGCTGTGTACTAACCCTATGGATTCGCTCAATATTAACCTATGGAGAAAATTTATCCAAGGATTGCCTACTTGGATTCAAAGATTTTTTTATTTTTTAAATTGCACTCAATAACAGAGAAAGAAATTTTACACCTAGGGGCATTTTCGTTTTCTTTTAATGCAAATAATATTTTAAAATTTAAATTATTATGGAAAAAATCTGGTATAGTGTGTTTTAAACGCTCGTAAATTTCTTTGGTCTGCGAAATTTATAAAATGAATCCTGTTGCAATGCGCAGAAAAGTTCAGTCTGTCTGAAATTACCCTTTTCCTTTGATTATCAGCATTTATGTAGCTGTATATAGCAGACTAATTTTATCCATAGGTTAACACTGAGGTGAGTGAATCCATTAGAGTTAGTACACAGCAGACTTGATATTCTCCAGTTACAAGAATATGAAAATGTTTTTACATTTATAGCAAAAAGATTGAAGACAATAAATAAATACCTGCATCACTTAATGGCGTTACTTAAATATAAAGTGTGACATGTAGTTTGATATTTCAATATTTTTTAGAGTAAAATTTCATATTGTTACCAAGAAATAGAAAAATCAGAATCAAGTCACAATAAAAGTAAAAATTCTCGCCTGAAACTGAATTTTTTTTACTTGTTGCTACAAGAAAAAAATACTATAAAATTTCAGAGAATATGAAAATTTTAAAGTTCATATTTAAATTTTTGAATTCAGAGACATTATTAAAAAAAGAATCAATTAGTGTGTCCTTTAATAATTAGCAAAGGAAGAGAAACTAGATAGTTTATTCATAAAGAGCATGACATTTAATTTCGCTTAAGATCCTTTTAGCAAGTCCGTAAAGTTCAAATCAAGATCTGAAATAAGGTTTGACTTATTAAGAAACTTATTGTTCTCTAGCTCAATAGCAGAACACAACGGATAACTTGGGTTTATATTACTTTACAAACACTGCGAAAACATAATAATATACTAGTTTGTACCCGTCAAAACATGACGGCTAGATAGTAAATGAATGTACTAATAGACATATTATACTCAACACATCATTGCCAAATGTTGAAAATCATAATAAAGCGCAGAAAAAAAATTAATGTTTTTAAGCGGCCTCGTGCTTAGTTAGTACCTAAACCCAGATTTAAAAAATGTCACTGAGCATGCGCAGAAAGTAATTTTTTAATTGTAAATTATCGCCAATCAAATAGCGCAAAATAACCAATTTCCACGAGGTTTAATCTTATATTTCACAAACATAATTATCATTAAAATAAAAATGGCAGAGAGAGATAGATCTAGAGAGCCTCCTCGGAATAAACGTGTTTATCATTAAAACATGCCACTTAGCATGCGCAGAAATCAATTTTTTAATTATAAATTATCGCTAATTAATAGAAATTGTGGTTACAAAAACCAAATTTGACAAATCTACAGATTACAATCTTTCGTTTAAGACCAAAATGAAGTAAATTGATGCAGTAGTTTGCTCTCGCGGACTGCCTAAAAAGTCGGCTTAGCAACTTAAATATATAGATAACTCTTATATTTAAGTTGGCATACTATATATATAGATAGCAACTTATATTTAAGTTGGCTCTATATATATAGATAGCAACTTATATTTAAGTTGGCTCTATATATATAGATAGCAACTTAAATATATAGAGGTATTATTAAAAAATAGTTGCAGTAGAAAATTTGAAAATACTCTATATAATCTGAAAGTACCCAATGATTTAGATTACATACATATAATGTCAATAAAAGAATTTATTTCCGTTTGAAAGTTTTAACTAAGCCAATGATAAAGGATTACCAGAAAAGAATGCAGTCGAATTGATATAGGTCATACAATAGCTAGTAAAAGAATTTGAGAGTGTACCATAAAATGTGACAGTGTAAAATAAATGAGCTCAGAATAAGAATTCCGAGAGAAGCAAAACACAGACTTTTAATCTATCACTTAATTTATTTTATTTCCTAAATAAAAATATCTTTTCGAATAAGTAATCAGATTAGGCTATAAATAGAACTGAAGAGCTTAAAGTTTCCAATAATACGAAGCTGAGGGCAATGATGTAACTATGAATTAATGAAATAAGTTGAATAGTGTGTAATAGCATAAAGAAATGGGAGTTGTCTAATATTCAAGTTGTAGAGCAGGGGTACTCAAACTGCAACAAGACCACCTAGTTTTTATGTGCGGCCCGAAACACTCAAACTCATTTATCAGGCAGGTGCTTTTGTAAACATAATTTTGGAAATTATTACCTGAAAAATACAAAAATGTACCATCTTCTGCTCACGTTGTTCCCATCGACGTATCTCTGTGAATCATCTGATTCCACAATGAACGAAGAACGTATATGGAAACCGGCTTACTGATTCTTACCTTGAGGACACACTGAGAGTAGCATGCAGCAAATATAAACTTTATTTGTCTAATTTGATCAAAAGTTTGTCTCAACGTAAAAAAAAAAATCACACTGATTTTTAAATAAACGTTTGGATACATTTAGGTTTTGAGTTTTATTTTTACGTTATTATATTATGAGGTATAGTTAGGGGTACGTAAATTTCGCATAAAAAATATCGAAATTTCGCAAAAAAAAATTTACAATGTTAAAAATTTTGCATTTATTCGCAAAAATCAAAACAAAATAAAATATATAAACTCAAAAATTTCGCATTTATTAAAGAAAATCACAACTTTACTTACTTGGATAGTTAAGTTTCAAAATTCTTAGTTAAAAGCTAACATTGTAGTAGTCATTTTCTTCTTTAAGTCTTTAGCAATAAGAAATAAGCAAATTTTGAGAGTGAGATCTCATTTAAAGACCATGGATGGTCTTAGTTAAGCAATTATGTTAATAAATTATTACTATTATTACCTATTTCGCTTGAAAAGCCGTTTATCACCGAGTTTTCGCCGAAAAGTAGTAAAAAAATAATTTTCGCATTTATTCGCTCATATTGGCAAATTTCGCATTTATTTGCATCTGTTTCGTAAATATGAAAATTACGTATCCCTAGGAATAGTGTACTAAGTTGCGACCCGAGTAACGTACAAACGTAGGCATGTGGCCCGAGAGAAAAAAAAAAAAAGGTTGAGTATGGGCCTGTTCACACAGAATCCGCCAGTGTCATCGTTAAAGATTTCGTTGGCGCTGATTGGTTAAGTGGGTCAATGATTGGTATATGATTGGTTAATATTTTTTACGCTGACGCTGACGGATTCTTTGTGAACAGGTCTTTAGACTGTTGTAGATCGTTAAATCTTACATGAACAGGAAAAGTTCAGAAGTTGTATGAATCAAGCATGTAAAATACCAAGATTGGGCTTTCACTTATTTATAGAACTAGTATTGATATCAATTAAAATTTTCATTTATTTAAAATTTTGCTTACATTCTAAGCCATGATAAGCCTAAAATTAGTCAGTATTTTTTATTCTTAAATTACAATGCTCTGCCCTTATTTTAATCACCTGATATACCATAAATTGTACTTAATATTTATTTTAAAGATTCCGTTGGCGCTGATTGGTTAAGTGGGTCAATGACTGGTATATGATTGGTTAATATCTTTTACGCTGACGCTGACGGATCCTTTGTGAACAGGCATTTAGACTGCTGTAGACAGTTAAATCTTACGTGAACAGGAAAAGTTCAGAGGTTGTAAGAATCAAGCATGTAAAATCACAAGATTGGGCTTTCACTTATTTATAGAACTAGTATTGATATCAATTAAAATTTTCATTTATTTAAAATTTTGCTTACATTCTAAGCCATGATAAGCCTAAAAGTAGTCAGTATTTTTTATTCTTAAATTACAATGCTCTGCCCTTATTTTAATCACCTGATATACCATAAATTGTAATTAATATATGTTTTATTTTAGAATCCAGAGGTGCTTATTAAATCATGATTTCAAAATTTCGCAATGAAATACTTGAAATTTTCTTCTTGCGGTTATATGTCATAGCTTTTTCAACTGAAGCATCATCATCCATCATGTAAAACCACGAGTATCGACACTCTTTAGTATTTTGGAATGTTTTATAATGACTATTATTACGTTTTTGGATTGAAAAGTAAATGGAAAATGCCAAAAACACGAAAACTCTCACACAAGGCTTGCACCACAATTTCAGTGTTGGGATGACACTTGTTTCCTATTAAAACCGCCTTTTTCAATATATTTCTATGAACCCAAGGGCAGCGCTGAAAGAAAGTTTTTTTTAGCATAGTTGCTTTTCACCTTTTTCTCCTAATGCAATAAAAGAAAACAGTTACCCCAAGAATGACAGTTTTAAGCAATTTTTTTTAGATGCATGTGAAAAGATCTTACTATTGTATAAGATGCACTTTATTCGACACCTGTGTGTATTCAGAATTAGATTAGCCATATTATTTCACTCATATTATTGCGAATTCTTACATCGGGATTTCCCAGAATTTTATAAATCATAGTTATGATGCATGTACTTGATAATACATGCACGCATACATATCTTGTACGTGTGCTGGAGAAAGAAGAAACTTATTTCATGCTGTAGACGCATATAAAATGAGTCATAAGTTAACTATATATGTCACTAAAAATTTAAAGCTTGCGTACCCTGATCATATTTGCTTAAAAAAATAAACCTGTAAATTTAAATTTATTAAGCGCGAAAGATACAAAATATGATTTTTCAGTTTTATGGTTTTAAGATAAAAATAATTACAAGATAAAAAGAACTTTTTATATACCATGTTTTTTAATTTTCTGTTGAATCATATAAACTTGACAATTCTATGCATTAATAGATACTTTAAAAAAAAAATTTTTGATGAATTATCCCATCAACTTGAAAGAAAATCAAGTTAATTGGAAATTAACTCGCATATAACTTTTCATTCCCGTTCCGGCCAATAGATGGCTGCACCAGTCTACAAAACAAAATTAACTGAAAATAGCTGAAAATTAATTTAATTCTGCTTAAAAATGGCTAAAAGTTATTAAAAAATGCATTGTCATCGTGTTCTGAGCTATTCTAAAAGTTCCAAATGTCTAGCTAGTCGGGAAGTTAGTTAAAAATCGATTGCAAGATTTGTACTTGACAAACACACACACAAACATGAAAGCAAGTTAATAAAAACATGGTAATAATTATGATTTTTCAGTAGTATGAAACATAACTTACAATATACCAATGGAAAACGCATAACTGGAGCATACAGCTTCATTAATAACAGTAATAAATAATAACAAGGTGGCTACTAGTTTTAAATTAATTAATAGTTCTTCATCACGCCATGAAGTATCAGGCGTAATTGTCTTTATGGACAATCTCTCTGGCATTTAGGAATTGTCCATAAAGACAATCACACCTAATGTTCGCTGGCCTGATGATAAACTACGTGTTTGCCGAACAGCTCCGAGTCAACTTTTATAACAACCAGGTGGCCCGTGCGACCCTTTCGCATGCGATTAAAATACGATAAATTATATATCGAGGTTGGTGGTTCGTAGTAGGATGAAAGAAGAACCGGTTCATTTGTAGCAATTGTTTATTTGTCAAATAACAATGGTGCGTAAGGATAATACAAAACCAATAAACAAAACGCCTTGGGCCACAATATTGGAGCATAAGACAAAACAAGGGAACATGAGATATGTACGCATCAAAACTCCTCTGTAGACAATATTAAAAGTTAAATATGACACAAACTCGTGGAAAATGTGATATTTATATTGCAAAACCTCTTTGTGCACACTATTTGACCGTGCCTTTTTTTTACGTATCCAGGGAAAGAACTTAAGGGCCAAAAGTCAATTTTTCATTTAAATTTTCAAACAAATAAATCAATGTGTCATTATGGATCAACAATTCGTCAGAAGAGGAAAACTTAATCTTTAAAATGGTACCTCATTTATCGATTTTGGTTAAGAATGATGGGAGAGAAAGGGATCGTCAGAAAAATCACCTTCTAGAAATAATATATATGGTTTTTCCATGCAAAAAGAATAATGTACACCTACGCGAATGTTGCCAATAAAGTAACTTATTGGAATCACAGAATGATAATAAAAGCAAACGATTTTTGAATTTAAAAGTTCAGTGCGATTGATAATGGTAAAATAAAATAAGCTAGCACTCGCGCCATCTCGGGGAAGAAAAATTGTTTATAATGTTTATACTTCGATTTTTAAACAAACAATAAGATGTGTAATTCTAAATTAACAATTTGCACGAAGTTGAGATCTTATTCTTTAAAATGGTACCTCATCGATTTTGGTTAAGTATGAAGGGAGAAAAAGGGATAAAACAAAAACAAAACTTTTAGAAATAATATATATAGATTTTGACAATATTCCAAACGAGATAACTGTTGAATTCCCCGATTATAATTATCGGGACAGTGCTTTCCGTAAGCGTCCCCGCGCTGCTCAACTTGAGCCAGCGCCAGACTAAGGGCATGTTCACAAAGAATACATCAGCATTAGCGTTAACTCGTATTGACATATTTTAAACCAATCACAGACCTTAGCAATTTCGTTGCTAATCGTTTGGAGGTTTGTAACTGGTTAAATATATTGCAATATGTCAGAGTCAGTAACACTTACTCTGACGGATTCCAAGTAGACAGGCCCTTTTTCTCCCCTCTCTAGTGTGTTTTTCTGTTTGTTTTTCACTCGTTAGGACAACTGTTACTTTAAAGACACGTTGTCTTTTCATTTAAATTTAACTTCCCTTAACTCAGCACAATAATCCATTGTAAAGTAATTTTATCGTAAAACCTCTACTACCAATTTCACGAGCACCTTTACTCAAATTAATTATAGTCATCAAAGCATTTGTCCCGGGTACTCCGAAGAGAACCATAACGGCGGTATCTCTCCCTCTCTCTTATACTATCAATTAGATCGAAACTGGTTGCCACCCTTTTATTTATTATTGTTAATATTAAGAAGCTGCGTGGCCCCGTTACGCAAGAAACGTATTTAAAACATCTGCGAAACGAAAAGGAAATAAATGAGAAAATCTATACAGACAAATACGTTCTGTATTGAAAAGCGTAAAAGTTTCAGCCAAATATTCCTTTTTTATGATATGTACCTCTTTAGACGGTCATCAATCATGATTTTTATATACTAAGGAGATTTCCAGCTTGTTTTATCCCTTGCAGCTGAGTAAACAGCATATTTATAAATGGCATTTTCACATGAAATTTTAGAATCCTCCTCAAAGTCGGAATGATCTGGTAAGCAGGACACGGTATTCCACGTAAAAGGCGCGTGGTTCGATATCCGCTCATGATATACGGTCGTTACAGTGGTGCTCGAACTGTGGAAAGAATATGGGTGAGCCGTAAGGTAAACCTTTCATTGTTAAGACAGGTTTCAGAAAAAAGACACTTCTGTTTCCATTTCAGACGTTTAAGGAATACACTGTTTAAGTCTCACTCGTATGCTCATCTCAAAGTGACAGATTGGATCACGTTAACAAATGTGGCAACGCTATAGAGAAAATTATACTCATGAGCTGAATCCAAATAGTCATCTTTGTAAGACGAGAAAGCCGATATGATATTAATGTACCTGTATAAAATTAGAAATAGCTAAAAGGAAGACATAAAAGAAAAGTAAGTTACCTTCTCAGTTTAATTCTCAACCATTTAAAAGAACTTATGCGACATTTTTCAACGCCAGTCACTTTAGAATAGGACTTAGGGACTCACCTAATTGCATTTTATGTAACTCCGAACGACCAACGAATGGGGAACATTTAGACACATGCACTGCACTTAATGGTTTTGGTTTAATTGTTCAGAGATACTGAGAAGCAAGAAGGCTAATGATTTGATTATCAAACGACCGGCATTTGTAAATAAATAAATGCGACAACTAAATACTTCATCGACGAATGTTATATATTCTATAATATATTAACTCTCTCAGGGAATAAAAATATATGATATGAGATAGTGTAAATGGTGGATACTGAGTCCCAGAACTGATTATTTAAAAAAATTTCGGAAGAAGTGTCTACGGCTGAGAATTTTTTATTCGAAATATTTCGTCTCTTTTCTTTTTTACTGATAGGTAGATACACTAACCACTGTACAACGCAGGGGCAAGTTTTCAAAATTAAATGCCACAACATACATTTATTTATTTTAATGAATCATTTCAAGAATTTTAGAAATTAGTACGAAAAATTATGTTTGTGTTATAAAACATAATCAGTTTTTTTAAGAATGCAAACTTTTAATATAATTTTTCCCTCGATTCTTTAGCTGTAGTCAGAGCTCACGTGTATATATATAGGGAACACTTTTTTTTTTTTTTATAAATAGGCATTTGGTAATGAGAAATTTGCACGAATAACTAATTATATTTCTATTATAAAACATAATCGGTTATTTTTAAAGAATGCAAACTTTTATTATAATTTTTCCCTCGATTCTTTAGCTGTAATCAGAGCTCACGTGCATATATACAGTTGTATAGTGGACATAGCGTACTATATAGTGGACTGCGTTGTATAGTGGACAGATACATACATTAACCACTATACAACGCAGGGGCAAGTTTTTAAAACTAAATGCCATAACATACATTTATTTACTTTAATGAATCACTTCAAGAATTACAGAAATTAGCCCGAAAAATTAATTATATTTCTGTTTTAACACATAATCAGTTTTTTTTAAAGAATGCAAACTTTTATTACAATTTTTTCCTTGATTTTTAGCTGAAGTCAGAGCTCACGTATATTTATTTATATATATATATATATATATATATATATATATATATATATATATATATATATATATATATATATATATATATATATATATATATATAGTTGTATAGTGGACAGATAGATACACTAACCACTATACATCGCAGGGGAAGTTTTCAAAATTAAATGCCACAACATACATTTATTTACTTAAATGAATCATTTCAAGAATTTTAGAAATTAGTACGAAAAATTATGTTTGTGTTATAAAACATAATCAGTTTTTTTAAGAATGCAAACTTTTAATATAATTTTTCCCTCGATTCTTTAGCTGTAGTCAGAGCTCACGTGTATATATATAGGGAACACTTTTTTTTTTTATAAATAGGCATTTGGTAATGAGAAATTTGCACGAATAACTAATTATATTTCTATTATAAAACATAATCGGTTATTTTTAAAGAATGCAAACTTTTATTATAATTTTTCCCTCGATTCTTTAGCTGTAATCAGAGCTCACGTGCATATATACAGTTGTATAGTGGACATAGCGTACTATATAGTGGACTGCGTTGTATAGTGGACAGATACATACATTAACCACTATACAACGCAGGGGCAAGTTTTTAAAATTAAATGCCATAACATACATTTATTTACTTTAATGAATCACTTCAAGAATTACAGAAATTAGCCCGAAAAATTAATTATATTTCTGTTTTAACACATAATCAGTTTTTTTTAAAGAATGCAAACTTTTATTACAATTTTTTCCTTGATTTTTAGCTGAAGTCAGAGCTCACGTATATTTATATATATATATATATATATATATATATATATATATATATATATATATATAGTTGTATAGTGGACAGATAGATACACTAACCACTATACATCGCAGGGGAAGTTTTCAAAATTAAATGCCACAACATACATTTATTTACTTAAATGAATCATTTCAAGAATTTTAGAAATTAGTACGAAAAATTATGTTTGTGTTATAAAACATAATCAGTTTTTTTAAGAATGCAAACTTTTAATATAATTTTTCCCTCGATTCTTTAGCTGTATTCAGAGATCACGTGTATATATATAGGGAACACTTTTTTTTTTAAATAGGCATTTGGTAGTGACTTTTACCACTTAAAAATGTGTTTCTCTAAAGATCTCTTTCCATGCAATATATTCCAGAAGGAATTAATATTTTGTTGAAAAAAAATTAAAATTTTTAATCTTGATTATTTTTTTTTATCATTCGAATCAATTTTTCAGTTTGCATTATTTTTTTCACTTTTGAACTTTGAAAAAAATTTTAAATTTTAAGGATTCTTTTTTTTATAAAAGTGTTAATTTTAAATTGAAAAAAATAGTAATTTTCTATGGGAAAACATTTTTAAATTTTAAAATTAAATCAAATATTTTGTATTTGGTTTAATGAAGATAAAACAGAACTCCGTCCAAAATTTAACAGTGATACCTAACAAGGAATTTTAGGTTATACGCCTTTTAAAAATGACGAATCATGAAAAATTTCACTTCGAAATATGATTAATGAATTTAGTTAGTAAATAGGTTAATGGGAATAAAGTAGAGATGTATACCATGTTACACATAGAAAGTACAACACGACAAACGTTGTATCTACTGATGTCACAACCTAGAAACATGTAATTTGTTTTATTTGATTCTAAAAACTATATAGTGGGTTTTAAGCAAGAAAAATAAAATATGCTTCTTAAGGAGGACGGAATTTTGTGTTCCAGAATTATTCAAAGACGCTTAATTTAAAAGTTCTTTGAGAGCAGGAAGGGAAAAATAAAATTTTCGATTGTAAAACATTCTATTTTTAACAATGGGGAGAGCTTTGTCAAAGACCGCTCCAGTCTAAATCTATATAAATGAGGAAAATGTTGATAGCATACATTAAACCACTTCAAAAAACACAATTTCAAATCATTTTCAAATAATTTATGGTTTCGGCAACACCTATGCAAGGTAATCATTTTACAAGGCAACCCTGACGAAGGACAGCAAGAAAACGAAAAAGCTTTTCCCTTGTGCAACTGGAATAAATATTTGATTGTCTGGTTATCTGTAGTTAAGAGGAAAACGGGGAAATTGAATAATTCCTTAGTAACTATGTGCAAGTATGGTCTCAAATAATGGGCGTAACGAATACCTTTTTATATCGATGATATTTTGAAAGGGAAGGAAAGGAGATTAACGAAAAATTTTGCGGATGTGTTTGTTAATCGCTAAATTTATGACTCATGATTGAAATTACGCTTTTATCGAATTTTAAACAGTCAGCGGTGAAAATTATGCAATCATCAACATACTTTTCTCTTTTCATAACGTTTTGCTCATAGCCTTGTGGGAGATATTTTTTTCCAATATTTTTTTTAGCAATAAATTGGTTAATTTTTGTTTTTATGCCAGTTTTAATAGCCTTGATGTATGATTTTGATAGAGTACAGCAAACACTCCTTGTTTGGAAAATATATTTGATTAAGAAAGCGCAAATTAATTATTTGAATGGTAAAAAATAATATTTCGTAAAAGATGAAAGAGAATTTATTGTCATTTCAGCAAAGAACACCAGTATTGACATAAATGCTGCTGTGTACCAACCCTATTGGATTCACTCACCTCAATGTTAACCTATGGAGAAAATGTGTCTACTATTTACAACTACATAAATGGTGATAATCCAATAAAAATGGCATTTTCAGATAGCCTGGACTTTTCTGCACCTTGCAACAGGATTCATTTTGTAGGCAGTTAAAATTACCTTAAAAAAATGGATGTATGCATGGGTTGGAACAAGCAAGGAAGACAAAGCATTGGCCTTAAACATACATTTATTTGATAACGCACAAATTTCAATTAAATTGTAATAGCTATTAGTACAATAATCTCTTTCATATTAACATTTTTACATATGAGAACTCAGAAGCAGAGGCAAACTATATTGTCAAAGATGATTTTTAGAGTCTATGGGGAGGCACTTACTATAGCTGAAGTATGCAGCGATGATGGTGGCATCGACGACAGGGACCCAGAATCATGTCATCTATAGGAACATCTTAGCGGGATATTGGCACTTCTCCTAGACTCTGAGACAGACGAGACTCTCTATCATCTAAACTCTCAGGAACCAAGTCTGACATCGCTCTGCTTCTTCTCCTATTCCTTTCGTCCTTGGCGGGGCTGTTGTCCATTTACAGGGGGGGGGGCATTCTGGCCCGCCCCTCATTTTCATTGGGCAGTGGGCCGTTTTTCTTTCAGTAGTTCCTGCCCCAATTGGTTCCTTATTAAACAGCCTCTGTCGCCTCTGTCCATAGTCTACGAAGTACCTCCCCACCATAATTTTATTTTGCAAAACAACTTTGACCCTTATCCTCTGAAGTTTTTACTGTGGGCCATAAAATAACGACCATCCATCTTTTAATATTTATAGACTTTAGATCGCTATCACTGGCCACACCGACAGCTATTCTTTTATTATCTCCTGGTTTACAATCTCTATTTACCCCTGCCTCTGCAGCCTTTATAACAGATTCGTTATTGGCCACACACCGTGGGAATTACACCATTCCACTTCTATACATTTTATAAGTTTCGTCCACCAAAGGAATTCATGAGAGTTTAAAACACACTAACTATACCAGATTTTTTCCCCGATAATTTAAATTTAAAAATATTATTTGCATTTTTTTTTTTTTTTGAAAACTGAAAATGCCCCAAAGTGTAAATTTTTTTTCTGTATTACGGAGCACATTAAAAAAATAATTAATTCCAAGTCAGCAATCCTTGGTCACATTTTCTCCATAGGTTAACATTGAGGTGAGTGAATACAATAGGACTAGTACACATCAGCCTTAACACCAGCCTAAGTCACCCAGTGGCTAAGTGGTTAAGGCATCAGCTTGCCACACGCCGGGGGAGCGGGTTCGATTCCCACATAGGACTTGGTTATTCTGGGGAACAAATCAGTCTTCCGCCTGCAAAAGGATCCCCTCCCCGTCTAGAAAGGGGAGCTGCAACCCATCGTCCATCGCCAGTGTCATCGTTTGTTGATAAAAATTCTTCTGTGATTGTGTGATTTATGTTTCTGTTTCCTTGTATTCATATGTACACCGGACTGGGTTGTGACAGTTGTCAATCCCAGTGACCTTAGCCATACACACACCAACCAAAAGATTCGTTAACGTTATTTTTTTAAACTTTAATTGTCTTTAAAAAAATATTCCTTGTACGAAGTTAATTTAATCAGAACAATTGTGATCATAAAATTAACTATCTCCATTAACACATTCAAGCCTTTTGAAAATATTTTCATCGTTTTTCCGAAACATTTTTCGTCATTTATTGTACTCCACTTTTTAGAGTCAATTCATTATATTGAATCATGAAAAGAAAAAGAAAAACTTTTTATTTTAAATTTATATCTTTGGAGAAAGTTTCAAGTGTCTGACTGATGCAAATGCCGGATGATTTACTTTGATTGAACAGCCATAGGTGCCTGACTTAATTTTAAATAATTTCTTAAGACAATAATTTTTTACTATTTTAAATAATCTATACATAAAAAACAGTTCTTTACGTGACTGACTGACTGACTAGCAGATAACGCACAGACCAAACCACTGGACCTAAAGGGCTGAAATTTTGCACGGCGATTCTTCTTATAGTGTAGGGGTGCACTATGAACAAATTTGGAAAAATTCTTAGATTTTTTAAAATTAAATTTTTAAGCTGTTTTTGTAACTTTTTTAAAGCTTGCATTTGAAATAATAATCTGGGGGTTATAAAATTTATATCACGAGAAAGATCATAAAAATTTCTTTAAAATGAAATCTTTTTCAAATCTTTACCTCCATTTTCTGATTTTTGGTGAATATTTAAAGATTAACTTTTAGAATTTAATTTATTAAATGCTGATCACGTGGTTTCTTTTATTTTTGTGGTACTTTAAATTAATTTTGCGTCACGTGCATAACAACGAAATAAATTGTCAAAAAATATTTAAATACGGTAAAAGATAAAATTTAACCACTAGACTAATTGAGATGGAAGTTTTTTAAGAATTTAATTCAAAATTGTATGTTTTATGGATATTAAACATACAAATTAATTGCATACATTGACCGTTGTATTTAATTTGAATGTACTCCGTAGCGAAGCACGGGTATTCAGCAAGTTCAACATAAAGTAAGAAAAAAGTGCACAAAACATTAGATCAACTAAATTAGTGATTGTCTGATCTCCAATACTTTAAAAGGAAAGATTTTACAAAGCAAAATACTCGTAAAAATTCATAGGAATTTTCTGCTTGCTGAAATTCATAGGAATGGATTTCGTAACTATTCCGATGAATTTGCTAACGATTGATGCCACGAGAGTATTTGAAGTAACGCAATAAATTATTTTAATCACGAATTTAGTCTAATAGGAGTATCATTTAATAATTTTCAGAAGCGAAATAATTATCTATTTTGATTTATTTTTATACAGCAGCTCAATTTGACTGGTTTAAATTCCTTTTAAGTTCCGTGAGCATACGTGAGTTGGAATCTTAATAAACCATACTTTGAATTGCTAAGGCTGACTGATACGTATTCCCGTTCAGAAAGGAGGTTACAATAAGTTAGAAATTAATCACAGACCTGTAAATAAATGAACTTTGAACCGCACTGATAGATATTCTCAAATTTTTTAGTTAATGTGCTAAAAACGTGACACTCTTTATTTGTTGGGAACAAAATCGAATGAAATTGCAAGTGGATCAAATTGTTTTTCGAATATATTTTAAATTATGATTTTTATTTGACTTTTTACCAGTCTGTTAATCGGGGAATAACATAAAAATTCAGAGCTTGGAAGGATTAACATTTAATATTTCCTGCTAACATAGTAAATATTTACTTAGGTATAGTTGCATCTCGTTAGGAAAGCAAGAACTGTAAGTTTTTTTTAAAATATAATAATTATGATTAAATATTTCTCACCGACAGCTAAAAATTAGGGAACCTGCTAAAAGCCACTCTTACGAAGCTATCACATGAAATCTCTGAAAAATTTTGCACTTCCTGCTCAGAAGTTTTCAAATCTTTGATTAAATAAATGAATACTTTTTCATAACTAAGTTACTTGTAATTGATCTCTTAATTTGGCTTGTAAAATATTCTGGTTTAGTAAATATTCCAAAGGACAGCTCACTAAGGACAGCTCACTAGTTTTCGGACACACTTTTCCCTACGGACAGCTCACTAATGTCTGACGGACCTAGAAAGGGAGGTGGATCACGAAAGTTTGCTAAATATTGCCCTAAACAAAACAAAAACAAAACGAAAAAAAAAAGGAAAAAGTTGAATTTTTAACATAGGATTACTTTCCTCCATAACGGTCCTCCGGAAAGCAAAATTTCAGATGTCCTACGTCGCGAGTTTTAATTTTGACAGCGCCAAACCCAGTCTGTATCGCTCGGGAAAGCAGTAAACAGTTAAACAGAAAAGTACCAAAATGCGTCAAGATTTATATAAATATATATATATATATATATATATATATATATATATATATACACACATACATAACACATACATACATATATACACACAAAAGAGGTAAGCAACGATAAGTAATCCGCGGTAGTTTCGTTAGAAAAGACTATTTGAAATTTTTTTACACGTAAGGAGAAAGTAGGAAATTGTTTTTAAAAATAGAATTTGTTTTTTTTTAGAAAAAGGGGGAACTGTCGGATTTTTTTTAAGGGGAGGATTTTACGATAAGATGAGAATGAAATTTGATAATATGAATAGTAAACATTAAAAAAAAAATTTAGACCACCTAATATATTGGTCAATATACAGTTTTACAGCAAAATATCGTTGACTCAGTCACATGTGCTGGGTATGCAGTTCATATATTGGTTCATACCGACCCCTATATCTTGTTTTTTTTTTAGTCATGAAAATTAAAACTAAAGGAATTATTTTTTTTTCCCAATGCGGAGGCACTTTGTCAGATAGACATTCACCTGTGTTAGTCACCGCAAATTTTACTGATTACTTTATTATGGGAGCTCCGTATAGGCGGACCAGCATTGTTCCCTATGAAGGAACGACATTTTAGTGGAGCGCGTTGGGATTCGATCCGAGCACCCTCAGCACCGAAAACCAGCGCGCTGTACCACAGGAAAAAGACCAAAACTAAGGAAAATGAGGAATGGTGCTTCAAAAAGTAGGAAGAATAGCGAAATAAGGAAAAGATGAACCCAAGGAACTGCAGTGACGAAATCACTGTTAAACAGGTACTCCACTTTCAATGATACGCTATGGTGGATAATAAGCCATGAAATTTGTCTAATTCAGACGGATTTCCTTTGAAGTTTGTTTACAGAGTCCCAAGACGTATTATTAAATGTTATTTCCGGCATTCAGAATAACGGAAACCTTCAAAGATTCACTGCTTTCAAGCGGCAGTGAGAGGTGAGGCCGCAGGCGACGTCTGGCGTTGAGTTAGAGAGGCACATGTGTCCCAGATCAATCAGCTTTGACAATAATGCGTATGTCCTTGTCTACGGCTAAGCAAAGCTGCTCATTGTTCGCTTTAATTGCGTGCGTTATTGATAGTAGCTGTAACTGAGACGTGGTATTCACGAAACGAGATTATCTGGACTTAATGGGGATCAGTTATCTTGTTGCTAAAAGGCGTTGTGAGAGGTATAATTATCCACGAACGCGCGGGTATGTACTAATTAAAGAATTGCTCGCATGCTTAGTTGATGGCAGTATTTAGCTGGAGGAACCGTAGGGAAAAAAAGAGTAAAACTTATTATTTATCAATGAAACACTTTCTAAAGAAAGTTTTTGACACAATATATCATACCATAAAGAAACAAAACACGAACACATATTTTAGTTCCTTATATTACGCAATTTCCTTTAGGAAGTACGTACTTGAATGGTTCTTTTACTGAAATGGGAAACCGGAAATATAACACACCTAATTTCTAGGCAAACCAAGACAGATAAGACTGCAAATATAGAATTCTCCCTACCTGCTGTAACATAATTATCGTCAGGTATATCAGTAAGCAATTTAGAGAACTTGTACATAATTTTTCCAAAAACACATTTCTGACTCAAAATCTGACAGTCGAATTCTGTACTTGGAAGTAAAACATTTCTTTAAAGAACAGAGACATGCAGAAAATGTTTAACGCTGGAGATTATTAACATCTCTAATTACCTAGACAGTGTATGAGATATATTTTCATGGGTTGAATGAAATAATCGGAAAGTGACATTGTTTGGGAATGAGAAATCGAAAAGGGACCATAAAGAGTTTTTAAAAAAAATTCAGGCGCATCCAATGAAATAATCGGAGAATGAAATAATAAGATTTTTTTTTCACTTTCTTTACCTTTGAGGCAGCAATATAATGCAAAAAAAAAGTCTGGAAATGGGATTTAAATGCATTATTTCGATTTAAATTGCACCCAGAATATTTATATTATAAAACAGTAAGTCCTGAGGCATTTCTAAAATATATTTAATTACATTACAATTTTGTAAAATATATTGCAAACTTTCAGGCCTCTGCGATCACTATCTAATAATTTAATAGACATCGAAACAAACCCTCGTTAAAGCAGATATACAGATTTTTAAAGAGGAACAGTTTAAATATTTATTTTACAGAAATACAGAAGGAGAAATTCAAATTTTTGTGGTGATAACACATTTTTACAATGCTAAATTTTTAAAAAATGCTTAAATATTGATTCCAACAAAAGTCTAATTTTTTTTAAATAAATTATGTTACATTTTTGAAATTCATAAGGTACAAGAGCTAATATTACATTTTCTCATCTAAATGAATAAAGAGAATATATAATTTTTACAGTGATCTTAAGTTCCTATATTTTACACTGAATTAAGTCTGCTATGTACTAACCCCATTGGATTCGCTCACCTCAATGTTAACCTATGGAGAAAATTTGTCCACGGATTGCCAACTTGGATTCAACGATTTTTTTAAAAAAAATTCTACTCCGTCATAGAGAAAGAAATTTTACATTTGTGTACATTTTTCATTTTTTTTTAAAAAGTGCAATAATATTTTTAAATTTAAATTATTCGGGGAAAAATCTGGTATAGTGTGTTTTAAACGCTCATAAATTCCTTCGGTGGACGAAATTTATAAAATGAATCCTGTAGCGCTTTGCAGAAAAGTTCAGGCTATCTGACAGTACCAATTTTATTTGATTATCAGAATTTATGTACCCGTAAATAGTTGACAAAAATATATTTTAAATAAAAAATTTGGGGGCAGTGCTTAACCCCCCTATAGAGAGAGAGCCATAACAATCCCTCAAAATGTCAATCCTAAGGGGGGCTGGAATTCTAAAACTGTCAACTGGACTCCTCCCACCACAAGAGTCTGCAAGAAGAGGAAAGGAGAAATACGATTTTTTTTCTTAGTACATAGCAGCCTTAAAATATAAACTTAAAAAATTGTCTATTTTACAGTTTGGATTATTTTTTTTTTTTAATTCGAAAGATAATACCGTATTTTCCGGCGTATAACGCGCACTTATAATTTTAAACTACATTTTTAAATTTTTAGGTATATTCCCCCGTATAACGCGCACCCTTTTCTTGACGAAGAAACCTGAAATGTACATGTGCGATGCTCTTATCGTTTGAAGTCATTCATTCGAAGGATTTTCCCAGGCTTTCGAACAATGGTATACAGAATTGACAAGCGATAAGGGGAACAATATGTGTTTGGGGGAAATGCTTGAGGGAGTAAATAATTCTGCAAACAGGGGGTAAGAACGCATTTCTAACCCGATTGAATTCCCGGAATTAGGAGTCAGATGTTTCCTCTTTCAGAACTCTCTTTCAGAAACAGAACTCGAGGATGAGCCTGAAGATATAACGGAAGACGAACATGACGAACTATTGATGTTATCCGATAATTAAACTTGTAAGTTCAGAAGGTATGCCATTTCTTTTAAATAAACAGCATTTAGGTGCATGTAGAAATCGAATTTTTTTATGTTCCTTTTTTATGTTCCTCTATCATTTTATATATCCGGCGTATAACGTGCACCTGTAAATATCGATCTTATTTTTTGTATTAAAAGTCCGCGTTATATGCCAGAAAATACGGTATGCGCTTATTTTGTGCTCATTTAAACGCTATAAGTTCAAAGCACGAAACAATGACTTCCGAGGATCAGTGGACAGACAACATGAGGCGAAGAACTATCGCCGTCAACTAATATGCAAGTCACGGTAGAGCATCAGCTGGTCAAAACAAATTATATCGAACACTAATCCCGAGGGAGAAAGGAAAGGCTGTCTTACTTCTCTGCAACTCTGAACTCGGTGTTAAGGTGCAGTAGGTTGGAATCAGTCGTGTTGCCAGGGAGATAAAACAAAATATTATGAAGAGGAAAAACAAAAACTCGACATGCAATTTGCTAGCATCTTGGACATTATTTTTAATAATACGAGGCACAAAGGGCATCAAAGAAAAAGGGCTTTTATTCTCAAATTGATGTTTTTGAAGCAGTTCATGACGGATGATCTTAATAAAGGAAGCAAATGACCACAAAAAGCCCTCAAAAGAATAGCAGTATTACAGAGAAATTTTAAACCACAGCAGAATGACGGAAACGTAGTGCGTACAACTTTCATAACCGCTGATTTACATGCCTGTAGTAATTTTTCGCCAAAGTGTGAGTTTTTATTTCTGCTAAAGTATAAAACCCCAACAGTTCTTCTTAATCTCAGTTTTGTTTTTATGTTTCCTAGATGCATACTGATTTTTAATAATGCTAAACGGTGGTTACAGAAAAGTGATTAGAGGGCACTTTTAGCTGTTATTCATATTGCATTTTTCCCTTTCTCACTACTTTGAATAGAGTTTAATTATAAAGAACCCAGTCTCTATTTCCAAATCATTCCAAGAAAATATGTATGGAACAATGCATCCCAAACCACGAGTTTAAGAAATCAAATCCGCACACTTATATAGGAGCTGAAGATCCAGGATGTTGACGTTGAGTATAATATTTATTTATTATTAACTATTTTTATTTATAATTATTAATTACTTATTATTCATTAATTTAACATAACCGGATTCTTTTTGCACCATAAATTATTGTCGTATGATTACATAAGGAATTATTATAATTATTTATAACTGTCAGTTGCCTTGTTAACGACGAATACCATGACTAGGCCTCGAACCCAAGTTTCATAGCTTGAGGCTAGAACTTTCTTAACTGCATAATCCCGGTTAGGTGAGGAATTTTTACTTTTGAATGCCTTTTTTCTCGGAGACTTTATTTTGAATAGTGCACATAGTTTGCTTAAGACCACCGAATGGTTTAATTTTTAGGGTATATTGAATTGTTTTTAGATTGTGCATGTTTTTCGGCTTTTCCGTGCATCGTTTATTACAATTTTTCTAGAATTTAACTTATTTAAGAAATAAGCACCGAAAAGGTGCAATAAGTTTACAAATTTTTAAATAACTCCACCTTGTACGGTAGGACCCGAAGTAGCGTAGTGGTAGCGCTTTGGGCTGCTGACTGTCAGTGCTCGGTTCGAATCCCAACGAACGCCATTAAATACCTTCCTATCTAGGCCAGATATGAGCACATTAAATCTGAAGACCGGGACCTCTTTCTATGAAGTCAGTGGGTGGGTGGAAGAGGGCACGAGCCCTCCAGATGTCGTCTCTTGGGATTGATGGGTCAAAATTTAGGTGACACCTGGCTAAAGTTGGACTGTGACCCTTGTGATGCCATTGTAAACTGCATCCTCATTTCTATGCTCGCAGTCGTAACATGGTTAGGAATGTTCTGGCCAGAGGGGCATAAGTCACGACCTCTGTACGGTAATTAAATCTGAGATAATCAGCAGCCAAACATTTTGAAAGGAATTGAACCACTTCCGTTCTTTTTATAAAAAAATGTCTCATTTAATTTTACTACTATTTTGGCCAATTATAATGTTTGCAACGCGTGAAATTTTTATTTTCTGCGGTCAGATTATCTGCTCACCACAAAAGAAAAACGAACTGAAACAAAAGAATGCCAACTTGGTTCAAAAAGATAAAGAAACGGAACCTAATTTTCTAGAAGGAAAACTAAAAACGTGAAATTTTTTTTATTATTATTTTGATTAAACTGTATTTAGATCACTATATGAAGCTTATTCAAAACAATTTTTCTAAGTGCACAGGGTAATTTTCAATCTATCCGTGTTTCCTGTTCACTCTCATGCATTTAAAGACGATGTTTACAGCGTAATTCTCTCCCAGAAGACCATTCTTTTTAATGAAATAAAACCGAACTTATTCAAACAAAGTTAATAGGAAAATGTATGAACCAACCGCGAATCCGTCACCCTTTTTAGAACATGATATATTTATTGCCTTATGTAAAATACGCTGTGAGACATCTAGGAGTTTCCCACTGTAGGAAGAAGTAAATCATGCTCCCAACATCCATGCTTACAACTAAGAAGAGCCGAGTAGAAATATTGCGCTTTAGGGGAATACAAAACAATCCATCTATAGAACATTGCTACGCATTTATCTAACGTACCAGGAAAACCACAAGAAAGTGAGAAGCAAATTAACTTAAACCTGTTCTTTCGTAGAATGAGAGGCATTTACCTTTGAGGGTAAGACTTACATGGAAAAACCATTCCCAGGTAAAATTTTGAATTATTTATGCTGGCAAATAAAAATACAATTTACATTGCTCATCACTGATGAATAAATATTTTTAACTTATTTATAAACCACGAGATACTTAATTATATATATTTTTACACTTTTTCTTTCGTAATTGCATTACTATATATTAACTTTAACTTTTTAGTTATTTTTTTACGTAAAATTTTTTTACTGTCGGATAAATATTTTTAACTTATTTATAAACCACGAGATACTTAGTTATATATTTTTTTACATTTTCTCTTTCGTAATTGCATTACTATTCATTAACTTTTTACGTATTTTTTACGTAAAAATTTTTACTGTTAGATAAATATTTTTAATTTGTTTATAAACCACGAGATACTTAGTTATATATTTTTTTACATTTTCTCTTTCGTAATTGCGTTACTATACATAAACTTTAACTTTTTACGTATTTTTACGTAAAATTTTTTACTGTTGAATAAATATTTTTAACTTATTTATAAACCACGAGATACTTAGTTATATATTTTTTTACATTTTCTCTTTCGTAATTGCATTACTATACATTAACTTTTTACGTATTTTTTTACGTAATTTTTTTTACATAAAACAGAACAATGAGGTAAAAAGTTTGTATTTGCTTTAGTGATAAAAAAGTGGAAAATTAACTTAAAGTAAAAGGGGTCGACTTTTACAGCAGAAGAGACGAATAAAAGGTTTCCGATGTGAGAGAAAGAAAGAAAAATATAAATATATAACTAACAATCATATCAATAAACGTTTCATATTACTTTACGTCAAATTCACCATTCACAACAAAGTTTCGAATGCAGAAATTCTTTTGGCAGTCTTGACTCCTTTGACTAATATTAACATATCTTTCGATATCAAATTCACTTTCCGTAGTCATATTTCTGTCCGAAGAACAATGTACTGTATCGATTATGACAGTGCCGGTTTGTTTTTTTCGGAAAGAAATAGTATACTGTGAGACGACTAAGTCAGAAATGATAAAGCTAAACGCAAGTACATTTTTTACCGGGAATTTAAACAAGCATTTCTGATGAGTTACAGAAATTTTTGGGAAATGGACTGAGTATAATATGCTTTCTTGAAATATAATAAGAAATTCTGACGGAATAATAAGTTTGAATAATTTTTAAGATAATGATTTAAATGTTTATAATCTATATGCATCCAAGATGAATTAAAAAGATAATTTTAATGAGTAAATTTTAAAATTTTGATGAACGAAAAAGTAATTTTAACGAACCGTATAGTTTATTATTCTGTTGTAACTATTACTTAAATCATTTAACCCAGTCTTAACTTTAAATTATAGTTATTACATTTCATTTGATGCATATTTAATTAATTTGAATAAGCGATGAAAATTTATTTTCCAAAACCCGTTGTATACAGTTTAAATAAGATTTTAACAGTCAAATTTTCAATTAAAATAAAAGGGAAATATCATATTCATGAACAACATAACAATTAAGTTCAATTACAAGTAATACTAAAATAAATAAATTAACTTACTTTTTAAAAACAATTACAGCTGCATTAAACTTTTTCTAAAAATATGAGTTATATGTGACATATAACTGATTCCAAATATTTTTAGTGTAATACTCATAGACCTAATAAAGAAGCAGTGTTGCCAAAAAGGCGAGTAAAACTTACTAATAAATGACAAATTATCTTGTTACACTAACTAGAGTAAGGAGTTTTCGAACAGAATATTTTGATAAAACGTCATTCTATGGGAAAAATAGGCTAGGTGGTGCCAGGAAAAGGAATATGATGCTTCTCTACCCATTTGCGAGCAGTAGTAAGTTTCTAGCAGCTTAGAAATTTTGAAAAATTACATGATTGTAACATTTATCACTACACTATTTTTATTCAACGTACAGAGGGTAGGATCGGTGCACAAAGTTATTGAATCTAATAGGTAATAATAAAGCCCATGGACAAGAAATAAGTAAAAAATTCTCTGCAAATTTTTTCATGCAAATTCCACGAGAATTCGCAAAATAAGGAAATTTGTAAGATTACTTGTTTCCTAAGGAAAGACTGAGGGTATGTTCACATAGAATTCGTCAGCGTTAGCGTTACTCGTATTAAATATATTTAACCAATAACAAACCTCCAAACGATTAGCCACAAAATTGTTAAGATCTGTGATTGGTTTAAAATATGTCAATACGAGAAACGCTGACGCTGACGGATTGTATGTGAACAAGCCCTTAGACAGGATTCCCGTGAATATATTGGTTCGTCATGCATTATTTCTATAGATTATTCAGAAAAGCACTTAATTATGTTTCCGCCCATGAAATTTTTTTCCGGATATGTTACTGGCCCATCTTTATAAAACCCATCTAAATTTTCTATACGCTGTATTTCTCCGAACGCGGGATGAAACATTATGCAGGACCGGCCTTAGTTATTGCAGGGCCCAACTGCAGAATTTTCGGCGGGGCCCTTCAAAACATCAAAATACATTAGATGATAAAATTTAATGTGAAGCATAAAAGACAAAAATACGAAGTCGGTTGCATTTCTTTTTTTATATACATTACTTAAAAGAAACAAAAAACGAAAGTAGCTAGACTACAAAGATTTTATTTACAGAACAAAAATATTTACAAATGTCGAGCTTCTAGTTACTTCCTTTTAGACATGTTTTTACTTTTTCTTTAGAACGGGGCCCAATTGGATCCAATAGGTCCAATCGGCTTAAGGCCGGCCCTGGCGTTATGAAATCATTGCGAAAGATTTTGCAAGAACTGCACCAAGAAAGTAATTAAAAAACCGGTTTGTAACCCAAAATGAGACAATACCACAAGCGATTCTGACTGTTTTCCCCAAATTTATGTGTCCCAGGCTATACGCAAGCTGCATATTGGTCTTATGCAGATATCCGGTCTTTCAACAGGTACATATCTATATAAAAGATATAAAAACGTTTTAACTTTAGATAATAATGCTTATTTTTCCTTTGTGATGATTTTAAAACTTCTTTTTCTCTACAAAAATAAATAAAATAGATAGTCATAAAATCGGCAGGATTCAGAGAACACTTGCACTGTTTGCTCATTTTCATAAGACCGTATGTACAGCAATTTTTATATACTGAGTGTTCACACAAATGGCATATGTTATTTCAGTATATTTTGGGTTTGGGACCGATGTTCAACAAACAATACATTTAGTCTCCCTAAAACACCTTTTCCACACAAGCTTGAAAAACTTAAACAATAATTAAATTTACATGTGGCCACTAATTAAAATAAAATCCCTATTTGACGGTAACATATGGAAGTAAAAATTATAAAAATATTTTCAGGACTTTTCCCACTAAAGCGGTTTCTTTCTTTTTCTTATAGCTTAGAACCATGGGAAAAGGCTGGGTCGAGTTTAAAAAAAAAAAAAAAAAAAATGCGGTTTACAGCTCATTATTTTTAATCCTTCGGAACCGCTAGTATAACTTGTGAAGTCAACGCTTGGAATTTCACTTTTATTTCCAAAACAGACTGTTACAAATTTGTAAAATGTACTGCCGTTGCAGCACGGAGTATTTTATTGTTTATTGAGAGCTAAGTGAGGTCACATGTATTATGAGTATAAGAGGATTAATGAAATTAACGGTTTATCCACTTTACATGGGATCTTGCGACCCTAACCTCAGCAAATGGGGAAGGACATCTGTTTATATTCTATTTTATTATTATTATTATTATTATTATTATATTTTATTTTTATTATATTAAAAAATACCAGTTATTCCGGTGATGTAGCGCTAACGGTGAAACGTCCTTAAGCAGAAAGATACAGATTCAGAAATACAAATAACGGAGATAGATGACTGATAAACAGTTGGGAAAACAGGTTTTGTGCTGCCATTTGGGGAGAATATTTGATACCCATTTGATGTCAACAGTTGATTTTTAGATACTCTACAAATCTACAGCGGCTGCACAGTCCCCCAAACCAAACAATGTATTGTTTACAAACATACCCATGATCAATAGAGGGTATGCACTAATGTCTGATGCACTTGGGCATCATTAATTTTTTCGTTGAAAAATATTCCCTACATCAGTGGTTCGCAAACTTTTTCGACCACGAAACACTTTTTTTTAAATGAAAACCACTGTACCCCCAATCAAAGTTTTTGGTACAGTAGAGTACATAACCCTTTTCGGATTAATGAATTTTTTGGATTAAACGAAATCATCCTTAAAATATACTTAAATTGCATAATAAAACGAGATTACATAAATATTACATATCATGTGTGATTACACAGTTTATTTTATTAGGTCTGTCTAAACATAGCCATATCTCCGGACGAAATGGGTGATAAGAGAGCGGAACGCTCCCTAGTACAGTAGAGTGTAAGATTTTAGACGATCAGTACATTGTCGAAATGGTTTTGAAAGAACCTGTCAACGTGTCAGACGAGAGTGAAGGTGGAGCAGACGGTGACAGCGAGCAGAGGGTATCCCACTCAGACGCCGCGGCTGCATTGGATGTAGTGCTATGCTACGTAGAGCAACGCTCCGTCGCTACCAGAGCGGACACCATTTTTCTGACGCGTTGGCGTAATTTGGCTTCAAGGGAGAGGTATTCTTCTCTTCGGCAAAATAATTTAGCAGATTTTTTCGAAGCAATGTATTTCAGTAATAATTAGTTCAATAGATTGTCTAACTTTCAATTTTCTTGTGATTTTCAGAAAATTACTTTATATTACTTAGTATCACTGTGGTTTTATTGTAACCTTTGTTCTTTTTGACTTTTGGTTTCGGATTAAGCGGACTTTCGGATTACCGAAGTTCGGATTATCGGGACTCTACTGTAGTAGCAAATTTTTAAAAAAAATTATGAAAATGTTAACAAAAAAAATATAAATAAATAACCAAATTTTGACAAACTATTTTCAAAATCATTGAAATGTAGGCTGAGGGTATATATTTACTTTGCAAAGTAGCAATAAAAATTGTTTTGCTTACCTTCTGCACTTGATTTTGGGAAATTTCATGCGACTAAAACTTCATACTTAAATATTAATATGTATTTGTATTACTCAAGTAAAATGCAAATAACTCAACAAATATAGTAAAAAAATAAATCACAGGAAGAAGGCACTGACAGTCCAAAAAATTAACAGAAATCTGCAGTTAGCGCTCCACGCAACATAAATGCAAGATTCTATAGCAATTATAGTCTCAAAGTATAAAACACAAAGACCAAAAAAAACCAAAAAATATAACGAGGTAATCGACCGGTCTCTTCATCAGGCCTAACCGAGTCGGTTACCTCAAGGGGGAACTTTCTGAATAAGATGTAGGTCTAGCCAAAATACATCCCAATGCCCCGAGATCCCCACATTGAAAACAAAAATTATTTGTATTTCATTTAGGTAAATTTTCTTTAAATTTTTCGTGACCCCTCCAATTATTTTCATGACCCAGCTGTGGGTCGCGACCTACAATTTTCACACTACTGCCCTGCAGAACAACCGTGTACAAAAAAATAAGGTCTTAGTTAGAATGTATCGCACGAATTACATTTGACAAAATACACCGTACAATTTAAACTGCATTTTCTTCCTTTTATCCCTTTTAGCTGCATTTTGAAAGATTTATGAATTAAAACTATTCCAAAATGCAAAATACAGGCTGTTACGTAAATATGCAGTTAACAGTTACTAACAGACTCACATAACAGGGAAAAATTTACCTTGAAAATTCACTGTGAATGTCAATTGAAATGCAACTCGTGTTCCGAAGACATCAGGAATGGCCTTTCTTGTCAGAAGAAAAATTTAGTGAGATAACTTCCTAAAAAGTGTGTTATGGTCTGCTAATAGGAATCATGATGTAATATCGTAGACTAGACTCAAAGTTTTAAGCTCCCGTAAGTAAAAAAAAATAGTAAATTAGAAAAAAAAGTGTCCGCCTTTGATTTCTCATGATGCCTATTTAAGAAATGTAATGAACGTGTTGTCTGCATTTTTAGAGGACAGGTGATTATAATATTTTTGCTTTAGTTTTCTACAGATATAGGAATTTAGTTACCGTATTTTTGGGACCATAAAACGTACCGGACGATTAGACGCACCTCAGATATATGGGGGGATTTTTAGAAAAGAATATCTTGTATTTTATTAAGTACCGCAAGCCCAAAATACTGGTGCTACTGTCGACTATGTATTCATGAATTTGCATTTTGATGTTTTACTTGCGTTTTATGCAAATTCTCTTTTGCGCCCATAACAACAGCTCCATATCTTCCCCTATCAACGACTTTTGGAACTTTTTTTTTTCGTGGAAACTTTCCCATGTCGTCCTTAGTTCCTCTATCAATTTTGGTGGAATTCTGGCTGATAGATCGCGCTACAGGTGGCTCTGAGTAGTGTCAGTTTAATAAAAATCCCCCTGTATAATTGTGTATCAAGCTTTTGAAAAGCGTTTTATTGTCTAACTTTGTGTCAAGTAAATTTTTCTCTTGGATTTCAAGGCGGAAACACAGATGTCACAAAGTAGTCCCACTCGGCGAGCCAACTTTGTGACGCATTTTAACTTTAATTTCTCAATGGTAATTAAAGATCCGGGTTAGCACAATACATTACTACGTAAAGAAAGGATGTACCAATGTTTTGCAACTGTTCGTTTTGGGCTGCTTTTAAAACTGATCGGCCTGCACAGGAAAAACTTAAAATCCGTCACTAAGTAACCCCATCTTACGGTATATAAAGATATTTTCAATTTCTTACTTAGTAAAGATTGTTGGTTGGTTGGTTGTCGTGTCCATAGACAATCAAGCTAGATGGGTACCGTGGGCGGTCCACACAACCTCAGCTATCTTGAGGCAATTATCCGCATAAAGGTCCTCTTGGGAACAATCACTAATCTGCTGTATTGCAGCCATTATTGCAGGGCAAGAGATAACATATTCAGGGCATTTCGGTGTCGGGGCAGTTTCTGCAATTAGTTTAAGTCCTGGTTCCATTCTGTTGAATTCTCATCCCTCTGAAGTGCCGAGTTATAAGTCTTGTTAAGGTTTTTGTAATTTTTCTGTTGGCGTTTAGTTTGCAGATCTGATATTTTAATTCGATGACCCTCTGTCTGAATTTAGACTTTCTTCTTCTTCTTCGCTAGCACTACAGCCTGTTACAGGCCAAGGCTGTCTCGCCAATTTTCCCCTACCTAGCTCGATCCCGTGCAATGGCCCTCCATCGGTTCACTCCAATTGTTCTTAGGTCCATTTACACTTTACAATCGAGTTAAAAGTGCATAAAGTGCTGTCATAAAGTGCGACAGAATGAAGAGATTCCTCATTTAGTTGTCTCGCAACTTTAGCCAAGGCGACCATATATATATATATATATATATATATATATATATATATATATATATATATATATATATATATATAATATGTTTTTTATATAAAAAAAGTGCGTGTTATGGTCCGAAAACTACGGTACTTTGTCTTTATCAAGCCATTACATCTCTGCATCTAAAGAAACAGAATGAAGACAGTTATATGTACTACGTAAATATCATGCCACAATTGCTATGTGGCTCAAAAATTCATCATGTTAAAAATTTGTCCCCCAAATTTCGCAACATTGAGCTCTAACAGAAATTACAACACAATAGAGAGCTTTGAACAGGCTACGAAACATATCAGATTGAAATATTTCAACTTAATTACAATCATAATACCAAAAGGAATTTCCTATCTTCTCTTGTAATCACTAAACGCTCATTCAGAGGATGTGCAGTCTACAGAGAACGGAAATATCCTTTTTTTTAATTTTTTTTATTATGGCGTGTTCTACAGCACCGTTAAACAAAGTCGACCGTAAAGAATATATAAAACTTTTTCTTTCCTATTTTCATTTTCTTGTGCGAATGATAGGAGGCGAGGAAATGAAGGCCAACTACTTTTCTGGATGAATTTGGCCGGCAAACGCCGGGTTTGTGCTTTCAAGGTTTTCCCCAGCTGCAGGCTAAGAAATTATCAAGAGTTTCTCTGTAGGTGGTGAAAAAAAAAATGGCTAGACCACTTCATACGTCCTTACTGGGTAGGTAATACTCTGAATTTACCGATCTTTTCTTAAAATTGTACCTAATCTGTAAAAAAAAAGTTAAAATTATTCGATTACTTGGGAGGGGGGGGGGGGCGATAATGCTAAAAGTTATCCGTTTATCCTCAAAATATAAAATGACAGAAAGTAACTGCCTATAAATTTTGACTACGGGCAAAAGTACATTATATAAAAATCATAAACCAAATATTACATATATTTTTATATCTGCATAAGTTCATTTTAATATCAAAACTCTACCTTCGTAAACACATTATGTAATGATTGCAAATGCTGATATTAATCAATGAAATGAGGATTCCATACTTTTAGGGGTTCTTATATAACATCAACAGGCATTTATTTTAATCTTATGATTAAAAATATTCTATCAATTAAATATCCCCAGATATAGAGAGTATTATATAATATTAGCCGCCAGTTATAGCTGTGTGATCGGGTCATTTTGATGCATAAAATTATGATGAAAGTTAAGAGTTAAAATAGTTTTTAAATATCTACAAAGATCCCGTTTCTTTTAAATATTTACAAATTCCATTAATAACGATTAAATAGCTGATAATATTGGTAGCTATATAACCCTAAAAACAACCATGGGAAAAACACCGTGTTCCAAAATGAAAAGCAAATTCTTTCTTTGCAGAGGATTGGCGAACAATTATAAATTGACCATCGGTACCAGAGCCTAAGGGTTGGATCCCCGCGGTTGGAATGGGTGTTATGGCAACATCACACTGACAGGCTATTTCTAGGTGCTCAGAACCATCTTGCCTACACTGGACAGTCAGAGGATTATAGAGTTGTTTAATATCTCCTGGAACTAAGTGCTTTCTGAGGTTGCATATAATCATGAACATCCGTGCTTGTAAGATCCTACATACCAAAGCTTTCGCATCAAGCATTTTCCCATCAATTGTCACTAGATACAGTCACAGTTTTCACATGAGGCTCACAAAAGCCTTGTTTACCACTTATTTAATTAATTATTGTCGGAGGATGCTAACTTTTTGTCAACTATGAATGTTTTCTGATGGCTGTAAATTTTCTCTTCAACCGTCGTGCGATACTGTCAGGACAAATTGATTGTGGTACGGCTGCGAACCCGGATCTCATAAACTCAAACCAGTATTCACCAACTGAACTATCCCGGCAATGTGAGGAACTCTGTCAATATAAATTCAATTTCGCAAAAATTTATATTACAAACATTAAATTTTAATCACTTGTTACTATACGCACCCCTCTCCCCCCACACATACATACATATATATATATATATATATGTGTGTGTGTGTGTGTGTGTGTGTGTGCGTGTGGAGATTGCTTGCACTAACAATGATTTGTAGACACGGCTGGTAGTAGTTTTGCATTGATTTACAGAAATATACGTAAATTGCAGTTTTAATTGAAAATTAACACCAAGGAATGTTTTCTGCAATTATAATATGTACATAAAAGAATATTTAAAACTGCAGTTTTTAAATAAACATTTAACAAAACATTTGAAGCCCTTATTTGAATAGTGGTCCAACTCCATTCTTGTTCATTTTGAGATACAGAGCCTTAAAGGTCTAATGAGTGCTGTGAAATGACTACTGAAGTCTGATTTGTAATGCCCTCTGTTGGCAGCAGAAATAAGGTGGAGGTGTACCAGTTTAAAAATAAGATAGAAATGACTTGTATGAACATGAAAGTGAGGCTAACTCCATTTTTGTAAAAAGTGGGGTTGGACCACTATTCAAATAAGGCCTTCATTTATATTTCCCATAAACAGAGACAAGAACAGGAAAAATAAATGACAGTTAAAAGTTTACATTATATTTTTCTAAATTTCAAGCTTCTAAACACACTTTTTAAAAATTATAATTATAAATTTTTTATGCCCCAAAATTTGTAAATATTGTCCCTGTATACTGACAGATACGGATAGATATTTTACCCAATTGTACTGTAGAAATGAAATCAATGTAGCGTAGCAAAATAAACGTTGTATTCAATGAGCAATTTGTGTTTACTTTTAAACGGTTTTTCAATTTTTTTAGCACAAATATTATTAGATTTAAAACGTTTTCTCCCCATACTTTGCATAATACTCCTGTATTGGTGTCAGAGGCGTTTTTGGCATTTTTATATGCAAACATTGTAACCCTTGACTCACATAGGATACTTGTACCTGCATACTTCTGACAATAGAGCTTTACCTTGAAAATAAACCCTATTGAAATGGCCCACAAACATAAGAATCCGAAATTAAATCCAGCCTTGCGCCGAGCGTTACGTATGTCAAGGTCGGGTATGGTGCTAGCCCAAAAACCCCTCAAGTGTGAAAAAGTTTTCCACTATGCATCTGTATTTAAGACGCTTTGCAAGTGGAACACGAACGAAACAACTTTTTGAGATCAAATCATGGCACATCAAAAGAGCGATTAACTTGTTTCAACATGGCTACAGAGTTTCATAACGTTTGACGCATACAATGTGAATCAGTCAAAACGATTGTACATTGAGGATTTATATATTTAAAGTTACACGAGAAAGGTTGTTTACCACGTAATTGTTATTAGCACAAAGTGCTATTGTTCGCACTTTGACAGAGTAGCGTTTCTGGCTTTTACAAAAATCGCCAAGAGTTCCAATAAAACGCAAAAAATAGCAATACCTTGGCAACGTTTAACGGAAGAAGAATACTTGATGATATTTAAAATGTCCAACCGTGTCTTTTTTATAGTTTGTATTTTTTTTAAATTAATTTAAAAATATTTATATATCAAACGTAGAAAAAATGTTGATAGCTATATTAAAGTGTTTATAATTTTTATTTGTTTATTTATGTATTTATTGAAGCGAAAAGAACGTAAATATTTACTTCTTGAAGAGGAAAGTTCCTCGCTGTATCTTCATCATTAGACAGCCATTGTCAGAACTGAAAGAAAAATGATGTCTTCCTCAAGGGAATCTAACGCGAAATCTCCACAGTCGGATCTTTTGTTAACTTCGACAAAAAACTAGTGAAACTAGTCGAGGTGTTTCTAGAAAATATTCAGTTAATAAACATCTGATTTGAAACGCCAGATGCATTCAAATTACAACTTTCCAAAATTTCTGGCTGTGTACCAAGAAGTTTGTTTTCAATATGTTCAAATTTTCACACTGAAAAACACAAACACATACGCATTGATATAAATATCTTAGTAGTTTTATAATTAATGCTTCATATTATTGTTTTTATGTTTGGTTGTTTACGTATCTGATTTATGTAAATATTTGACTCATGAAAAGTTGTACGGCCTTCTTTCTAAGAATAAGTGCAATAAAAATATAAGAGAAATATACTTTATGTTAACATATAAATTTTAACTTCCCGTATTCTTCAAATTCCTTTGAGATGATACTGAATAATTCGCTTTACTTCTAATACAGAATAATTGTAATAAAAATACCAGTGAAATATACTTTATGCTAGCATATATATTTTAACTTTCCGTATTCTTCGAATTCCATTTAGGTGCTACAGAATAATTCATTTTATTTCTAATTGCAATAAAAATATCAGAGAAATATACTTTATGTTAGCATATATATTTTAACTTTTTATGTTCTTCAAATTCTTTTGAGATGCTACAGAATAATCCATTTTATTTCTTATAAAGAATAATTTTAATGAAAACACTAGAGAAATATACTTTATGCTATCATATATATTTTAGCTTTCCGTATTCTTCAAATTCCTTTGAGGTGCTAAAGAATAATTCGTTTTATTTCTAATAAAGAATAATTGTTTTATTCCTGATAAAGAATAATTTAATTTATTTCTAACACGATAAAAGGATTTTTAAACCAATACAATTGTTTAAAAACTAGTTAAATTAAATTGCTTTATTTAAAAATAATAAACATAATAAATGTATCTACATTTACAGTTTTAGTATCTTTTATACGTTAACTAGAAATATTTGCCTCGATGCAAAAGGGAATACCAACTTTTGGAATCAATATCACTTGAAAATCCAGAGCAGGTAGCGAAAACTATGTCAAGGATTTTGACTTACATAATTCCTGTAACTGCGATATATGTTCACCGCTTAGTTATTTAAATACTTTTAGAATGACTTTTAAATAATTAGCTGACAATTTTATTCATTTTTTTCTCTTCTATTGCAGCCAGTTAAATGGGGAACACCATAAGTGAAAAGGTGGAGCACAATTTTAGTTCGAAACTTTTAAAGATAACATCGAGAATAATAGGAAAAAACACTTAAACTGTCAAAAAGTTAATTAACTTCGTGTTATTAAATAATCTCATTTGTTTAATTTGTTTCGTACTTATAAATTTTATTTATTTTTAATGCATCAATATCCTCTTAGAATACTTTCAAAAGATTTTTCATACAGACTAGGTTTTTCTTGTGTTACAACCCTCAGCATGATTCCAATGCATCAATTCCTTATTTATAACGATTAAATTAAAAAGGTTTAGCCTCGTTTGAAAAAAAAAAGTTATTCACATGCTTGATTTATTTACAGCAGCGTTTAATTTTATTAATTTTCTGATAGTTGAATGAAAAAAATATTATTTTGACAAATAAAAACTTTTTTTTCAAGACCTTAAAAACAACTCTCTATAATTGCAAAAAATGCCTGATTTCCTTTAGACTAAACAACTGCTTGTTATGAAAAGTTCGATGATAAGAGGTGGTAACAGAATATAATAACAAATGAAAGTTTAATTATGACGAGACTTGAACGTGATTTAAAAAAAATATGCAGATCAAGATTAAAATAACCAACATTAATGTAACCTAGTTTACAAAACATATGCTAACAGGTTGGTTCTTTTATTAGAACCCTGACGTTAAATTTGAATTGCTCAACCCGTGCTCTAAATACCACTTAAATGTTATTTCTAATACCCCCTTGCGGGAAGTTCCAGACTAGGTCAGCACCACAAGGGTCGGAATCCATCTTATCTAGTTGCCACCTCAACTTTGACCGAACATCCCCAGGGGCGACATCTGGGGGGATCGTAACCTCTCGCACCCTCTCTGACCTCATAGAGTACCTTTCCGGTCTACGGATTTAACACGCCCATATGCGGCCTAGACACGGAGGTATTTTAATGGCGAGTCGGGGTTCGACCCGAGCACCCTCAGCACCGAAAGCCAGCACGCTCCCACAAGTCCACCTCGATCCCACGACTTAAATACTACTTCAGTACTAAAATTACAGGTGTTTGGATTTATTAAACGCATCCTAGTACGAAACTCTTCGACTTTATGCAAGAACTTTAAGTTATCAAAATATTTTTATTTCCAAAAATATAACCTTGAGAAGAAGAGGGATTATATTCGAATATGGCGGATGGTCCTTAAGTAATGCCCGAAAAAACGATTATGATCCATCTGTCAAACGAAGATCATCGAAGGGAAAAAATCTTTTGATATTATCAAATGAATAAATGAAATATGATCAGATCATCATCCCATATCGTTGATTTTGGAGACGAAAATGGAGAAACAGGGAAACAATCAGGGAAACAATCGAAATAACACTTCTTTAACATCGCCAGAATAGTTCATTAGACTGAATACCAGAAGAATTTAGGTGACATAAGTTCAAATCACACTTCTGGAAGATGGCTGTTACAAACGCCTGAACAAAACCAAGAAACATCTCGGTAGATATATTGTATAGTAACACTTATTGGGCATTATATAAATAAATGAATAAATAAATAAATAAATAAATAAATATATATATATATATAAATAAATTATTTATATATATATATATATATATATATATATATATATATATATATATATATACAGTTGGCTCTCTGTTTAACGACGCTTTACTTAACGACGATCTCTATTTAAGGACGATATTTCCCAGTCCCGGCCCTTCCGACATTATGGGAAATGTTACTTTATCACAAATTCTGTTTAAGGGCGATCTCTACTTAAGGACGATTTTTCACGGTCCCTTGAAAGTCGTTAACAGAGAGCCAACTGTGTATAAATATATATATATATATATATATATATATATATATATATATATATATATAATGGGACTTTAATAATGACGAACATTTGTTTCATACACGTTTAATGATTAGTAGAACGAAAAAAGAAAAGTAGAAATTTAAAATTTATTGTAAAGAAATTATAGTGTTCAAAAATGACAAACAAAGACGACAAACTGATGGAATAATAACTGTGATCTGAACATCCCCCAGTGATGCATAATTCAGCAAACAAAACTCTAAAATTAAAAAAGGGTATCCAATACACGTAAGATTTCTTGTCTTCAATATACATGAATCTCAACAGGCTTTTAACCACTGCCTTTACGTATTAACATTATAAAACGTCTCGAAATGCTTACAAGAGGATTCCAGCGTGCACGGGATAATCCATTTCTTCAAAACAGAACTTTCCTGGTCTAGACGCTTTCATAAAGGACGGGTTTTCGAGTCAATGGCCTATCTAGGTGATTTTTCTTCTTTCATATCGCATAACCTTTGATCCTTACAAATAGGTAGCCTTATCGGGGTTACTTAGGGCGAATTGTAGGGAAGTGAAAATGAAAAGAAATCATGATAGATGAGCTTGCAGTTTGCAGAGTCCAAAACATCCCATTGTTTCGCTGACTTATAAGCTTTTTAAAATATTATTTACTTACTTACTTACTTACACACACACATATATATATGTGTGTGTGTGTGTGTGTGCGCGCGCGTATGTAAAAAATCCCATTTTGTAACTGTTTTCAATTGTTTTTTAATAACACTCTATTCGTAATATTTGACACAACCAAGACACAAATTATTTTCTATTGGCCAAACAAATTGAGAAGTGCCATTGGCACTTTTATAATTTTGCTCTTGTTTCTTGCTTTTCCCCTCTGTCTAGGTGCAAACTAGATGACGAATATATGGCACGCATGCCAAAAGGTGGCACGCAAAATAATTTTGATCGCGCTCAGCAAGCCAATTTTTTCAGGAAGTTGAATTTGGACGACGTTAATAGGTTTAAATTAATAGTTTTCTATTCCAGCAGTACATGTAAACAAATGCTTGTTGATTTTAGAAATGCTCTTGAAATTGTTAAAAGTTGAGCAGTTGTTGGTAACAAACAACAAAAATTCCGAATATGGAATAGTGTGTAATTAGAATCAGATATGGATATTTCATTTGCTTATAAAAAATGTACTCTTGTATTAAGCAACCGCCTACTCTTGTATCAAGAGTGTTTTTTTTTTTCTGTAGGAATGCGAATCTTTACTTTCGGAAACGATCTTCACAAGACAGAATTTCATAAATAAAAGCGTTGGTATATCTAGTTTAGCAAGCGTGTTTCTCCAAGTGACTAAATATGAAACAGATGTAAAATATTTGACTTTCGATATTTAAACAAAAGACAACAAAAGTTCCACCAATAAATATTTGATATTGTTTTTCTATTGCTTGTTTTGTACAGCTTCTGTTATTATTATATCTATGTAAATTTTGTTCTGTTAATATCAGGGAACAAATTTTTCAACATTGATAATAATCTTTTATGTCGAGCGGGAAAAAGATAAAATGCAACAAATTGTTTTTAATCTGTTGAAAATTTTCAGAAATTAATTCCAAGAAATGTAGCTTGAAATCTTTTGACAAATATTGCCACAAAAAATATAGTATTCAATATATAGTTTTAGGAATCTGTTTCTCTTAAACTAGGCAACATAATGATTATCGTCGATTTTTATGTACATTTTATATGTCTGTAAATAAAATATGCATAAAAGATGCAACCTTCTTCAAAACAACTGTGAAAGTTTTCTTGTAGTTTATCTTTGCATTTAAAAAGCTAATACGCTTTGCTCATGCAGTAAAGTAGGAAATTTGCGCATAGGAAAAAATATAAAATTCATACGCACTGAAATTTCCTACTGAACAGACGTACTGAAAGAGCCAACAAACATCCAGCTGTTTTAGTAAATAACCGTGCGTATTTCTTTGAATGTAAGCAGCTGAAATTTGAATCTCATTCCCTCGTGACGAACACACATGATTCAGTTTTCATTTCCTGTTATTTCACTTTTCATTTCGTTTTCTTTTTTGGAAATGTTTGAAAATACATAATTGGCGGAATTCTTTTTTATTAAAGGTTCAAAGAACTCCACGTTGTTAAGAAAAGGCTTTTTAACAACGCAAATAGGAAGAAATTTAGAGTTATTACTAGATTGTTCTCAGTCATTGCACTCAAGGAATATGCAAAACGCGTACAAGAATCCCTGTCTCTTCTTCACTCAGACTGCTGTTAATAATAGGGACCCGCGAAAAATTCAAAACAATGATTTACGTTGCATAGCCGGTAATTTTGGAGTCAGCCCAGTGGATGTTCGCCCCAAACGACAGCCTTTTGTTGAATGCAATAATATGCAATCAATGAAAGAGATTATCAAAAACAGACCATGTTTGTGCCTGCTGGAAAGCCTTATGAAGCGTCGTGACGGTTTAGATAGGATGAAGAGATTGGAAGTATTTAAGAATCTAAAGTATTTGAAATGCTGGGGTCCGTCTTGGCTAAAGAAAGTAATTTATTCGGTGCATCCCAAAGCATGACTTTCTAAATCCCTGATTGGACATACAGTTAAATAATCCTTTGTCACTAAACGCAATGGCAGGAGAAAAAGAAAGATGAATGATAGGGACTACACAAGTTTACGATCTGGACTTTTCCCTTTTGACAGTGAAGCATGGGTGATCTATTATTGTTTGGGCTGTAACATCACATGATGACTTAATGACCATGTCAATAAAAAATTATTTTCTTTTCATAAGAGTATTAGAGGAAATTTTAAGTTCAGAAAGAACATGCAACACATTTTTATTTAATGAAACTTTTTTGTATTAAAATTCCTTCGTGAAGTAAACAGATAGATAGATGCTGATAAATTTCGTATGATAAATGCAACAAAAACAAAAGACTTATTTTAATGCTTGAAAAAGCTGATAGAAAACACTTGCCGCTTAGTTTTCACAACAACTTAGTTGATGGCAGAATATATATATATATATATATATATATATATATATATATATATATATGTGTGTGTGTGTGTGTGTGTGTGTGTGTGTGTGTGTAATACATATAATAAGATATTTATTTTATTTTAATGTTACTTTGGGACCATAAAACGCACCCCAATTATAATATATATACATACATGCATATACACACATTCATATATATATATATATATATATATATATATATTCTCTAGAAATATTGCTCATCACCATTTGAATGACCTCTCTTCAGAAATTCATTCATTATTTGGAATTATCGAATTATTTTTACCTTAGCCATTTATAACAGAAATACAATGTAATATTCAGTTCTCTTAACACTGAGAATAATCGACTTAATGACCATGTCAATAAAAAATTATTATCTTTTGATAATAGAGGAAATTTTAAGTTGAGAAAGACCGTGCAGAACATTTTTATTTAATGAAACGGTTTTGCAGTAAAATACCTTCGTGAAGTAAACACATAGATAGTTGCTGATAAATTTCGTATCATAAATGCATCAAAAACGAAAGACTTATTAATGATTGAAAATGCTGATAGAAAACACTTGCTCTTTAGTTTTCACATCAACTTAGTAGATGGCAGAAAATTTGAATATATGTATATATATATATATATATTATATATATATATATATTATATATATATATATATTATATATATATATATATATTATATATATATATATATTATATATATATATATATATATATATATATATATATATATATATATATATATATATATATATATATATATATATATATATATATATATATATATATATATATATATATATATATATATATATACAGAGGCTGTTCACACATTTTTTAGACGATATATATTGTAATCACAAAACTAAATTACATAAAATTCTTGTGTTTTAAATGTTCTATTTGACATCCCTCATTCTGAACTATCTTTCGACACCGCAATTTCCAGGATAATAATGCCTTTTAAAGTGTCAGAAGTGGTATTCTATCCCATTCCTCCTGAACAGGTTTCCAGAGTCCTGTAAGGGTTTTGGGACGACGTTTGGATAATGCAGATTTTAAAATTCCGAAAGCACAAAAATCCATAGGTGATACATCGGGAGATTTAGTAGGGACATCAGTGAAGTGTATGGCCTTAATACCAGTTTTTTGTTCCATTTCTTTTAGGAAATTTACAGTGGATTTTGATGTGTGACCGCTAGCTTTGTCCTGATGGAGTCTCACAGATTGATGGCACTGTGGGTAAAGCGATGGTATTTCATTCAGAAAAATTGGCGATAAAATATGTTCCTGATAGTATTTGGAGTTAATCTTGACATTTTTTTCCACTCCCTTTATTTTTAACTTGCCATTATAAGAAAAACAAGCAACAATCATGAATCCCTTAGAAAAACTTTCTTTCGATTCTTTGAACCATGTACTTAAATTTTTTTCTCCCCTTTTATGATAATAAATGGCTCTTTTTTTGTTGCAGTCATTTAAATACACCCATGATTCATCTAGTGTGACAATTGTTTTCCATTTTTCTTTAGATAAGTGTTTCTCGTATAGAATTCTGCAGCGTGTCCTGCGTTCAGCGATATGATTTGGAAGAAGACGATGCACATTGCGTTTTTTCGCTTTCTTAAGATTTAAATCAACGTTTATCATTTTGTTTACAGTGGACACCGAGCATTTTAATGGTTTTGCAACTGTCCTTTGACTAGGGGGATTTTCTTTTAACATTAAACAACGTACCTTTGCAATAGTCGAAGATGTCCGTTTTTTCCTTGGATACTTGTTTGGAATTTTTGTCCCACTTGAGGCTCCAATTTGACGTTTTTTTCCTTTCTTGTTGACGATATTACCTATCGACGCTTTAGATATCACAAAACCATGACTCTCACATCGTTTTTGGATAACGGAGTATGCATATTTCTCTTCGGAAAGAGCATAAATGTAGCCTTTGAACCACTGCTTTGTTAAAAACGCCATTTTGAATAAAAACAAAACTTTCAAGCCGCAGACGATAATTTTGACTTTTAAAAACATAGTACAATTGCAATTATTTCTTTTGCAGCAAACGAATTTTTATTACCGCTTACCAAAATCGTCTAAAAAATGTGCGAACAGCCTCTGTATATATATATATATATATGCTCTCTGAAAATATTGCTCATCACCATTTGAATGATTTCTCTTCAGAAATTCGTTCAGTATTTGGAATCATCGATTTTTTTTACCTTAGCCATTTATAACAGAAATACAATGTAATATTCAGCTCTCTTAACACTAAGAATAATCGTCTACGATAATTCTTTTAATAGAAGTTTATGCAAGTTTAGTAATGACATCTGTCCTGCAAAGTTTAAAGTTACAAAGTATTACATATATCTCTTCATGAGACAAAGCGAGAAGGAATGGGTGGAAAATTATTATAATGCACGGTATATTCCATTTTTTTTAAGTGCCAAGTAGATCACTGACACACCTTTCATTAACACAACCAGTTTAATAACGAATTCCTTCCGTCTAAGTTTTGGTCGAGTTTTTCAAGGTCCCTTGGCCATTCCGCATTCTCAAAGGCCATTAAGCATTTGAACTAGCAGTCAAATCTCAAGTTTAGAACGCCTGATTCAGGAATATAACTGCAATGTGGGATGGTTGAAATTCAAAGTGAAACAAAGACCGTTTTCAATGCCATATACATACCACGGAATTTTAGAGAAAGATTAAGCCTTATCAAATATTTATGCTAACAGCCGTAACTTATATCGACCTTTAAACAGTAATTATAAATCTTATTACATAAATCAATGAAGGCGAAATTAAATCTGAAACACGTTTTAACCGATTTAGAGTAAGCAATTTATCTTAGCAATGGGCCTACTTTTTTCGTTTGTTGCCTGTACACGATTCCAAAAAGAAATATGCGAATTGATCACTGGTTTTCAGACAGATTTGTATAAGGTAAAATTAAAGTAAAAGTACAGCACTAAAACGTTGTCTATAATTTTTAGGCTTACTTCCTCTTCCTAACTTGAAATCCTCAAAAATTTGACTAATTTTAATCAATTTCCGGTTTTCTAAATAGCATGAAATAAAAAAATGCAAACGTATTGTGATTTTTCTCCCTTTTCAATTGTTTAAGCGTTGCAACAGCAGAAAGGATCCTATGTTTATAAGGATAGGGGAGAATCGAATTTCATACATCCACAGAACTAGACTAGAAGTCTGTGTGAAACATGAAATATGAACAAGAAGTCTGTGTGAAACATTGAGAACAGCTCAGTCATATATATTTTTTCATACAAAATGTTAGAGCTAATAGCTTTGGGAATTGGAGCATGTCAAGAAATGTCATGTATTAAAAAGCTAGAAATAATAGAACTGAGATTAAAACTCTATTGCTTCAACTTCTTAACTATACATATCATTTTTGGGATACGAAGTTACCTTGAAAAAATGCGTAATAATTAGCAAAAAATGGACGAGATGTACTTTCCTACTTGTGAAATTATCTTGCTTATTTTCATACAGTAGTTTTTTCTGACAGGGATGCTTTAAAAATATCAGCCTAAACTACGTATACATTTTGTAATATTTACTTGAAATAAGAAGTGAAACTTTTATATATATATATATATATATATATATATATATATATATATATATATATATATATATATATATATATATATATATATATAATGTAAGAGTCTATTCTATAAACATGGAAAAACCATATAACCTAAGCCCTTCAAAGCCCTATATTTATGATTACATAATTTTTATTTTTATTTATTTATTTTTTGGATGATATGAAGTTAATGGTTCAGATCTCTTTTAATGGCAAAATATCTAAAAATCGGAAACAGCTTCTTTACATTAATTTTGTTTGTTAGAATTTAACTCTTTCTACAGCTTAAAGCAACCTTAGGGTATATTAGTCGTAATTATGGAGAAAAAGAGTAACGACACACATGCAGTATCCATTTCAACAAACAGAAAAATGATTACCTGGAAAACTAACCCAAAATATTCACTACAAGCAAAGTGTGACTAATAATCGAGCAGTTATGTCTAATGACCATCTATCAGTAGACATTAAAAACTATTTTGTTGCTTATGCGCAAAAAGAAGGCGTAAACAAGAAAAATATTACAGACCTGATTGAAAGACTAAATAAGGTAAAAAAAAAATGGGAATAAAATAAGCGTAAATTGTTTACAGTGAAGCTGAAATCCGCAGATTAAAATCGCATTAATTTTGATCGTGATACATTAAATTTCCATTACGGGTGTAAAGGTAAGGGTCGAATCTTCGCTTTTGCATTCGGGACTTTCTCGTGAGAGGAAAACAAAATCTTTTATTTTCTTCAGAGTTACAGAAAATCCACACACAAAAAAAAAACCTTTTCAAATTATTTTCCTTACTACGACGTATTTCTAGACATTGTTTATTATTTGAATTATAGGGAATACGATAATTATATCTCAGTAGGGCAGAATGGATAAATGCTACCAGACTTACTTTAGAAGAACAAAATCTAGAGCAAAATTTATAAAAACCTATCAAGAATGAAAATTAAAAATACCATTTCTGTTAGAAGACATTAAGAATGCATAAGAAAGTTTACCAATGCGGGACCCATGAAAATATTCGTATTTAAGGCTACTGTATACTAATCCTTGGATTTGTTCACCTTAACGTTAACCCATGGAGAAAAATTTGTCCAAGGATTGCCAACTGGGATTTAAAGATTTTTTTCTTAAAAATTGTATTCCGTAATAGAGAAAGAAATTCTACACTTTGGGGGCATTTTCGTTTTTTTTAAATGCAAATAATATTTTAAAATTTAAATTATTCGGGGGGGGGGAAATCTAGTATAGTGTGTTTTAAACGCTCCTAAATTCTTTTTGTGGACAAAATTTATAAAATGAATCATGTTACAAGTTTCAGAAAAGTTAAGGCTATCTGAAAATACCATTTTTATTGGATTATCAGTATTTATGTAGCTGTACAAAATGTGTCTACTATTTTGTAAATAGTAGACACATTTTCTCCATAGGTTAACACTGATGGGAGCGAATCCAATAGGGTTAGCACACAGCAGACTTAATGAGCGAGAATCGCTGATTGCTTTCACAGAGGGCACTATATAGGTGACCCAATACCACCCTCTGGTGCCTCCTCGATTTTGACCGAGCACCCCCAGGGGCTTACGCCTAATAATGAATGCCAAATAATTTATGCCAAAGAATTCTGCACTTTAGTTATTACAAAAAAAATCCTGATAAATAAACTACTCTACTTAACTACGTAGTTTTTGAATTAATTGAGCCCTGCTTTGCTGTACTGTACAGTAGAAATATTTCGTATCTAAAAGTTACATATCCTACACTAAAGGAGAAAAATTAAAAGTAGCGTTTCAGTACCTGTAATAAATGAAAGCTAATTAATAACTATTCTCTTTTAAGAGAAACGAAAAAAATGTCAAGAAGTAATGATGAACTGGAAAACACTAGTTTACGAAACAGTTCTCGCAAAAAAATGTATTTTCAGCCCTAAAATGCTTTAAAGCAATCTTGTCTGATATTTTAATAAAAAAATAATTTAACTTTATTTAGTATTCCAGAGTAGGTTTTATAAATAAACCAAACTTCTACACTTCAATGATTTGTTTGCACATACAAGTGAATGCAATTTTATCGTTGATTGACAGCCTTTTATAAAATATTTAGAGCAGAGTCCGAAATTTACAATGAAACTTTCTGTCATTAAAAATCTTTCTATAAAGCTTTTCAATCACTCAAAACGAAAATTACGAAAGGGGAAATCTATTATTACACATTAGACAAATGCATAAATAAATTTCAAAATTACCTGAAATTAGGAGGTATCAGTCAGAAATTATTTCTCCTTTCTGCTTACGAAACGCCATCCATTTTTTTATTTATTTATTTATTTTTTTTATATATATACAAAGAAATAGGAAGCTTACAAACCACTTCTGTCTTACACCATCGTCCAAGTTGTTTAGCGGATATGATTCTCATTGCATTACGTAAACAACGGAACTCACTTGAAATAACATTTGTCAGGGAGTAAATAAACAATGCGTCATACTGCAAAGTAATGACCCTATACACCGACAACTGAAGTGCCTGGTCGTTGACAATGCGATTCCGAGGACTCAGTTTTTTTCTTTTATTTATTAATTTACGACCTCGGCAAGGGGGAAAAACACTAGAAGAATATTTCATTTCATACAAGGAGGTTTCCCCTTCCCTTCACATGTGCTATAGGTATAGTAACCTACATTCAAATTTATTGTTCGTCTATTGTATGATACAGCTACGTCCGTAGAAATTATTCAGTAAAATTAATTGGGTGGGGATGTTCTGTCACGAGAAGTTTTTATGCAGTTTAAGTCAGACAATTGTTTTAATTTTAATTTATTAGGCATTAAAACTTGATAACGTGCATCAATACATAAGCGCGATATATATATAAATATATATAGTATATATATTATTTATAGTATATATATATATATATATATATATATATATATATATATATATATATATATATATATATATTTGTGGCTTGGTACAAGAAGTGCCTAAGTCAGTTTTTTCCAAGAGGGCTTTGTTTGCATATGTCTCTTTAAAAAATATTATTTTCAATGTAAGAAGTAGATAAATCTGTCCGATGATTTAAAAGTGTTTTCTAAACCATTGTACAGACTTGGGTACTTCTTACATTGAAAGTAATATTTTTTTTAAAGAGATATAAGCAAACCTCTTAGTCACCTTGGAGAAAACTGACTTGGGCACTTCTTGTACCAAGCCACACACACACACATATATATAAATAAATATATATATAAGAAAAAGATGATAGAGAAAACCAGTAATAGCTCTAAAGCTACTTGCAGCCAGGAACAAATAACATGAAAACAAAAGTATGAAAGAGGTTTTAGACAGCATTTCTTCATCAGCGGTGTCAATGCTGTCTAAAAACCAATGGATTGTTTCCGATGAGTATGATCTATACAATAAACACACTCAGACACAGTACAATCCATGAAAAACAGAAGAATTGATTAAAAATTGAATAAAGATTGAATAATAGTACTATATATATATATATATATATATATATATATATATATATATATATATATATATATATATGCGTGTGTGGGGGGGGGGGAAATCAAGCAAGCCGCTTACCGTGGGAATCGATCAAGCGGGCTCACCGCTAGAGGGCGCAGCTGCGAACGGGCACAGGGGAATGACCCGACAGTTCGATTTGTGCTCGCAGAGTAGACGGACGGATTGACTTTGGTTTTTCACGTCGGAAAAGACCCCGCGGATTCACGCTGGTTCTCGCGTAGGAGACCCACGTGGAGTGAAGGCAGGGTCCAGTGCTTTGACAGCAAGGACGTGAATGTGCCTGACGTCACACAGACTATCTAGCTTCTCTACAATTCTTACCTGTAAATATTTTGCATCCCACCATCGTTTTGTGAATAAAGAAATTTATCGTGTTCAAGTGAACGTATGATTTCCAACCCAATCACACACACATTTACTGTCTCATCTGAATTTAGGAAGAGAAAAAAAAACCCTTAATATTATACTAGAATTATTAAGAATAAGAGAAAAGACCCTATTCAAATTTCTTAAGGAAATTCAGCTTTCTTCCTCAACAGCAGATCTAAAAAATGCCCCCACAGTAAGCCAGGGAAATTGCTCAAAGCCTTGGCTTATTATGCAGGCGTTGGCTAGATCTGCTTCAGAGGATGAGATAAATTTGCTTTAGAAAATGTAACTGAGTCTTTTTTGCTTTTAAGTATTACAGTGGAGACTACATCGATTGTTCCCCGAATCACCGTTTTCTCGTATGGGTCGTTTACTTCATCCAGCCCCAACGATAATATTCTTTTGTTTTATTCCTTCATTTATCGTTCAGTGCAATAGGTTCCTTTGAAAACGATAGATCGATGTTCCACTTTATATAATATTATGATTTTGATATTTCCTGATTAGTTTTGCGAATTGTGAAGGAGATTATTTTATAGTTCTCAATATCCTTCATCGTGAATATTTATTCCTAACGATCCACAATCGTACTTCCAAACGGCTGGGTTGTTTTTGTACCGACAGTCTCTCAGAACTGGAAACTCGGTTTCCTGAACTCGAAGCCACTGTGTTACCAATTAAACTACTCAGGCGATATAAATACATCATATTTTTTAAAATTTCATCACTCACTCTATGCATAATCCTTCTTTACGTATAACCGTCATTTTATCTAAAAGATATTTTGAGGTCATGCAAATTGAATGAATATGAAATTTTAGTCAGAGAAATAGACTACGCATTGTCAGGACGCTTCAACGCAGTGTTAAAGTTCAGGGTCAGACGGAACATATTCTAACAAATACTGCTATATCATTCCAGTAATTGTGCAAAATGAGGTAAGTGAAAGTAACATAATGATTTCAAAACCTTCTATTTACGAAAAGAAACCTTTTGAACTAGCATTATTAACATCATTAGCAGACTTTCTTGTGATTCGAAAAGCAGAGAGGTAACCGTCTTTTTATTTGTATGACCAAAACAAGTTTTATGATTCTGAAAAATTATTGAAAAATTTAGTTATACTCGTCTATTATGCAAAACAAACACTGGTAAAACAAAGTTGATACATGCTCTCTCTTTCGGTTGTAGCAATTTAATCATATTTTTTAATGAAGTTATTTACAATGATGTTTTCAACTGCCCGCGAATACCTAGTACCTCAGAAGCATCATTTGCAGAGGTTAAGAAATGTTAATTTAAGAGTTATTTTATTGCGACGTATGCAATAACAGCTGGAACTGCAAAGTTTGTACGCATGACGGGTTTAGTTATAATAAAAAAGTTCCTTTTTGTAAGAGAAATGTCAAGTAATTTAAACTCTTAAATTATTTTATACCATTACACGATATTCACGAATAACGAATTTTAATTCTGTTAAACGAAAAAAAAGATACAATTAATGTCTTCATTCACACATATTATATCTTTACTAAAAAAATATTGTATCTCTTTGAAAAAAATTTCAACCAGTTTAAAAAAATGTTACGTTAAAAATTATAAGGACAAATTTTCCCATTTTTTCAGAAAGAAATAATGCATACTTATATATTCCAAGTGGATGTCCATAAACTTTCCTTAAATTAATTTAATTAGGAAATTCTACCACCAAAAACATATTTTGCGAATAACAGAGAGTTTCTAATGCACTTAAATTAGTTACTTTTATATTCTGTCATTACTAAATTTATCAGTGAAAAATTGTACCATTTACGATATAATGTTTTAAGTCATTTATATTTATATTGTGGGTCCGAGGTAGGCTAGTGGTGGCGCGTTGGGTTTCGGACGAGGGTCTCAGTTCGAATCCCGACGAGCTCCATTAAATACCTTCGTATCTAGGCCAGTTAAAGAATAATAAATCCGTTGACCGGAAAGTCATTCTATGAGGTCCATGGGTGGGGGGAAGGTATGAACCCTGCAGATGTCACCCCTGGTGGTGCTTGATCAAAATTGTAGTGGTTCCAGGTGGTTATGTTAGTTTACCTATACAGTGCCTTGATTGTAAGCTAAAAAGTCTCTAGGTTCACCTACACAGTGATCCCATTGTAAGCAAACAACGAACATCTTTAGCGGTTGCTTCTCGGAGAATGTCAAAACACCCGGCTTGCAATGGGGCGATACTTGTACCCTTATACGAGTATGAATAGAAACAAAATAAAGGGAGTTTAGTTAAATGCTAGTGTCGGGTTAAGGAATAATAAGTTTGCTAATTATTAGAAGTTTGGTGTAATTCTTTCTAACCTGCAAATAGTTATTGGTTCAATACGTGACGAGCCAAGTTTAGCGAAATAATGTTTAAATGGATCTAGTTTCTGTTTAATCTTTACCTAGTATTTCGTGGTACAACATAGATAGACTGGCAAAAACAAAACCTTACACAACGTATTGCTTTCCAGAATTTTCCTTTAATTCGAATGATGAATAAATTTATCTCAAATAGCATCATAATAAAGACCTTACAAGCATCCGCTTTACCGCATTAATTATTGGAAGACATCGCTCATAGGAAATATTTATTTGAAACAGGAAGGAATCACTTTTAGTTTCTGTTTGAATCACCAAAGCATGTGATGTTTCAAGGTGGTGTACTTCCGTCAGGCCTTGTGTGACCTATAATTCTGGGATGTGTTTCGACATATTAAGTAGCTTTGAAGTAATTATATTCATTATCCTGAATTAATAGGAATGCTACTGTAAACATCAAATGTGCAGAAAGCATATTTTAGAGGAAACCTCATTTGAGAACTTCAAATCCATGCAGATTTCAGTGAGATGAATTAGTACATAATGCTTCATGTTACCTTTTTAGATTTTATCGGACATAATGGAGAAAAAAATATCAAGGTAGAAAATTCGGCATATCTTACTGAAACAAAAATTGTAAAAAGGAAAACAGGTGATACACTAGTGGTACCCAATTAAATTTGAGAGTTAAATCATCTTTAATTTTAACTTTCGTTATAAATTTTGTGGTGGAAATTATGGGTGTAAAGTTATGGTGAAAACGTTCATAAAATGATTATTATTAGATTTATTATACGGCACATCTTACTAAAAACGAACGAAACTTTTGAACTTACAAATAATATGAAGGAATTAAAAAGTGGTACATTAAATACTTACGAAATAAATTTTGACTATTCAGTGTTTTTTAATAAATAGCGATTGGTTTAATATCAGAAGTACCCAAACATGTACTTTGCTTAAGAACTTCATAGAAATAAATAAAATATCTATATTGTAATTAAAATATTTTTATACAGATATTTGAAAAAAAATTAATCTAAAATTAATCTCTATCAGCGATATTTAAATGCTTAGTACTTGATGAAAATGGAATTAAATTATTTTCGTAATAGTTTTTTTATAGTAGTTTATCAATTTAAATGCCCAGTACTATAAATTGATTTGCAGCATAAAACATTTCTATATGTTTGGAATAAATGTAAATTATTTCGAATATCAGATTCTTTGTAAAAAACAGAATCACAGTTTGTTAAAGTTTCCAAAGATTAAAACATTACCCAAGTGCTACGCATTTATAACAAGACTAGCTGAATACCCGTGCTTCTCTACGGAGTATATTTCAGGATAATTAAATAATGAAATTGCTTTTTAAAGGATTTCCTTATAAACAATATTTTTTGTTTCTTCATTGGGCGGAACTAATATTACCTGGCTTGTCCGCGAACTTACGCGTGAGCAAGCTACGTAATACTAACCGTGGGAGAAACAATTTTCTCTTAAAACTACGCCAGAGTATTTTAAAGTTTGGCCTTGAGACTTATTTATCGAAGACTTATTTATCATGACGAAGCATACTTTGAGGGGAAATTTCAGTTTTATATATAGGTTTAATTTAATATCCATAAAACATACTAATTTGAATAAAATTCTTAAAAAACTTCCATCTCAATAAGTCTAGGGGTTAAATGTTATATTTTACTGTATTTTAATAATTTTTGTCAATTTATTTCATTGTTATGCACGTTACGCAAAATTAATTTAATGTATCGCAAAAAGAAAAAACCACGTGATCAGCATTTAATAAATTAAATTCTAAAAAGTAATCTTTAAAATTTCACCAAACATCAGAAAATGGAGGTAAAGATTCGAAAAAGATTTCATTTTAAAGGAATTTTTATTACCTTTCTCGTGATGTAAATTTTATAACCCTCAAATTATTATTTTAAATGCAAACTTAAAAATTTGTTACAAAAACAGCTTAAAAACTTAATTTAAAGAGATCTAAAAAGAATTTCTCAAAAATTTAATTCATCCCGGTGTTTTGAATCAATGCACAATATAATTTAATATAAGTAAACAAGCAAAATATTTGTTACATGTATTGGGATTAAATTATTTCTTTCATGGATTGCTTGACTTTAATTTTATAAAGCATTTCTTGCATTGTCATTCGTGCTACATATAAAAACATCATGATATTGGAAACTGTAACACTGCAGTATACAAGTGCATATGTAGCATCTATAGACACCATTTTAACATTCACTTTTTTAGAATAACTTTAAATAGAAAAGTATATTTGAAACATAAAAATATCTGCTACATGCTTCATGATTTTAGTTCACCTCAAATTCCATTACAATTTCACTTTTTATGCATGAGATAATAAAAAGTATCCTTTTTAATAATCATACTAAAAATACATATATTTTATATTTACTGTTGATGACATTAAAGAAGCGGGTTGTTCCTCTGATACATTTCCCACAAGTTCCTTCTAAGTAAAACTACATAAAATTGTTAATTTTACAAGTTTTATGAAAAATCGAAGCATTATATAATTTTTTAGCTTTAATATATATATATATATATATATATATATATATATATATATATATATATATATATATATATATATATATATATATATATATATATATATATATATATATATATATATATATATATATATATATATATATATGTATGTATATATATAATTTATGCTATCGATATCACTAACAAAACTTCACAAGAAAGAACGCCTCTTCTAAAGAATTAATTACTTATAATTAATTCATGAAATAGCTATTCAGCAGCAGAATCATTCAAAATATTACTTACGAAATTATCCATGGTTGAATTTTCCTGGGTTATTGTCAAATCACAAATATGTAGAGCTCTAAACAAGTGGCGTAGTCTAAAAGTAAGTGTGGATCGGTATCTAATATCTTCAAACTGAATGGGACATATCAGAAGCTCGTGGCTATTATAAAACCTCTGATTTTTCTGCTTCTTATGCTCGACAGATTACTTTAAACTGAAATAATATATCTTGATTGAGGTGTTACTGACAATCTTTCATTTGAGTAACAAAAAAATAAACATTTAAGTTCGAGTCCTGTTTCTTTTTGCGCAAGAAAATACGGTTCAGTCTCTTGTCCAAAGATGCGCAGAGAAAATAAATATCACTGTTATTTGTTATGAGAACTTTATAGCAATATTATAACAGAACTTTTAATGAAAGGAGACTACATAGTTAGGTTCCTTATGATACATGTTGACTGAGGGCTATCAAAGGGACGCTTTGAAGCATTAAGTAAAAAATTCTATAAAAGAAAGCAATGAAACGATGTGTAATTCTTCCGGTTTCTTTTTGCAAGGACATATCCTGTAAATATTTCGTCGTCATCATATATATTTAGGTTAACATCCCGTTCTGAAGTAATATCTGACTCAAACTCACGTGAAACCTATATCAGGTGGTTTTTAATAACAATTTCACCTGGAATGTTATAGAGATAAAATCTACAACCAATTAAACAGTTTATTTGGTTGTTACTATCTGCCAATATGACAATGAAATCGTACCACGATTATTTCTGAAAATATAATCTTAAGATACAGATACAAATATGGAAATATTGGATACGCAAAGGCACACAGAACATTTCGACAATCAAAATGGAGTGATTTTAGTGAAATGTTTATGAGCCTGTATTTAATTGCAGAATAGAGATATATGCAAAATATTTATATACCAGTAAGTAAATACATTATACATTATAAAGTAAAAAGGACGAATTATGTTAAAAATTTATTTTAACATAATTCGTCCCCGTATTATGTTATTATTTATTTTAACATAATTCGTTCCGCTTAGCCCGCGGAAAACATTCCTGGTTTCCGCGGGCTAAGCCCAAGTGCAAAATATTTATATACCAGTAAGTAAATACATTATATGTTATATTTAAAGTAAAAAGGACGAATTATGTTAAAAATTTATTTTATTATAGCAATTAAGTTATTTTCAAAAACTTATGTTTGATACTATATGTCAGTTAGGTACATATTTCCTAAAATCTAATACATTTATCTGTTCCAAATTTAGTATGGTAACAAAAAATATATCATTTGACAATAATACAAGGTATTTTGTTTCTAGGTGTAGTGAAATTGTAGTAAAATTCAAAATAACAAAAAATATGTAATTAAAATTTTTATGTTTTTTGAAGTTTTCCTCTAAAAAATTTTTAATTCAATTTTTTTTAACCTAGAAACAAAATACTTCGTATTATTGTCAATCAATATATTTTATGTTACCATACCAAATTAGAGAGTGATAAATATAATAGAATTGTAGAAAAATGTACCTAACTGACGTATAGTATCAAGCATTTAACAAGTTTTTGAAAATAATTAAATTGCTACAATAAACTAAATTTTTAACAAAATTCTTCCCTTTCCCTTTAAATATAAAATATAATGCATATTTGCATATTTTTAGTCTTCAAAATATATAAACAATTTATGCTTAGATATCAGTAACAAAATTTCACAAGGAAGTACATCTCTTCTAAAGAATACTCCTTATTCTAGACCAACCATAGTATTAAAATTATAATTATTAAATTATCATTGAACAAACCTATCGGTATATTTATTTTTTCGTAACAAACAACAATTAATAGGAATTAGGAAATGAAACACAGCATTAGCTGGGGAACAGGGTGCAGTTATATAAGCATTGTGACGTCTCGCATGTATCGTGCGTGTTCTCACGACTTGCGAAGATTCCTTCAACAGCTGCAGGATTAAAAACACCTCCATGCGTTCCCACTGCATTCTAAAATTCTGTGGGGGTTAAAAGGCTATCACATACGGTTTCACTGCCAAAGGCTAACATTCCTGGTTTCCGCGGGCTAAGCCCTCAAGTTTCATCATTACCGACAGATCTGGAATCACCCGCCATTTCCCTCGTAAATATGTCCGTTCAGGGTCGTCAGTCAAAACATGCTGACGTTATAGAAGCGATATGTTCCCACAAAAATGCCACCAGAATCCAAGACTGTCAGCGTGCACGAAATTCCTCGTTTCCCCCTCTCTGAAAATCCCGCAATTTCTAAGGCGGCCGCCACCGACGAAGACTTCAAGCAGGGTTTATATGTGAGACTCTGTTATTTTTTTGGAGAGCCCCTGTAACATCTGGGCCCGAACGGCTGTGCAGACTGAGTTTGCCGCTATTAAAATCTTTTGCGGTAGTCTGGTGATGCTTTAACCTACTCGAACCAACCTCTTACTTGTTACGTTTTGTGCAAATAAAATTTAAGTTTTTCGTTACTTCTGGCCTGCTATTTTATACCACTCGGATACCACGCCAGTTGAACACGTTTCTGTATCAGGATGCCACAGCGTAAATAGCACAAATATTTATTATATCATCTGTCTTACAACGGGAATCAACCTCTCGATTATAGTACACTTAACCCCTATTAATTTGAGCCAACAAATTCATGGTTTTGAACGAAAACCCGAAACATTCGGATAAACCAATATGGTCTGTATGTCGTAAAAAATGAACTATTCCGAGGATTTTTAAACGGACTCCATATAGTGATTTAAATGGGGTTTCATCTAAAGAAAAAAAAATTCACACATACTCGTGTTTCAGTTGGGTCGTTAAGCTTCTGTACGATGTGGACATTTTTACGCTAATTTTGCACTATGCTTGTAGCCTATTTCTTTTGTAATTCATTCACAGATAATAAACAATTCAAAATAGGTGCTAAAAAGACGAAAATAATATTTTTTAACAACGTATGTTTATATTTATAAACGTATAGGATCATTCTGTTTATGAGGTTAATCATTAGAAGTTAAATTTACGTCCATCATTATCAGTAAAAAATATTGTCTTTGTCTTTTTTATTGTTATAGTTCTTTTGAAAAGAAATTAACTTCAAAGCAGTAAAAACTGAACAGTTTTTTCTTTCAAAATATAATTCAATATAATTAATTATCGAAGGCCATAACATAAATAGAATAATTATTAAAAATGAACACTAAACATTTTCGTACTTAATTTAAAAAATATAATAATGAATTGTTCCAGTATAAATTCCTTAATCAACGAGAAAAGTGATACAAAAATATTTAATGGTTTTAAAACACCTTTCATTTTAAAACAATTTTGAATTAGCCATCGAGTTCTTAAAAAAAGCTATAAATATGAACTCAGTATTCATTTGTCAAAATGTTATATAAGCATGCATACAAACTAGAAATATGGAAACTCTCAAATTTATTTATAGATAAAGTGTAGCTAAGAGTTTCTAAGAAAAAAGGATATTCTTAAACCTAAAGTTCCTAGGTTGTATTGCTACAGATAAATATAGCAAAATATTCACTATACATATGCTACATGAAAGTATCTAATACCTTAATTTATGTGAAAGCTATACTATTGTTATTATTATTAAGGACGAAAATTTTGAAAGGCTTAAGTTTTGAAGTATGAATACATTCTTCGTGAATGCGGAATGACATTTTCGTTGCTTCCCTTTAAACTGAAAACGCCGGCAGATATGATTTACCACAACTTGTGCAATAGTTGTAATAACAGATATCTCTCACTCCTTTCAACAACGTCATATCTAAAAAATCCCCGATTTTTAGTTATGCCTGTTTTCCGAATGCCCTGAAAGATATTCCTATAAGTTCGTCATATCTCACCGCTCAATATTTAGCCTCTAGAGAGCAAAATTAATATTTATTTTAAATCCAGTTTATTCCACTTTTAAACTTTAAAATCACTCTCCTGAAAAATCCCGTTTTTTGAGTTATTACGTTGTTGAAAGGATTGAGCGATATAAACATATATAACAATGAAAGTAATAAGGATGCAAAATACAGTTGTACTCGTCATTAATTGGTTCTAGAACGCACAAGTACCGGAAACGACGAATAACGAACGCATTTTTCTCATAAGGAGTAATGTAAATTGAATTAATTCGTTCCTGAAAACCATTTTTACATTTTACTGGGCAATTTATAAATTGATGGGGTTGTTTTTTGATGCAAAATATTTAAAGTAGACAGACATAATTTAAAACAATAATTAGATAAATAAAGTAAAATTCCTCCTCACTCGGCCCGTACTGAAAAGAGTTGATGGCCTAATAGGATAGTGGTGAAGTAGAGGAGAGAGGTTATTGCTTGGAAGGGGAGTCTCCTTCCAATAAAACATCAGGCGCTCGCGTAGGGATTCTGTCTCTTAATACCTCCGATCCCTGTTGTAGACTCAGATTTGGGGAGCTTTACTACAAAGCTATCAAGAGAAACTTTCTTCTGCTTACGTTTCGGTTTGGTTTGGAGCGCTACGGTCAACATTTAACCACACGAGAGCTCATTAGCCCGGGACCTACAGTTTGAAGCCGATTCCGAACGGGTACAAACATCCATGCTAACAGTGGGACTCGAACCCACAGGATCTCAACCGAATGCCAGCGCCCTAGCCATTCGGCCATCACCTGTCTGCTTCCGTTTCAAAATGTTTTATTAAGAGAGACTTCGATTGATCATTAAAGATGTCCACATTTCGGCTTGCTAGAGCTTTGTCAGGGAGATACTTTTGAACAAAATTTTGTAAGTGAACATTTTGTAAGCCAACGTTGAGTATCGAGGCATTTTTTTTTCTCATCGAAATGCAACGAGAACCAAAGCAGACGATAACCAAGGTATGACGGTACAAAGAATATATCATTACTTATTTTGAGCTCAATATAGTCATGGAATAATTTACCCGAAAATATGTTTAGAGCAGTTTAAATACCTCAAATATATAATAAGTCCTGTGCATTTCTCCGTTTCAAAAGAACATACAACAACGGCCAGCTCCATTATTAATCTTCAAGGATTATTACCACTTGATGTACATAATCCTTGATGGCATAACGCGCTTCATGCCACGGGCCTTGGTGGAAGATATAAGATGCCTCTCAGTGTTTGTAATCAAAACAATGGCATTGTTTGGAACAGACAGAGATGGACAGATAATTATTTGTCATCCTTCAGGAAGTCTTTAATACGATAATTTCTGTTTTTTTTATTACGGGCTTCTCTTTACTTCCTATTCCTGGTTAAGAGTTGATTAAAATTAATCTATAATTTATAGTGTTATAAAGCGAGAGTAGGACAAAAATACTTTTTATTTTAAACGAAAATTCAGAGAAGCAATTGCAGTCAAAAGGAAAAACCAACCTAATTTCACTATTTTTATAAACAGTTTAGACTCAGTAGGTTGTTAATGACCATTTGCAGGACGAGGAGGTTAAAATAATTTTATATTAGTTATCCAGTACTTGAAAAAAAATTCAGGTAGTCTCTTCTAACGAAACTACCGCGGGTTATTAACGCAGGATTACTTATCGTTGCTTACCTCTTTTGTATGTATATATGTATGTGTTATGTATATGGTATATGGTATATATATATATATATATATATATATATATATATATATATATATATATATATATATATATATATTTGTTATCATTGATATAAAGTTACATATTCTGAACAATTAATAAACAAACATATGTTTGGAGCATATGTACGAAATATTTTAGGTCAAGGCATCATTTTAAAATACAATTTAATTCTACTAATTTTACCTTTTTTACCTTTCCACTATAAACCGCATTTCAAATTTTAACCATAAAAAATGAAAACTTTTCAAATCTTTTTCCTAGAAACTATTGAATACAAATTTTAGAATTTAACACATGAGTATTAACTATGTATTAAGTTTTAATGTAATATTAGAACTTAACACATGAGTGATATTTTAACCGTAAAATAATACTCATGTGTTAAGTTCTAATATTAAAAGGATTTAAGCACTATATCAATTCGTTATCATTGAAATAAAGTTACATAGTCAGAACAATTAATAAACAAACATATCTTTAGAGCACATGTACGAAATATTTTAGGTCAAGGCATCATTTTTAAATACAATTTAGTTCTACTAATTTTACCTTTTTTACCTTTCCTCTATAAACCGCATTTCAAATTTTAAAAAATGAAAAATATTGAAATGTTTTTCCCAGAAACTCAGGTTTTACCCGCTTAAATTTGAATTTATTTTTTTTTCACAGCCTTGCTTAAAAGTCTTATTCATATTACCGTAATCTGATAACAAATTACCTTGTCCAATTTTAAAAGCAACATTAAAAGTATGTTCTCCCTGTGTAACGCAATATATTGAAATAAAAGGAATTGCCGAAACACGTTCGACACCCGATTCATTATTCACCAAAACGCCAAGTAAACAAACCGAAAGACATTGGGCAGTATCCACTTCTGAAGGCTTTTTGATTAAAGATTATCGTATCTCGCCTGCATCAGAAATGCTCAATGGTATCACTTCCCTCAACTTTTAACAAAACAAAACGAAAAATACGCCAACAAAAGGTCCGGGATATCCCTGAGAGTTGAATCTAGAGAGGAAACATGCTGCCTCAAGTACACGCGGATACATACACACAAATTAAAACTTCCTCCAACAGCTCAAATCCGACCTTCTGCGTTTTTCTTTCTTCCCGGGTACCTTACACTTACTCACAAGAAAGCTCATTCGGTTACTCTCTTTTTGTTTCTTTTCGCTGATAATTTGGTTGCCGGCCTTTTGTAATATCCGCCGTCTGAAGAAAAAGGACTTTTCCCGCATCGAGCTTTGACCTTCCTCGATTATGTCGGTCAAGATGCTTGTCCAGTTCCTCTGGCCAGCTGTGGTCCAATCTGGCCGTGAACGGCTGTTGTTGGCTGACACTAAGAAGTCGGTTTTTGGATATATGCAAATGTTCGAATCGTTTTCGAATGTTTATTGTGATCATTTTGTTGATACAGATTTGCTAGTTTACATTTCCATTGTATTTGTGAGTGGTTATTATGTTTTTTATTGAATATCTTTATTTGTCATGGTCACTTCTATATTACGTTTGACGCAAGAGCAAAACCACGCGAAGAAATTTATTTGTAGAAAGAATAATTACAAGATAAAAAGAACTTTTTATATACCACGTTTTTAAATTTTCTGTTGAATCATATAAACTTGACAATTCTATGTATTAATAAATACTTTTAAAAAAATTTTTTTGATGAATTATACCATCAGCTTGAAAGAAAATGATCAAATGCGTAATAAAGAGAGAAATTATAAGAAATTTTCAAACAACAAAATTAACTGAAAATGAATTCAATTCTGCTTAAAGATGGCTAAAAGTATTAAAAGAATGCATTATCATCGTGTTCTGAGCTATTCTTAAAGTTTCAAATGTCTAGCTAGTCGGGAAGCTAGTTAAAAATCGATTGCAAGATTTATACTGGACAAACACACAAACAAGAACGCGAGTTAATAAAAACATGGTAATAAAAATGCAGGTCCCTGTCCCAGAAATTTACAAATTTTTAATCTTACATAATTCAATTTGCTTGAACGCAAATTAACGTTGTTGATCAAGACTTTTAACATATTTTTCAACACAAACTCAATTTACGATTTTCTGTTATAACAGGTTGACAACCATGGGAAAGAAGACGGGATGTTGTACTCTGTGCTGTTTTAAACCTGTACTTACAATGTACGGATATAACCCTCAATATTAAGAGGTGATATAATACATGTTTCTTTCTCCATTCATGCAATTAAAAAAAACACTAAGTTGGGGAAGGTACTTATGAAAATAAGACATTAAATACACGCTAATATATGCATGAAATATTTATTAGAATTCCTTTATCTCTTCCTTTAAAAGATTCCGAAATTAGATCAAGTAAAATTATGTGCTTCAATCATAAACGATTACAAATTAACTAAAATGATTTAGTTATAGGTGTATTTCTAAGTCTATGATGTGACAGAACGGCTTAGGTGTTCACGATTTCTACTGTTGTTAGGAAGTTCCTAGAGTCAACAGGTCTCTTCCCTGTCAATCATATAAGTGTTTAACGGGACTTGAAATCCTAACATTTTAACATCACTTACTAAGCATGCACGTAGCTTTACCAAGTTTCGTTTGAAAGTTTTATTTAATACTAGCTGAACACCCGTGCTTCGCTACTGTGTACATTCAAATTAAATACAACGGTCAATGTATGCAATTAACGCCAAAAAATATATATATTTATAAAAAAATCGGAACGGATATTTTTATAGACAAAATAATATAGAAGAAAATATTCAAATTAAATCTAATAGAACATACTAAAGAATATAGTACAGTTACTATTGTACAGTTTGAGGAACATTTCTTTTACTGTACTTTAATATTTTTTGAATAATGTCCAATAGTCTGCCGCATTAGCAAGAAAAATTTTTTTTCTGTCAATTTATTTCGTTGTTATTCACGTGACGCAAAATTACTTTAAAGTATCACAAAAAGAAAAGAGACCACGTGATTAGCATTTAATAAATTAAATTCTAAAAATTAATCTTTAAAAATTCACCAAAAATCAGAAAACGGAGGTAAATATTCGAAAAGTATTTTATTTTAAAGGAATTTTTATGATCTTTCTCGTGATATAAATTTTATAACCCCCAGATTATTATTTTAAATGCAAACTCAAAAGAATATTACAAAAACAGCTTAAAAATTTAATTAAAAAAATCTACGAAGAATTTTTCAAAAATCTTTCTTAGTGCACCCCTACACTATAAGAAGAATCGCCGTGCAAAATTTCAACCCTTTAGGTCCAGCGGTTTGGTCTGTGCGTTATCTGTCAGTCAGTCAGTTACGGAACTGTTTTGTATGTATATAGATAAATGAATGTAGAAAAGACAGTTCGAGGCATAATAGAACATTTCTTCATCTAACTATAATCAACGTAAAAGAACATTTTAACTAACTAACTACAATAAAAGAAGGTTCTGGGCCTCAGTGCACTACTGCATATACGATACAAGTATCCCATATAGATTTAACATACCCATATTGAATATTTAATGTAAAGTAAGGATTACCAAATTACTTTAGAATTCTTATATGCTTAAGATAGAACTAATCTCTATCAAAAAAGATAAATTTTTCGTGTAATTATTATTAAACCAACGTAGAAAACGTTTTATTGGTAATATTCTAACTGTCGTACATTATGGATATCTAAGGTTATACCTAAAACATTTACAACATAAATTTACGGGGTAATTTTCCACTAATATAAGGGATGACTTTTAAAATTATACGCATTATAAGAAAGCTCGCTCTACTGAGTCACATTTGAATATTTTGCCCAAAGATCAAAATATAAAAATAGACTCAGGCTTTAAATATTTAACACTGCCACAGTTCAAACAGATTATGATAAATCAGTTCGACGGAAAGCAACAAATCTCCCAGATAACGTTTTCGCAGAGAAATCAAGGTAAAGTATTGAATCGGAATAAGAAGATTAAATCATAGATCTTTTCACCTTGTTCACTAAATTACGCAATAATGAATTTTGCGCATTATTTTGAAAGGGAAACGGTTAGCTAATTTGGTAGACACAGAAGTGCAAAACTGCAAACGCTCGGGATAAGGCAGGAAAAATTAAAGTAAGTTTTGACATCATAAAATTTTTAATTAACCAAAGCGGAGGGAATTTATATTATCTTTTTTTTCAGTTTTGTATCCTATCTGTAATACGACTGCTCTTTAAATTCAAGTCATCATATATTTCTAAGTGTTCTATACCGTAGCAGTTAGAATTTTTTGAAAAACATTATAATCATGTTTGATTTATATAGAAAATAAACATAGTATGTGTATTATGTGTGTTTTTTAATTAAATATAGCGATCCTAGAAATTTAAAGCATTAAGTCCTTTAATTTTTACTATTTTTATTAATTTTAGTTCAATGTTATTTTAAAAAAGTGATCTTTCAGTAAATTCAAAAAAACCCATTAAGAATATTTGAAGGACAAAATTCTCCATGCTGAATTCTTAAATAAGGAATCTTGCAACAATACGTTTTCTTCCATGCATCGGCTGCAGGGTTTTCACAGATTTTTCTTTTAAAGTTCTAAAAGAATTGATTGGCTCAAATTAATTATTTTAGTTATTTTTCAAATAGATTGTCCTTATTCTAGATATAAAGAAGGACTAACTTAAAAATTCTAATGACGTTTTCACTCTTGAATCAGACATAACCAAAAAATAAATTTTAAAAAAAATTACGAGTAAGATAGCAAGAATGTTTTGGAAACTTAAGTGAAAATCCAGACTTCTCCTAAATGCTGCTTATTTTTTATCTAGAATGATAACGTAAATTTTTTTCGTATTCATTGAAGAAAAATTCATTTGCAGTTTTAAAAATATTGCAGCCCGAAGTGTTCTTAAGTATTTGAAACATTAGAGAAGGTAATCTGATTAACTAGCAGGCATAAACCTGGGTTTAGCCCTTATCATGGGTTCCTGGATATGGTAAGCAGGGCAGTACGTCTGCGAAAAAAATGTGAAAAGGGGAATGACTCTAAAATTTTAGTGGTGGCTGACAAATTTCAGCCAGTCCTGATCGCAGAAAAAAAAAGCCAAGTGTCTCACCCTTCATGTGGTGTAACATTTGGAGTAATTAAAAATCATATAATTTATTGGAAACTAGCCAAATAAATTACTCATGCAAGTGTCGCTTACAACTGTGCTAGGTACGATGGAGATGTTTTTCTTTAATTTATAAACCCCTCATATTAGGTACAGCCCCAAAGGCGGGATTCATTGATGTTATAATCTAAGTGCTACACATTTTTGTGTCTTAAATTTTCTATGCTGATAACTCTTGAATATGAGAAAAAGCAGGCTCGATTTCATAATATACTTAGACTCTATAACAGGGGTTTAAAACTGGCGGCCCGCGGTGCCTTTTTTTTTTGCGGCCCCCAAAGACTTCTAGGAAAATAATTTGCAGCATCAATTTACTTATTCTTAGTTAACGAAAAATGTTTTTGTAAAAATCTTTATTGTTTTCAAATGCTGTTCATTTACAAAAAAACATTGATTTTCCTCGAATTCCATGAAAAGTAGGATGTCCACTCATGTTCTATTTCATACCCCCCCCCCCACTTCTTATTTAAATACCCACTTCTTATTTGACTTTTTTTGTGTGTGTCTGTGTAATTTAACGAAAGTTGGCCAGTTATAATCAAGGTCGTTGTTGGAGGTTCATCCTCGAATTTTTAAAAATTTCATAGTACATACTATACACAAATCCTCCAAATCCCCCTCCCTCAAGAAAAAATGTCCTGGGTATGGTCCTGATTAAATTGCGGCCCGCCACTAGACAGGTGTTTTCGATTCTGGCCCTTGGACACTTGTAAGTTGGAAACCCCTGCTCTATAATATGATTCAACTCCATTAACAGAAGCGAAAATAGACCTGAACCTAGTTCGCGAACCTGACTCGAGACCAAACTAAATTTTGCAAGTGTCTAAGATCCTATCCATTCTCTTCCCATGCCCAAAATACCCCCAAAGGAGTTCCAAACCTGCAGATTTAACGGCCACACCTTTAGGCGTAAAAAAACACTTGGCCTCTCATCAAACTGCGGAGAACATTGCTACAAGGAAGATACGAAGTCTTTAATTGCCACGATCAATGGCTATTAAAATCCACCCAGCCTATTCTTGGAAGATCATTGGATTAATTCTACACACTAAATAACCTTTAGACCCTGCTAGCTAGTGAAAAAACTAGAAATATTGGTTTCCCCATGTGTTTGTGCTTTTACAAGGACAAGAATTTACATAAAACTAAAAACGATGTGGAGAAGGTATGATTCCTCACAAATATAGACAATATCCTTCAGAGAGGTAGCTATCATAAATCAAAATGCATCAACCAATAATGGCCTGTCGTTAATCACAGCCGATTCGTCCAGACTCTTTCCGCAGATGGGCAGGAAAAAGGGTTGTTTGGCGTGATCCGATTATTGATGGCTTGCATGCATGCAAGAATAATACATCTCCCAAGAATGCAATTTAATTTAAAGAGTCACGTTTCGTAAATAATGGAAATCTATCACATTCCCAACTGCAATTCAAATGATGGTGTATTTATATTACGTTTTCTTTTCTTTTTTGAAAAGTTAAAACGTAGTAGTCTAATGTACGAGGAAATGTGCCTTTGCAGCCTATGACATTTCACAAATATTCAAAGAAAATGCCTGAAATGATTTTCCTTTTCCGATACTGGTTACTCTTTCGTTTTTGATTTGGGTTTTAAAAAATATTTCCTCGGCGTACATAAGTTTAGCGCTTTGTGGTGATGTGTTCCTATCAGCACCAGCGTTTCAATCCCTTTAAAGATTTTTCCTGTTGCTAATGCAAAAATTCAGTGTTTGTTTGCTTGTAATTCAACTCAGCTTAAATGACGCAAAATTGAACTATATTCGTTAGAATACGATACCCCTGAAAAGAATAGACTCAAGGTAAACAAAATTTCATTAAAATAAAGTTACAAATTACAGAATTTAACATCTTAACAATATTTAATTGATGCTTATTATTATAATCAGATAATGCTAAATGCGTTCATTTAAAATTTCAGTGCTATCATTAATTCACTAAGAGATTTGACAGATTTAATGACTGAATGTTAATAAAATGTATATTACTTGTATTATTAATAGTCAGGAAAGACCCTGAAGCATACGCCAAATGTAAAAGTGTTGAGTCCTCAATTTTTTTCTGTACAATGTGTATGCAAAACTATTTAAAATAATTAAGATATTTATCATACATTTCGAGGTACTCTAGGTTTGAAACAACTCTAAAATTTTCATTGGTCTTTTTACATTTAAAATTTGTGTTTAAAAGCCCTCCTCACTGTGTGGTGGTTATTGCATTAAACTTTCCCCGCCTAGTCTCGAGTTCACATCCCGGCTGAGGCATGGATATTACTATTCCGTCTTCTTATACAAAGCATTGGTTCACCCATTTGGTACTCCCCTAATGAAAACAACCAAATCACGATATCTATGGGTGAATGTCCTTGGAATGATTATCTATCCCGCAGAAGAAAATAACACTTGAATGTAAAACTTCAATTTGAAAACAAACGTTTTGTTTATTCCCCAAACATCGAACATGGAAACATTAGAAACTGAAAGCGTTTTCTTTTTAAATCGAATTCGATTGTCTGTAATTCTACACTGCAGAAATGGATTCCATAAGTATTATATTTGAAAGAATAGAACAACCCCCCCAGTAATAAATATAATAGAATAAAATAAGTTTGGGATAAACCACAGAGTTCGCATCGTGAAAAACATACTTGATTACACAGAGGTTATAATGTTACTTCCAAAATGAATGAGCAATAATTAATGCTAATTCTTAAATTATATATAACTTTGATGGATTAAAAATTTCCACAAATTATCTCATAACAGGGATGATACTGATATTAATTTGATTACTGAAAAATATATTCATGTAAACGCAGTCGTTTGAAGAGTCCCTCAAAAATATAAACAAATAACAGAACCTCATCAAAATTGTTAAAATTTTTGCCCCAGAATTTAAAATCGGCCTTCGTTGAAAATAGTTAGTCGTAAATCAGTTCACGGTGAAAATAGCTTATGATAATTTATTCAGGGTGAAATCAAATATCTCACCAATATTCATTCGGAAACGTTCGTGAACTGATTTAAAACCAACTATTTTCAACAACAATTGATATTAAATTTTGCAAAAATTTCAAATATTCTGGTAAAGTAACGTCATTAGCACATATTTTTTAGGGACTGCAATAAAATTTTGCCTACTTTTATTTATTATTAATGGCCACGCAATTGGAAATCACTTTTCATGCAGCCCCGGTAATATTAAATGTGATAATTATGCTTGTTAAATACTTACTGATCGACTGAATCTTGATCTGCGACTATAAGGTGTTTGATAGACCATCAATTAATATTTTTACCACAGAAATCCTAAATATGTACGCTTGCTTTAATAAAATGCTATTGAAATGCTTTTTTAGAGGAAAAATAGAATTAATTTTTATCAAAGAAATTAGCATCAAAGCAATTACTATAAACAAATACTTAATTTCCGAAGATCATGCTCATCATTCTAAATACATGTCGTAATCATCTCTATATAAACACTTACATACTAAAAATTTCCCTAAAGGATAGCAATGAAAGGTGAAAACGTGTTTTGTTTCTTCTGTATGATAAAATCAGCGACGGAGTGGATCATTATCAGAAGAAACTCTTCACCCATTGTTCTACAGCTGGAAGCTTAGGGTCATAAAGAATGCAAATCGTTGAACGTGGGAAGCCTTTAAAGACCGGACTTCGCGCCCCATCCGCATAAGAATCACTTCACTGTTTGTAACACTCTGCGTCATATAAAAGAACAAGCAAAATCAGCTTAACTAAAATGGGGATTTTTCCATAACTTGTTGCTCATTCAGGTAATTATAACTGTGTATCTTTAAGGGGATAAGGGACCGTCAACCTCGTTTTTTTAAAATGTTCAATATTTTACTCTACATTCAAAATGAGAATAATTAACATTCTTTTCTACGACATTGAAGACACTTAGAATTCGCAAATAAGTATTTTGCGGAAGAAATAAGACCTGTTTTTCAAAAAAATTCTCCAAAGGTGCCAGAATTTTCCAAAATGCTCAATGCATATTAATTATCTGTTGAATTCTTCCAAATTTCTCAGGACTATTAATGGAAGTGTTTCCACTAACCTGTGCATAATTTTTTGAAACCACACATATTTTTAAACCATGAATAAAGCAAAAACATCAACAAAATTATTTATGGCTTTAGATTCAAACAAACAAAAAAATCAGTGCACAGTTATGTGTATATGTATACGATAAACTTATATAAAAAAATTAAGGTTTTTAAATGATTTGGAATGCACATGGAGAATTTTTGAAAATTTTAGGATTTTTGAAAAATTTTTGAAAAACAGTTATTTTTCTGGCAAAAAATCCTTGTGTTGAATTTTAAGGATCTTCAATGCAGTAAAAAAAATACAAATTTTTCCCATTTATATACAGAGTTAAAAATTGATAGTTAAAGAATTCGAGGTTGAATGTTCCTTGTACCCTTAAAATAAAAACATACGTTGCATGTTCTTTTTTGCATACATACAGGCTTTATCTGACCATACACATATTTCGGACAACCGTGAAATCATTGAATTCGTTCATATATGTAATAGCACACGTTTGGTACAAGGGTTATCTAGTGGTTAGCGCGTCAGGATTCGAAACTAAAGGTGCTCAGTTGGAGTTCCGACAAGCGCCACAGAATTCTCCCGTGTTTAATCCGGGTGTGGCCACGTTAAATCTGTAAGCCGGAAAGTAATCCTATAAGGTTTTTAGGAGTAGGGGAACGGTACGAGACCACTAGATTTCGCCACTGGGGATGGTTGATCAAAATTGTGGAGAAACCGGGCAAACAGTCGGACTCCGACTCAATGGGGGGGGGGGGGCGCAACAGCATTGAGCTAAACGGGAGCCACATCTCTCTGCCTTGCAGCATTCAGAGGACCTAGTTAGTATATACTACACAGCCGGAGGGCATTTTATTTCTACATCTGTATTACATCTGTCTTTGCTAGTAACTGTTTAGTAATATACAACTAGTAATATATAAAAGGAAAATATGAAACGAATATGATTATTAGAATCGCGCATAACTAATTTCAAGCATGCTCAGTACATGAAATTTTCAAGATTGAGAAAGTGCAGTTCAGAACTTTTAAATAATTTTAACTATAGAATTTGTTAATTAAGATACAATGTAACATATAAAAAAATTCCATTTATACAAACGTGTAACTGATGCGTGAGACAGAAAATTATTTATTAGTTTTACTTATACTACCTAAAATTATGGATATATACCCATTCCTATGTCACGAAAGACGACTATCTCCTTAATCCGACACATTTGAATTGATGGATCATGTTTCTTTGATAAGGACCGCTCTGTTATTATTTTTCTTATCGAAATTCGATATTTTTGCCCATTTGTTAATATCTTGCATTATGCAAATTTCCAGGATACGTTAAATGCAAACTAATGGACCTCATATAAATTCACTTCACTTCATCATTTAAAAAGTTTAAAAATTTCGTTCAAAACTCTTACTTCATCTCAAAAAAGCATTTATTACAAGAGCTTTTGTATTATAACTTAATACAAGCGTATCATCTTTTAGTGATATGCAAGTCCATTTGATAAAATTGATTCAAAACCTTTAAATATCTCTGATTAATAAAACAGTTATTGAGATTTTGGTCATACAATCCTATACGGCCTTAAATAATTTTGTTGCTCTCAAGGCTTCTGTGTACTAACTTACCTCAATGTTGACCTATGGAGAAAATTTGTCCAAGGATTGCCGACTTGGATTGAAAGTTTTTTTTTTTTAAATTGTACTCCGTATTAGCGAACAAATTTTACACCTTGGGGCATATTTCGTTTTAAAAAAATGCAAATATTATTTTTAAATTTAAATGATTGGGGGGGGGGGAAATCTGGTATAATTTGTTTTAAATGCTCCTAAATTCCTTTGGTGGACGAAATTTCTAAAATGAATCGTGTTGCAAGGTTCAGGCTCTCTGAAAATACCATTTTTATTGGATTATGAGCATTTATCTAGCTGTAAATCAGTGTTTCCTAACCGGTGGTCCGCGAGAGCCTCGGGAGTGGTCCGGCACCGCATATAAAAAAGTTGCCAAATAAATGGGGATTTTGAAAAGAATGTTCATTGAACTAGATAGGTGGAATATATCCGATGACTATCAGGCGTTGAATTAAAATTTCTCAAAAATTTAACATAATTATTTTATTACTAGAATATGATACGTTAGAATGTGAGTACGTTAATCCGGTATTCCTTTTGCCTGAGGGATATTCCATACCCCCATACCCCCGGAAGATTCACCCCTCAAGTTGGTGTGTGTGTGTGTGGGGGGGGGGGGGTCCTCACATGGTTCAATTTCTAGCTTAGTGGTCCGCAGACTTTTACGCGTTGGGAACCACTGCTGTAAAAAGTGGACAAATTTTCTCCATAGGGTAACTCAAATACTATACAAATAACTCAACAAATATAGTAAAAAAATTAAACATGAAGTATAGTAAAATTAAAACTAAAGAGACCGGTCGATTGCCTTGCTATGTTTTGGTTTATTTTGAGGTTTTTGTTTTTTTATACTTTGATTTCTATTACTCCATAGGTTAACATTGGGGTAATCGAATCCAATAGGGTTAGTACAAAGCAGCCTTAAGGTAAAACGTCCTTGTCGTCGATTTTACGTCTTGTTGACGGCTGATTTTATGGACAAATACTTATATTATGACCAAATGCAAAAAGATCATCCTGCTAAATTGAGCCAATTGTAAATATATAACCAATTCGTGATTGACGATGGTTCTGGCTTCGAAGTGGGCTGGATGATTGCCCTTTTGTCATTCAGCAGTAAATATTTAGAGAAATTCCACATTAGGAATTCTTTCCCTTCAGGGCGTAGTCATCGGCAGTGCCTTGCTGATGAGTCCATATCAAGGACGAAAGCTAGGTCCAAGGCTACCTGGTACGCTGGAGGTGTATATAATTGCAAGTGGATACTCCTATTTTTTAAAACATTTTCCCCAAAAAAACACTCTAATATATAATATGGCAGATATTTTTCAATGTTGAAAAAATGCCCAGCAAGAATTTTTTTTTTCTGAAAGAGCAAAAATAAGCACTAGAAATGTATTTGCTTATTCCAGAACGATAAAAAAGTTATTAATGATATACTCATTCAAGGCTACGCTACATAGTATTAAACGGCATGCTATTGTCAAATATGCAAATGGTAGTTCCAAATTACGCGTTACGCATGATTGCATAACCAAGTAAATGCCCATTGTGCCTAAATTTTTTACACGCTTTAATTACGGATCTCTGGGCAGGTGGGTATCAGCGCAGGTCATCGTGAGGCAGTTCACGAACATGTGCTCTATTGCGCAACGCTGTCTTTATGTAATTCAAGGCTAAGCCAACCGTGGATGTAGACCTTCAACTAGAGTTATTTTTATGCACAATTAACCTTCAAAAAATAACCTGTTAAAATATTTTTAGGTTCTATATTAAACGGCATTTATCAGTTTGAGAAATAATTTATTATACCTTTCTATTTATATCTATGCAAATTTAACCTACGGAATGCAAGTATGGGAACAAAGACACTGCATAAACGATACGGGGATTAACATATTCTTTCTTTTGCTGTCTGTCTGTCTATATATATATATATATATATATATATATATATATATATATATATATATACAGGGTTTGTATAAAAAGTATCGGGAACAATTTTTTCCTGACGTGACTGTACGTCGGAGCGCGCTCGTACCGTGCACTCTCGGTGGTGGGGGATGTGACCTACAAGACGCACCAAGCACCAGTCGCCTGCGAGCGTTCGTTCAGGCTAGATCGTGTTTTTAGTGGACCCCTGTCGAGTGACTCGGTGCAAGCACAAAATGCAGCGAACGATTGAACAGCGGTAAGCCATCAAATTTTGTGTTGGACTCGGGAAATCGGGTACGGAGACGTTGGGCATGATTCGCCAAGTGTTCAAGGATGAAAGCATATCACAAACTGCAGATTTTAAGTGGCACAAGCTCTTCAAAGATGGCCGAGAGAGTGTGGAGAACGAGCCCCGCTCTGGACGGCCGTCGACCTCAAGAACCGACGACAACGTGCAGTGAGTGCGTGAAGCTCTGAATTCAGACCGTCGGTTAAGTGTGCGCATGGTTACAGATAAAATTGGCATTGATAAGATGACAGTGCACAGCATTATCACTGAAAATTTGGTGATGCGAAAGATCTGCACTAAACTCGTCCCAGTGCACCCAGCCACGCCTGCTCCAAGGTCACCGAGTACCTGACGATAAATGACATCATGACGATACCCCAACCCCCTTACAGTCCCGACTTGACACCAGCAGACAATTTCCTATTCACAAAAGCGAAATCCTCCCTCAACGAACACCACCATGGGGCCCTAAGTGCCGTCAAAGAAGCTTACTCGCGTGAATTCGCCTACCAGGGGGCCTTCGAGTCGTGGAAAAACCGCTGGCAAAAGTGTGTCGACCCGCAAGGGATGTATTTTGAAGATTTTTGAGGAATTGTAGCAATATCTCAAATAAACTTATTTTTCCGAAACTTTTCCGGATACTTTTTATACAAACCCTGTATATGTATGTATGTTTTTTATGTATATATATGTATATATGTATGTATTTATGTATGACTCCTGGTGGCGTAGTGGTTAAAAGCTTCAAGCTGCCACACCACAGGTCCAGGGTTCAATCTTGCGACTGGGCAAGGTAGACTCAGTAGACTTTCATCCCTTGAGTGAGATTAACTCCTTATTGAGGTTAACCCCTTGACTGAGACATATGCTGTATGGCACCCCAAGCCCACGGTCAAGAAAGCGGAGATGGGCACCGCCGGCCGTGGTTCACAGCGGACTGTTGGGCCATGAGCTTAGTATATATATATATATATATATATATATATATATATATATATATACTGCTCAAAACAATTAGGGGAGCACATGGTTTTAACGAAATTACGAAAATACTTACACCGATAAGTAACATAAAATAAATCATCCATAATTTAAAGCCTAGCAGGAAACAGAAGAAGAAAACTTCATATGCAAATCAAAGTTTATGACGTCAAAAACCAGAAAAAGAACATAAGGGCGGAAATCGGGATGTTGCAGAAACGTCTGTTTCACTGCCTTAACTGTGAAATTCGATTGCTCAGTTATTCTTTTTGAGAAAAGGTGACTTGAAAATGTCTCAACAACGTGATTTACAGGAATCCATGGCATGGTGTGTTATAGGCAGACTTGAATCCGGACAAACACAACGTAGTGTCGCGGACGCTGTTGGAGTCGCCAGAAGTGTCGTTGGAAGGCTGTGGAATCGATTCCAAGAAACACGGAATGTTAGACGTCGACCAGGGCAAGGTCGGCCACGCGCCACTACAGCAACTGATGACCGGTATATACTGTTAACAGCTCGTCGAAACGGAACAGACAATGCTACTCAACTGCAAAGACAGTTGCTCTTGGCAGCAGGACGAAGGGTGTCCAGCCAAACAGTACGTAATAGGCTTCACCAGGGAGGTCTCTATGCACGTAGGTCAATGGTCTGCATTCCGTTGACCTCAAGCCACCGTGCGGCCCGAAGAAGATGGGCTGCTGAACATCGAGATTGGGAGCAACATGATTGGAGCCAAGTGCTGTTTACAGAAGAGTTCCGATTCTGTCTAGAGTGTGACACCCGACGTGTTTTGGTATGGAGGGAAAGGGGCACTCGAAATAACCCCACATTCATTCGTGAAAGGTCACAATACAGACAAGCTTGTTTTATGGTAAGGGTGGAATCAGCATAGGTGGACGTACGGACCTGCATATCATTCGGAATGGTACTTTGACGGCCCGAAGGTATGCAGACGAGATACTGAGACCTCATGTCATACCTTTCGCTGCAGCCATTGGAGATTCCTTTGTTTTCCAGCATGATAATGCCAGACCGCATTCAGCTCGTCTTTTGGAGAATATGCTTGAAGCTGAAACAATACAGCGTATGGAATAGCCAGCGTGCTCTCCTGACCTGAATCCAGTTCAGCATGTTTGGGACATGCTCGGACGACGCATTGCTGCGAGACCAAGGCCTCCTTTTACTCTCCGAGACTTGGAGATTGCACTTCTTGAGGAGTGGAATAGTCTTCCCCAAAGTCTTATCGATAACATCATCGCATCCATGGAAAACAGGTGTGCAGCAGTCTTAGCTATATCGAGGAGACTACACTCCATATTAAAAATCTTGCATCATTTCTAAACAATACTTTTTTTATCGTTTACATGTAACCAAATTGTTGCCCTAAATCATCTTTTCATGTTTTTTCCATATTTTCAAAGAGTTAAAGCTCAATTACAAATATTTTATGGCTTTTTTTCTGTATTGCGCATTGATACGCGTGTACTATCCATTTTATGCCAAAACCTGGCTGTCTCGCAGGGTTTTCTTAACTTCTTTGCTTGCTCCCCTAATTTTTTTGAGCAGTGTATATATATACAGTGAAACTTCTATAGCCTGACACCTCTCTAAGCGGCCGTATTTTGTTCAGAATTACCAAAGTTATGGAAAACCTCTTTTCGGCGGCCACCACTGAAAACGACCATTTTTATTCCGAACCATTGATGGCCACCATAGAGAAGTGTCACTTTACATATATTATAAATGGGGATATCACTTAAATGTATATCATGATATTACGTCGCGGTAAGAACTGAAATAAATACATTTTCTAGTAAGTGATTAGGACAATATTGTCAGAAAAACTGCTAGTAGCTTAGCAGTGGGATAGAAAATTTGTGATGTTCACTGTTGTAACTCTTAAGTTCTGATATCATTAACTTTTTTTTTAAATGAGTTATCTTATTTTCTTTTTCATCTTACAGCAAGTTCATTCCCATCCAGTTTATATAACAGTAATTTCATTAATAAAATGATGTCGTGTTTTAAAAGCAGTCGGTAAAGGAAAGGACACTTACTAGTTAGTTCTATGTAGTGGTATTGCCAAAAGAAACTAAAAAATTAGGTGTTGGAGGAAAATTTAGGTCCATTAAAAGCTTTATTGTGTCTAAAAATAAGGAGTGTTCAGTCTTCATAAAATACTTATTATTTTTATTTTTATTTTTAAATAATTCATTATAACAATTGTTTCATTTTATTCATCATTGTAGCGTACTACCAGTATGGGGTTATTTTTTCCCATGACCTCACAGATTTCACGAATTCCAGGTGTGTGTTTATCGGGCGGTTTCCCTAACAAGTGGTGCTGGTAACTGTTTAGAAAACCGAAAATGGTTTCACCCCCGTGATAAAGCTGTCTCTTAGCGATAACTTTATGCGAGTGACATTCGGCCGGCGATAAAGTTTCGGCACTAAGAAGAGCTGTCAGCCGATAATCTGCCGCCCCCCCCCCCCTCCCACCCCGGCTGTAAATCCAGACATTCAAGAGAGACGCTGCATGGAATCCTAGCTGAGTAGACTTGTTTTTTTTTTTTTTTTTTTTTGTAGGCTCCTGTGTTTTTGGGTCCGGAATGGGTCCTGGAGCGTACGTGTAAATCTACACAGGATTGAGTTGAATATGTTGTAACCTTAAATGTTAAGTTTTTCTGTTTGTAAATAAATGTCCTCGTTAAGTTTTTGTTTTAAAAAATTGGCCTTCGCTTTTTAATTAGGACTCTGTCTTTCTTTGTTATGGATCCCATAGTAGCAATTTTTAGCAACGCCTCAGAGAATAGCCTTAAACATTTGTCGTGACGCTACATCATATTGTTTGTAATTTGTATTCTAATTAAGTTTCTGGTCAATAGATGGCATCACTGTGTAACTTTTTTTTATTTTGTTGTTACACATTCGATTCTGAGTAATGGCAAGAAAATGGCTAAGAAATGTTTATTCTGTTGTGGGGTATATTCTATTCTAAGCAATGTCATTTAAGAATTCAAAAGTCGCTATGTTGGATGCGATTCCGTTTATTCTTTTTTGTTAAAGATTCTGTGTAGATTATTGTTAAAGCTGTTGACATTTTGAAGTCAATTATTCATTATGTAAAACCTAATTCCGAAGGGTTGTTCAATATGTCCTGGATTCAACAGTTATGTGTTAAAATGAAGTCAATATTAAATGCATTTTAAGGATACATGCATTGAAGTAAATTTTTTAGTGTTGACTTATTATTCAAGTATTATTCAGAGGATGTTAAAGGTAAGCAATTTCAGTATTACCTTTATTAAAAGAAGTAAGAAGATTGATTAGTTGCATTTAAACAAGAACATTAAATATTTTTGTTAATGGATTCTTTTACAGTCCACTAAGATATAAATTTATATTAATAAAATAACTGACCCCCCATACAAGGAGTTTGTATGAGTATATAAATGTCTTGTGTAAATGTTCATATTTGTTAATTTGCAGTTATCATTAACTTTTCAAATTATAACTTTGCTAGTACAGCAATTCCCATGCTCGCTAGATATAGCAAGCCTCAACGGCCAGTTTTAGAAATGAAAATTAAAGGCATTAAAGAAAGTGCAAATTGTTCCCCTCCGTATAATTTTCATGCGAATACACATTTCGAAAAATTATCATGTCGTGAGTAAAATATCCTGAGGCAAGAACCATAAAATGTTACAAACTAGATTCAGAAAAATAAATATAAATGTACAATTCGCAGACAAGGCGAATCTTGTTTTCACCAAGAAAACAAACATGACCTAAAAGAAGTGTAGAACGACGCATAATTTAAACGTGTATCTCCTTTTAAACGTGAGCGGTACTAACAAAGAAAAAAGAGCGGGAAATCCTGCTGATATCGATATTGAGTGGCGATACCGAAACACGCACTATAGATTTTATATCTGAGAAGAAAAAGTATTATAGGACCGCAAGGACAAAAATAGCACTTCTGAAATCTTTTGAAGAGGTCTTAAAAACAGTAATTAAAAATGAGAAATTCTCAGGGGTTAAGATCAAGGCTAATCTTTGCTCTTCTTCTGCAATAAACGTAACGATAGTCATTGTGTAAGTAAAGCGCCTTGAGGTAAAAGATTTTGTTTGCAACAGCAATCATCTACTGACTGTTAGAGGATTTTGCTCTTTATTAAGAAGGTGTACAGATTATATGAAGATGTATATGCAGATTATGTTCTTAAAATTCAAGAAATTCTGACATTTTTCTGGAGGTCGTGAAACAGCTTGTAAATTCAGTTTATTGGTTTGGACCACCATGGTCAACTTTTGCTACACAAGGTCCAACTAGACGTGAAACCGACAGCTTTAAGCCGATTCTGAACGGCTACAAACATCCATGCCGATTGAGGACTCAAACCCACAGGCTTTAGACAGAATACTAGCGTCCTAGCCGTTCGGTCATATACCGGCCTCGAAAATTCGGAGTTTACCGTTAAGTCCAGAAGAGTTGGTACCTAAATTCAGGCAGTGCATGCCTCAACTTTATATCGGGAAATTTGTTTGTAATCCTTTGCAGATCAGAGAATCTGCTATCCCTCTGTTTTTTTAAAAAAATATATGTTTTGCTGGCAATAAATAAAACAAATGGAAAATTATAAAATGTTAATGAAAAGGTAGGCGATGAAAAGTATAATGAACACGAAATAACTAAAAAGATTTTCAAGCCTACGCTGACTTTCCATTCTCGGCCCACGTCTGTATTGGTTTTACTTGCAATAACTGCAGAACAAGAAACTCAAAGTCGTTAACCCTAGAATTGTGCTCTTTATTCACACTTAAATAACGACCTACAGTTGATCACTTACAATATTCTCTTCTTGCAAGCATCAAACTATAGAATCTATGTTAATATACTCTTCTTAAAATAATACTGCATGAGCTTGCAGCAACAGCTAAAGCGCTTTCTTCCGGCCATATGAGAAACAGTTCAAACGGAGAGGAAATTTTCTACTCTCTCAAGTTGACAGACACCATCACGAGGAAACTCCGTACGCTTAGTTCAAAACTCTGCATAGTCAAAAACTCTAATGTACAACAGGTCGGAAGCAAAGGATCTCGCAAAATCTCAGCCAAAAAGCTATGCTCAAAAGGTTTTCTAATCTCCAAGTCTTAACATTTTTAAAACTTAACCTCCTCGCAGCACCTGCCTCCTCTGCTCATTCTTAAAATATGATTTTTGTACTTGCCGTAAAAAAAATGCAAATAATATTTTTAAATATAAATTATTCGTGGAAAAAATCTGGTATAGTGCGTTTTAAACACTTATAAATTTCTTTGGTAAACGAAATTTATAAAATGAATCCTGTTGCAAGGTGCAGAAAAGTTCAGGCTATTTGAAAATACCAATTTTATTGGATTATCAGCATTTATGGTGCTATAAAAAGTAGACAAATTTTCTCCATAGGTTAACATTGAGGTGAGCGAATCCAATAGGGTTAGTACACAGCTGCCTTAAAACAGCACAAGCGTTTTATAACATAGCTTCTAATAACTGAAATACAGATATATTACAAACTTAAATCAATTTCATAGAAAAATCTTTAGGAATATTGCTGCACAAATAACTGCAGTATTTGAGATAGTATAACAAAGCAGAACTCTAAATACACGAAAATTGTATTCTATTTCTTTTAAAGCATTATAGAGCTTTAACTTTTTCTCTTCTATATGAATTTATCCTAATCACATTTCTTTCAAATATTCATATAAGAATTCTATATTATACGACAAATTTTTCGCAAGACTGTCATCTAGTAGAACGGCTATGCTGGAAAAACTTCAAACATGGTGACTATACATTTTACATCAATGAGAACGAAAGTTCCTTGTTCTGAGTTCGACCGCTATAATAAATTCATTCTAAATTCCAGAATAGAAACTCGAAATTCTGGTATCAACATAATACTGAAATCTTATTCATAAAATCTTTAAATTTATGTGCATTTAAATATAATATTTAGTATCATGAGACTTCTGTCGAAATTTGAAAGAAAAAAATGAATACATAATAAAATCACCGTTTCGCTCTATGATTCATGTCTGTATTTTGAATTTTCTAGATATACTTGGTAATAAATACTTTTACATGAGGTATTTATTTGAAAGAGGCTCTGAATATTTGCTACATTCAGGACACACAGAACATCTCGACAACCGAAATGAAGCGATTTTAGTGAAATGTTTATGAACATGTATTTAATTGCAGAATACAGATATATGCAAAATATTTATGTACCAGCAAATATATACATTATATTTTATATTTAAAGTAAAATGGAAGAATTATGTTAAAAATTTAGTTTATTATAGCAGTTAAAAAACTTGTTATATGTTTGATACTATTTGCCAGTTTATTTGAAAGAGATGAATTTAATAGATTTTTAGGTACACATTTCTAAAAATCTATTAAATTCATCTCTTTCAAATTTGATATGGTAACATACAATATATTAGTTGATAATATTACGAAGTATTTTGATACTAGATGAAGTGAAATTGAAAATAACAAAAAATATGTAATTAAAATTTTTATGTTTTTTTTGAAGATTTCCACTAACAAATTTTTAATTTAATATTCTCTAACCTAGAAACAAAATTCTTCATATTATTGTCAAATAATATATTTTATGTTACCATACTAAATTTGGAAGAGATAAATTCAACAGATTATTGGAAAAGTCTACCTAACTGACAAATAGTATCAAACATTTAACAATTTTTTAAAATTGCTACAATAAACTAAATTTTTAACACAATTCTTCCATCTCACTTTAAATATAAAATACAGTGTATGTATTTAGTGGTATATAAATATTTTGCAGATATCTGTATTCTGCAATTAAATACATGCTCATGAATATTTCACTAAAATCGCTCCATTTTGGTTGTTGAGATGTTCTGTGTGCCCTGAAATATAAAGAAACTTGAAGTATGCAATTGTACAACCTTATAGATTCGAGCTCATTTATGTGGTTAATATTAGTTTAAACATTGATTTAAAATATACGATATACAATACGTGGAAGTAATATACATAAGTAATATAAAATGCAAAAAAATATAATACATATCATAATTACATTATTATTATTATTATATTATTATTATGTAGTAATTATTTAGTTATTTAACATTTATCTTCAGTTTGTTATTTATTATACATTATTTGCATGTGGATCACATTTTATTTGCTCGATATTCGTGATTTCCTCTGCATAATTTTGCAATTTACAACGAAGTACGTAGTTTGAACTAATCCTCTTTTTTATTCTTTATATATTTCTAGAGTAAACCCACAATTAGATGTAAACTAACTAAAATTTTCTGTAATTGTTCTATGCAATTCTTATCAGTCGTTTTATTAGTTCGATAATACCGGTAACGACCAGAAAAATGCTATGTAATGAGTTACGCAAATTTTTTAAAAATCACTTAGTTGTTCACAAAAGGGAATAAGGTATTAAAATTATTGATGATTTGGTATAACATTTTAAATCACTAATAAACATAAAATTTTGTCTTTTCCCTGAAATATCTACGAGGGAAATTCTAGTTTGTAAAATGAAATTATTTTAAAAATTGTCTACTAAGTAATTGCTTAAATACAAAAGCTACATGCTTATTAAATACACGTTTCTTAGTTACTATAATCACCTAAAACACTTAGTACAAATCATGTTGAGTTTGTAATTATGAAAGTACTTGGGATACTTTTTATTGGATAATTAAGAACATTTTCTCGTCCTTATGACCGTAATCGTAAACCAATTGGTTTTAAATCTGTTTTACATTCTACGAGGCATCAAGAAATGCAATCATTAGCATGCATCAATCTATTTCAGATTTTTTTATAAAGGAATTCTTTGATTTAAGTATAGAGACATACATTGGGGGGGGGGGGGGGTACGTAAAATTTGAAAAAATTACAAGTTAAATTTTTCTTTTTAATTTATAAGTTTTAATGTTAAAAGTTAAAACTGTAATTACATAATTACTTTAATCATCCAATACACTTCTTGCAAAACATGTTAAGTTTGTAATTACGATAGCACATGGGAAACTTTTTACTGGATAATCAAAATCATTCTTTCGTTCTTATGACCGTAATGGTAAGTCAAGTGGTTTTAAATCTGTTTTACATTCTACGAGGCATCAAGAAATGCAATCATTAGCATGCATCAATCTATTTCAGATTTTTTATATAAGAATTCTTTGATTTAAGTATACAGACATACATAGGGGTGGGGGTGGGGGTGCGTAAAATATTTAATTTTTTTTATAAGTTAAAATTTATTTTACGTATAAAAGTTAAAACTCTAATCACAGAATTCAACTTATAACTCAAATTATGGATTGAGAATAGAGTTTTTAAACGGATTAAAAGAATTAGACATGCACTTTGGTTTTGTAAAAATGAACTTGAAATGAACAGGAATGGGTCAATAACAACTTTAATGCCTTTGAAATGTTTCATGAAATGGATTAATGCTTACAACGAATTTTAAGATGTGAGCGTCAAAATTGTGTTATTTTTTTATATTGGTAATTAGCTGGCAAATAGTAAAATTAGAATTGTCATTAAAATTTCTAATAACATATTAGGAGAATTTAATTAATAAAACAGAAAAATACAGTATATATATTTCCTGTTTCATACTAACGATATGTTATTATCAATAACTCATATCAAATTACTCACAGGAAAAAAAAATTTCACGGGAAACCACTTACCTCAGAAATGATAAGTTCGCTATTTTAAATGCTTCCCTTGAAGGATAAAAATGCAGTCTACTGACTTGTTGCACCCAGATTCCAATCTCACCTCTCCAAGTTCTGAGTCGTATTTACCATTCCCTATTATGTTTCTATACAGCCGAATAAATAAAAGTTGGAAGCAAACGGATACGATTGTTCCGACGATATGAGAAGTTCTCAAGCATCTGACCAGCTCAGAGCCATACCGGAGGTTGGTCGGGTAATCCAAGGCTAAGCAAGTCAGCTGTTGAAAATTTCACGAAGTTTTTAAGGGTAAATATCGCGTAAACGAGATGCCCTTGAATCCAAGCCGAGCGCACAATGGATTATGGCGGGTGACCAGACGAAAAGGTGGTACTCGGAGTTATATATAATAGGCAATAACAGGATTTTTAAAAGCAGCTGTGTCTGACCTTAGGAATATGCGAGGTTTATTTGTTTTATTTTTGAGTGTGTGTGTGTGTATTGGAAGCGTGATTGACTGTTTAAGGAGAAAGGCGTTTAAAAGGATAACAGATTTCAAAACATCGGTTAAGCGATGATATAGAGGGAAAAAAAATAAATGAAGCGAGTGTGTTTGAAAATCGGCAATTATGGGTGAGAAATAGCAGGGCGTGTTAGCTTACGAATATAAAATGCGAAAACGCCGAAAAGGAAAACGCAGTTTGCGATTCGTAAAGAGGAAAAAGCGGCATTTTTAATTAATTTCACAAAAGTGGAGGAATTTTTTTTATTATTGGCTCTGAACTTTTGTGAACTCGAATGAGCCATTGTTATCGTGTGAATTAAATAAAAATGGTTTTATATTGGGAACATTACACACATTCAAATTCTGACTAAATTTGGCCTAGTTAAGTATCTCTTCTAAAGTTACTATGCAGAACAAGGCTAGGTTAGGATATAATATATTGATAATATTTATTTTTCTGAATCTATTGTTGCTTAAACTGTTAGGTTTAGAAAAGCTACTTCACAAAATTTCTCTCATCGTAACATTAGTACTTTTCCCACAATTATGTATTACTTAAAACGAAAGCAATTTTCCCTAACCTAATTTTGTAAGGCGAATAAACAAGAAATGGTGGATTTTCTTCAAAATCAAATAGTTGGGTTAACACTCAGGTGTTTGGATTTATCTGATCTCAAATTTTGTATTATCTGTAACTGATGATACTTAAATATGGTCTAAACAAAAATTTTACCTCATTATCACGTTAAGATCACTTATTTTGTTGAATAGTATTCGCAGACTTAGTAGTTAATAATTTTTCATGCATAAAGGAATTTCATTAAAGTATAGAGTCAATTACTACGTTCTACTTCCAGATCCTTTCATCAAGAGAAAGAAGGTATCTAGCAAACAGCTCTCACGGAAATTTTATGACACTCTTTAAAATAAAATTCTCTTTTCTTAGAGGTTAATAGGAAGATTTGGATTTCCTTATCATCAATTTAAGGGTCATCTAACTTCCTTCAAAATAGTTAAATCTTATTAAAAAGAAAAAATACTTGTGAAAAGTGGGATATTCGGATAGTAATTAAATGCAATATTTTTCGTTTGTGAGTTCGTTTAAAGCTTTAACCTTTTAAAAACAAAGTTTTAACCTTTCTTAGAAGTTAATATGAAAATTTGGATTTCCTTACTATCAATGTAATAGACATCTATCTTCCTTTAAAATATTTAAATTTTTTTAAAGAAAAAAATCAACCAGGAAAGTGGAATATTTGTAAAATACAATAAATGCAAGATTTTTCATATGTGAGTTAATTAACTAAGTTTAATAAGATAATTAACGATAGAAGTAATTTGATTTAAAATGTAGAATCGATGCATTTTGAATAAATGCTATTAAACGTATATTTCAACTCGATGTACAAAAGCACACTTTAGGATAAAAAAAGAGAAAACCTTTATAAGATAGAAAATATTTGAATTCTTTGCACGAAATTAAATAAATTATGGATATTTTTAAATATATATTACCTTTATTAATTCAAATTATTTTCAAAAATATTTTAAAAATATAACTAGAAATGTAAAACTCTCAGAATTGTTTTTATGAAAACAAAATTCATTTTTATATCTAAAAAATACTCTTTAGTCTAGTTGGCAGAAATTACAGTTGGGACACTTAAATGTACTTTTTATAAAAGAATATAAATATTTTCAATTTTGTATTAGCTTTTATGGTTTGTCAAATTTTCATCTAAGAAAATAACCTATGATATTTTTATTATTATCATTATTATTATTATTATTATTATTATTACTACTACTATTTTAGCCCAGATACTTGTCGTGTAGACATTCGCCTATAATTCCCCGCAGTTTGTTGGCCATTTTATTATGGGGGCACCACATAGGCGGACCAGAAATACCCCTATGAAGGGACGTCATAAACGGAGGCATTTTAGTGGCGAGCGCCGGAATTCGATCCGAGATCCCTCGGCACCGTAAGCCAGCGCGCTTTATACAGGGCCACCACAAGTCCACAATGATATATAGAGAAATGGAAACTTTAAGAAAAAAATTAACATCAAATTTGTTTATCAAATTTCTGTATATTTTAGCCATGATTTATTATCGCCATTGTCCCCTCTAAACGCATTGTTTAACTAAGGTGGTAAATATAAAATGCAGAATTTTAAACAATAGGAAGACTTTTTGAAGGGTTCATGAACATTGTGCGAGATTCATCTAAACAGCGATTACTTGACAATTCATTATGATGAGTTAAATAGCGTTATAATAAAAAATAGCCTATTGTGATGAGTTCATCAAGTAATCAACGTGTTTTTTTTTTTTTTTTTTTGTTTATCCAGCAACCTACTCACAAAAAATGTTAAAAATATTGATTTTCAAACGTAGATCATAGATAAACAAAATGACAGCTGCACAGTAGTTAACAAAGGCATCTGCTAATAAAAAATAATAAAAAATTTAAAAAAAAAAATTCTCGAAACAGCTAGGACCAAGCGTCAATCGGAGTCCAAATATGTTTTCCATTTATTTCATTTTTGATTGTTAATTAAAATAAGTTAATTAAAATTACCCATAAAAAAGCCAGCTGCCTACTACTGTTCCATAGTTGTAAAAATTTGGGGAAGCGCCAGATACGAAAAGCTAGTAATTAAGAAATCCAGGATTTAAAAAAAAAAAACGTTAAAAACAAGACTATGTTAAATTGTTAAGTAATTTAAATTTATTAATAAGTAATAGCATATAGCATAGTAAAAGATAAAGTACATACCCAATATTCATTGAGATCAGAAAGACTCGTTGCAACCGTTTGCACCACAGCACGCTAAAACACTGATCAATATGACGGGCACAACACACTGGAGAATACGTTTAACTATTTTCAGTGTTATGCTAGATCGTTTTAATATCCAAGGTACATCAATGCTATATTACACTCCTCTTAATTACTTTTTGATTCACCTTGACTCATTTCATATAGTATCCACTGACTTCCTGTTTTCACTTCTGGCCTATTAATGGTTGCGCGCTTTTACCTCGGTGAGATATTCCCAACGTATTTTTTTTGTGGTTAATTTAACGTTTACCTATACGCATTAATTGAACTTCCTCTAAGATAAGTAATTCGAAAGTGTGGGCCTCCGAAATCTCTTGGAATCAAAGTCAGTTGAAATGATGCATTATTTACGTCCTTCGAAACAAGGCCGTAAAAAAAAAAAAAAACTGAATGCTATATATTGTCTGACGAGAGCTAGGGGTTACAAGATAATTAACTATTTTTCAGAATATTTCCGCTTTAAAACTATAAAACTTTTACAGGAAGAATAATTTTACCAAAAAAATTTAAAAAGATAACAATAGGGAAGTAATTTTTTTTTTTTCACGGTTGCTCATGGTCTAACAGTTAAAATGTTTTTCTAAAGAGATGTCATGTAGAAAGATTTTTTAAAAAAGTCAACTGCTGGAATGAAAATATCTGTAGCAGTGGGATTAATTAGTAATATATATGTAATGAATTATTTTAAATGTCTATCATATTGATTGTCAAAAAGAAAAAGTGTATATTTTAACTATTTGCTCAATTATTGCGTTAAAGATTTTCATTCAACAAGTTTATGCAACAATGCGTTTCAATTCCACAAAGGTGGATCTTTAAATTTAGAGAATTTAATTTTGCCGCATAAACACATTTTGTTAAATACTTGTATGTCTTCAAGCTGAAAACGTAGTGATATATAAACAGTATTATATCTTGGTTATACACTGACGTCATTAAGTTTTTGGTATGTTTCATTTCTTTTTGTTATTTTAGCTATTGAATATCCATCACACAATAATGCGGTGCTGTATATATATGAAAAAATTACATTCGTACAGTTTTGTTGAATTTCATTTAAGGTTCCTTCTTTTTATATTTTGAGCTTAAAGTTTTTGTTTCTGGGCCGAATTCTGTTATTAATTTCAGTAGTTAATTTTCAGTTGGATATCTTTTAATGGAGAATGTTTTTCTACTGTTGAAAAACCCATGCAATTAAAAACATAAAATTCGGGTTAAACGTATATCTTGCATTTCAGTATGCTTAAAAGTGTTTTCAGAGTGTTTAAAAAATTGAAAAATAAAATAAATGGTACATTAAGTGAACCAGGAAGAAATTCAGTCGGAGGTAGATTAGAAATTCGATTTCTAAATTGAAGAACCCTCTGCTGTACATGTTACGGGTATCTTTCATAAGTTTCATTTTGTACGAAAAAAATGCAACTTTAACAAATGAGTTTAGTAATCGATGAAATATCCTCCTTGACAGTTATAGGTTTTTATTTTACACGTTTGTGAATCATCTGGATTTAACGTAAATACATCAACTTCCTTGGCTTTCATTAAATCGATATTCCACGAATCTCCTCAAGCTTTCACGAGTGGAAATAATCCCCTTATATATTGCATAATAGAAAAGATTTGGAGATTTATTCCTTAAGCAAATCTTTTATCTGGAGTACTTGGAAATCTACCCCTGTCCATGACTGTTACTTTGCTGTCTGCCCTGGTAGAGCTCTTATCTTCATGGATGATAGAGCTGAGCAAACTCCAATCGCCAGGTTTGCCAGTGGACAATTGAGGTGCCTAAATTTTGATCAGCACTACAAAATGTTTCTCATGTGTTAAAAGTGTGCTCCGCTTGAAAAAGAATGATGAGAAAAAAATAACAATAATAATAGGAAAGAAAATTTATCCTTCATAGTATGTAGGAATATCAGACGAAGCGATGAAAATTACTCAACGTTAATAAACTAATAAAACATTCACGTTAAATTCCCTTTATCTTTTTGATACTTTCTTTTACCAGATAAAAAAGATGTAAGCAGCTATCACTAAAATATCAGCTGAAAAGTTTTAAAACCTTATTAATGATTTTTTTCAAAAGACTTCCGTTGAAAGAATACTGACATTTATTTATATTTATTTATTTAGAGGTTCTTTTGTTTGTTTGTATTTAATGTGGACAATCCCATTGTTCATTAAATTTATAAAAAGATTAGCGTGGAAATAGATAGAGATCTTATTTCTTCTATACAATGTTTAAAAGCTCTAGCACCCATTTTTAAAAGAAATATTTTGGCGGAACACAATTTTTTGTATTAGTTTTGATTCGGTAAATACAATAATAGTATTTATCGTTTAAAAAATATTTATTATAAAAAATTACAGTTATTCAAGACTTTAAGGTATGAATTCTATAATAACAATATCTGATGTTTAAAAGTTAATATATTGATTATATATGAGTATAATTACAGGGTGAGATTCTTATTCAAAAAATGAAATCAGCATTGGTATTATTTCACAAGATGAATATTCTGAACTCAACTTCATTTAGTAATGTATTAAGAATGATAAGGTCATTTTTGATAAGGTCTTTTGTTGTTGCTATTATGTATTTCTGTGTCAATAAAGGTGTGAAATGTGGGATTAAGTTGTTTGTTTACAGGAGTATATACAGAAGTAAAGAGCCTGAAGGTCATGCAAAAACATAACACACTGTCCACTTATGCAGCTAAGGTTGTGTCAAGTTATATATCTAATAAGGGGGCTTGTGGCGGCCCAGTGGTACAGCGCGCTGGTTTTCGGTGCTGAGGGTGCTCAGATCGAATCCTGGCGTCGCGCCACGAAAAATGCCTCCGTTCGTGTCGTCCCTTCATAGGGGCTAATGCTGTCCGCCTATATGGTGCCTCCACAATAAAATGGGCAGTAAAATTGCGGCGTGGTATAGGCGAATGTCTCACGACAAGTGCCTCCGCATTGGGAAAAAAACAATATCTGATAAGGGGACTCTTCGATTCACGCAGAGATTTACTTAAAAAAAACGTAAATTATCTTCAAGCTATGCATAAAAGGAGTATATTCCGAAGTACACCAAAAATCTTGCATTCCTGAAAATTCAGTTTTTTTTTTGTCGTAAACAGGGTCATTTCTGAATTATCTGAGTTTTCCAATTATTCTTGTATTTTAAAAGAAAAGAATAGAAATTAAATACAAATATACCAAAAGAATCATGACTTGGATAGTAAACAAAGGAGTTTAACAAACATTTCCAGGTCAGGAAAAAAAATTGAAAATCCATGTAAGTTTTATTATAATTTTAATTAAATCCCATTTAATCTTCCTGCGTATAGATATCAGACAAACTTTAAAATGTTCATTATAAAAAATTATAAAGCAAACTCACCTTACCATTTCTAAGTAAATTCAGTAAGACAAGCAAAATCAAATTATTGTTTTTTTTTTAATTTTTCCTACCATGGCTTATGCTTCTGAACAGGAAAACTGAATTAGCTTCCGAAATACGTGAACTGAGTCTACTTTTCAGTTCTTTATAGTAAATAATTGAAAATTTCTCTAATCCCTGTTTATTTTGCAATTTTGTGTGCTATAACTCCTGTGTCTGTGTTTAGTTTATTTTAAGACCTCCGTATTTCTTTCCCCGTTTTTGCCTGTGTTTCTTTCATGTTCAAGAATTAATTATCACAGAAAATTGAAAATTCAGTGTTATATGTCTGGGTATTTTTATGCAAATATTGGTAGAGCACCTAATGAGTAAGTCAAGGGAGGTTCCAATGAATTTTGTACTATACGATTATTTTTTCAATTGACAATGTTATTTTAACTCTGTTTAGGTATGAGAATATTTCTTTAAATAGGCTAAAATAAATATTCATAAGTAGGTAAATAACTCAAAGTTCTACTTAGAATTGAGATGGTTTATAAAAGTGCTTTGTTTCAATGGAAAATTATTACTAGTTTTCTGTTAAAGAGAACTCCTTCAAGTAAATTTACCTTATATAATTAACTGCAAAAAAAAGGAAGAAATTAATAAAAATCAGAATAAATGAAAGGATTTTTATTCACTGAAAATTTTACTCATACTATTTCAAAATGATATTTTAGAGCTCTAATAGTAATATATTGTCAAGAAAATTATCAGTATTTACATTTTGATGGATAAGTTTTCATTAGTTAAATATTTTCCGATTAAAAATTAAATTAATCATATAGAAAGCATCTTATATCCTTGTAGTATAAAAATAGATGCTTTCGACTGGAGTAGCTTATTTATACAAGATTTTTATCTGAATCGATTTTTTTAATGATATCTAATTGCATAATCAATTATCGCTACTTGATAATTTAATTAAAATATAAGCAGATGCAATTTCTGCTAAAAACAAGGAAAATATCGCTGGCCTTGGATAATTACATGAAATCTTAGTATTTCAACAGAGGGCCATCTATCAAATTATACTTAGAACGTCATAACATGAGCCGAGAAATTTCTGAGATGTCCCTTCCTTGCACTGCTCGAAACGTCACGCATTGTCTGATCGTCCGTGTCAGTTTCGATTACATAACATTCATCGATTTATTTATAGATATATCAATTAATATTCACTGTGGATCCAAATTCATAATTCTTGAGAGAAACACAGCGTGACAAATTAATGTCATAATGAAACGGGCGTGACTACTTAAACCCGAATTTTTTTTTTTACACCTCTTCAATGTCATCGAATTTTTTTGTCATTTATTCATCGTTTCAATCAGATAAAGTGTTACGGCCGTTTTCTGTCTTTTTATCGTTTCTTTATACAATCAGAATTCTCGACGCCCTGATCAAATCAGACACTCGAAAACCAGTTCTTTGTTGAAAGGAATTAAACTGAATTCGTTAATGTACGAAAGTAAAAATTTGTCAATAGACGAGGCTATGAAGGCCAGAACGTGGCGTATACTTGATAGATCGCGTATCAGATGGTGTTACCAGTTCTTTTGTTCAAGTATGAGATGCAAATTGAAATTAAGCTGTTCAAAATAATAAAATCTGTTGCCAACCATTATAGGAAAATGACGAGGAGGTCTCTGTCGGCATATACTAGTTTTAAAAATTGTCGATATTCCTCTAACATTTATACTTCTCTGACGAAACTATTTTTTATTATGGAGTTCTAATTCTGTATATAGTATTTATTTTATTTATTTTACAAATGCCGATCATTTGGCCACTAGACCACGGGCTCTCCAATACTTCAAGACAAGGATCTCTGTATATAGTATACGTATAACAGAACAATATGTATTTATAATATTATGTATAAATAAGTATTATGCATAAATAAGTATTATAATGTATAAATAAGTATTTATAATTTTTAACTTATTATTATTAAGAAAAATAATTAACATTCATTTTTTAAAATTATATAAAGTTTAGAGTATTTAATATGCAATATTGTTTATTATGGGTGACGTCATTGAAAATAATATTCCTTCAAACCACCCGTACAGTTCAGTTTGCAGAATACTGAATTAGGGTTCGAAGCTCGGTTTTTTCAGGCGGTTCTTACAATGGCACACCAACCGCGTAAAGGATAAGGGTGAACTGTTAACTAAACTTAATGATGAAAAAACTGAATAATGATGAAAGTAAATAAAAGTCCCCAGAGAGAAAGATGACATAAGTAAAATGATCGAAATTCTATAATATTTATTTTAATGGTGTCTCTTTTTATCGTACCAATGTTTATTATAAACGGATTACTACAATTCCCAACAAGCAACAATAAATGCTTTATAACACAGACAAAATGTCTGTTTCTTCTTTTAACATACATATCCATCCCATTGAAAGGTTAAGAGGAGTGGTCACTTTTACGTACCTTTAAAAGTATCATTTTTAGACCTATGTTCGATTGTATGTACTACTCATGATTTAAGCTTGATTTATATGAAATTTTTTGAGTAACTGCCTATAATATTGTTAATTATAGATGCAATTTTTCAAGGTAATTAATAAAAATGACTTTTTATGCATAAAAAGTGAATTTTTTTTTTAAATCGAGCATTTTGCAGTCAACTACTGTGCGCATTCTGTCAAAATAAATTATTAAGGTACATTAATAATTTTTTACTATATGTTATTACAATACTTCAGGCAACAATATCCAGCAACATTCTTCCAAAATATATTAAAACCTTTTAGTACGTGCTATTTTTAATTAGAAATTTCAAAAATGACTGAGTAAAAGCTTATAAAAAATTCTTTAAAAATTAAAATATATTAAAGTTCAAAAATTTTGGTAGATTTTGTTGTCTAAAGTGTTGTAATCACATATAGTAAACAATTATTAATGTAACTTAATAATTTATTTTGATAGAATGCGCACAGTAGTTGACTGCAAAATGCTCGATTTAAAAAAATATTCACTTTTTATGCATAAAAAATAATTTTATTTTTTTATTAATTACCTTGAAATATTGCATATATAATAAACAGTATTATAGGCAGTTACTCAAAAAATTTCTTGTAAATCAAGCAAAAATCATGAGTAGTACATACAATCCAGCATAGGTCCAAAAAGATACTTTTAAAGGTACTTAAAAGTGACCACTCCCCTTAACCTTTTCCTTACGGGCTGGGATAGCATGTATCCCAAGAATACGGGCTCCCCCCCCCCCCCCCCCAATATACAGTCGGACCTCTATTTAACGAACCTCTATTTTGCGAATTTCTCTATTTTGCGAACTTTTCCTTGAAACCAAGAACATTTTGTGAATTTCTTCGTAAAATAACCTCCAAATAGCGAAGTGCATTTTCTATTTAACGAACTTTTTCTTGTGATCCAATATTATTTCCTCCATATTTCTCAAAATATTTCTGAACATTTCAAACTTATTCTTTCTTTTAACACATTTAACACATTAACTTTCTTTTAGCACATTCCGACGTGGGTTGCAGTTTGAAGAAAATACGCCTAAAGGGGTTTTTGGTGCATTGCAAAGATGAGAGACGTATTATGAGAGAAAACACTTTTTCAAACAAAAAACTCAGACAAAATTAACAGACTTGATCAGTAATTAAATTTAAGGACACATATGGTAATGTATGCTTAAAGTTAATTGTTATAATAAATGCGATAATGTCATTAAAATTCATTAATTTTAATATAATTTTTTTTAATTGAAAATACAGTGTATTTCCGGAAAATGTTTTGTTTTATTCTTGTTTTCCTTGCTGATTTCTGTTTGATGGGTAAGATATATAAAACAAATAGACATTAATTTACAAAATAAAGGCGTGATCAATTACTTTTATTAATAATATTTAGTGTTTATGAATTTAAAATCTGTTTTGTGTAGTTTAAAGTATTTTAAAAGGTGAATCTCTATTTAATGAATTTTCCATATAATGAACTTTTTTCGGGATTTAGCGACTTCGTTAAATAGAGGTCCGACTGTATATATATATATTGTAGCGTACTGGAAATATGGTCTAATTTTTTCCCGAGACCCCCACAAAGGCTTGAAACACCGCTGCGTGTTTTTCAAAGGAATGTGTTGTTCGGTTCCACCAGTTCGGAACACGTGGGGGGATTAAAAACCGTTTTCCTCACAGATGCAGCCACTAAAGCTGTCATCTTAACGTTTCGGCAATGTAATAAAGTTCGGCGTCTAAGAAGAATTGTCAGCCGATAATCTGCCGGCTCCTCCACCCCTTCTGAAAATCCAGACATTCCAAGAAGACGGACCCCGAATTGCCAGCCGAGAGGAGAGGCTTGGAGTGTTTTTTTTTTCGAGAGAGCGGCGTAGAACATCGACCCGAGTGGTTGTGATTTTGTGAGGCTCCTGTTTTCTTGGGCCGGAATGGACCCTGGAACGCGCACTGCAAATCTGCACGTAAATTAAGTGAATATGTCGAAAATGTCTAATGTTTAATTTTTTTTTGTTAATAAATTGTTGAATTTTTGATTTAAAAATTTGGCCTTCGTTTGTTAATTAGAACTCTGTCTTTCTTGGTATGGATCAATAGTCGTGAAATTTCTTCAAAATGCCTCAGAGAGAATAGCTTTACTACTTGTCGTGAAGCCACAATATATATATATATATATATATATATATATATATATATATATATATATATATATATATATATATATATATATATATATAACCCCCTTAATGTACGTTCTTACGAAGGGGGTATGAAATTTCCCGTTCTAAATAGGGAATCGTAAAAATGGGCCCCGTAAGCTAAAGGTTAACTCATAATAAAACCATTACATTTTTTCTTCTATTATCCTCTTCAAATATTGTTCATGCTCCCATTCGAACTCGGAACTACTGATAAATATTGTGGGATATTTTCTTTCCAATTCTTTTCCTAATATCACACTATTAGCATGTCTGTTCTGTTATCTATATTGATCTAAATCTGTTCGTATGTTTTTTTATGAGCACGCTCAACTTCGGAATTAATTAAAGCTTATTATAATGCGGTATAATAAGTTTTCTTCCTTCAATGACAGTTTATTTCTATAATAATTTTTTAATACATTTTAATAAGTTCCTTTCTCATATTTAGTATTCATAATTGCAAAGATATTTGTTTTTTCATGATGTTTTCCTGATATTTCGAACCTAGCTTGCCGTTAATAGCTCCCTAAGTGTACTAAAACCAGCTGTTTTTATACTCAGACGTAATTACATACTGTGAAATTTTAACATTTATGTATGACATAATATAAAAATTATCCCTTTTTATAGTATTATTATAATTTTCAGAATAATGTTTTATGGAAAGTCATTTGATATTAATGACTTTGCATATGAGTATTTGATGAAAGGTAATTGCGACCTTTTAAGGAAATATCAAGAAATTATTCCGAATTTTCAAAAGCACTTTTTAACCAAGATGAAAAAATGTTTGTCGCTTTAAAACCATATATTTAAATGCATAAAATTTTGTTTCTATTCAAGATTTCAAATACAGAAAAATTTGTGTTTCTTTTGTATAAACCAAACAATCACAGGAACAAATCACCCAACAGTCATATAACAAATCACATGAACAAAGCTGTTGAAAGTTTTCTCTGTTCACGAAATGAAAGTATTCTCTGAAAGTATTATGCTTTTACATTGAGTCATTTGTAAAATTTTGTGTAGTAAAATGAATTTACCACATTTGACCATCTCTATAGTTGCCGAAATATACCTTTTTGACATTTCTTGCCGAAAATTGTAATAATCAAAATTACACTCGATTTGTTGTTTAAAAACATGATGTCTGTAATCACATATTGATATTGACTTATTACATCACAGCTTAAAAAAACATATATAGAATATTTTATTTATTTTGTCAACAAAAGGACTCTCCTAATTGTAAACTGCGTAATGCTTGATATGATAGTAAATGGATCATAAGTATGTTGCCACGTGCATTTCACTTAATGGTTTTCATTGTATTATTCCTCTGTATTAGGAGGCCAGAAAAAAGGCTAATGGCTCAAGTTCCAAATGTCTCACATTTTCAAATTAAAGAATTTATTTTATTAATACAGTTGGCCGGGTGACTGTGATGATGGCATTTAACAACCGAATTCGTTGACACATATCCCAAATCAACCGTGGAATCTACACCATGATTCAATATGAATAGCATCTTTTTTCCAATCAGACGATGGACGCACCATAAACCGTGGTTCGAGTATAACTATTAGCATTGGGTATTTTGGAACAGTCCTCAAACTGTAGGTCTTGGTCTATTTAGCCCTTGATACCAATCAACCATTGTTATTGAAGATTACGCCCGAACAGTTGTTCAACACTTTTTATATCAGCTTTGACCAATATTCTTAACATTTTCTCTCTCGAAAGGTGACTGAAGGTTTACTATTTTTGCCGCCCACATTTCGTTGTGGTTAGCGTCGTGTGCATCCATGCGTATTTTCCAGTGATTATCTTTATTTAACACCTAATGAGTGAAAGTAGGTGAATGTCAGTGAACTAGATTTTCAAAAAATATAAGTTAATACGCTTGATTACTTTAGCGAAAAAAATATGCTTGAGAAAATTTGGTGAAAATTCTTTTCTTTTCCTATTAGGCCATTAAGAAGTTAAAATCATCGACTTGATATGCAAGCAATTAGTCTCTCTCTTGTCAGAGTTTACACTTACATTATGTAATAAAACATGGTAGGATTTCAGCTGATGAAAATGAACAAGTTTAACTGGCAAAAGTCATAATATTAAGACGGCGGAAATAAAATATTTTTTTCATAAAATTTTCGTTTTAACAAGAGTAGACAAGCGTACGTAATGATGATATTTAATTTGAAGTAACAAAATGTATCAGCATGACGTAACAAAATGTACTAGCGTTTCATAGCGTAAAGAAGTAAAAATTATTTCTCTTATTATAAGTCTAATTTTCAGATTCACTTTAAATGGAAAATCATTTGCACTGGACGGCTTGGCATTTGAACTTTTGCTGAAAGGCATCTAAGATTTTCAAGGAAATATTAAGAAAGTATTATGCTTTTAATGAAATATTAAGAAAGTATTATGCTTTTAATGAAATATTAAGAAAGTATTATGCTTAATCGCGGTGTAGAAGGTGAGGAACGTTCTCAAGAGAAGTGCCTCTGCAGTGGAAGAAAGAAAAAAAAAGTTTTCCTACATTTGGCAGTGATTGTCTGAATGGGAAAGAAAACCTTACGGCAAGGTCTATTTTTTACGCAAATACTGTTATTATATAAACGATGTAATAAGCTAATTAAAAATATTGGACATTCAGTTATTCTTGATGACTTTAATAACATCGCTAAAATTATCGTTAAGTGGTATTATGTCAAGAAATTGATTTAATTAACAAATTATCATGCTGAAATGTATAATTCTGGCCTTCAGTAGTATTCAGTTAGAAATGATTTAATTTGCAAAAATTGTCAAGAATTTATGTATTACGAAAGCCATATAGCTTTTAAAGGTCTTTGAAGGAAGGATAATATAAAGGCTTCACCGTAAAGATTTTTTTCTTGCTGTAAAAAAAGAGTAATAAGTTTTAAAAGAGAAACAGGAATAGTAAGTAGTCTATTAATAAATTATATTTGGATCCGAAGACGAATTTCGTAAGTTCTTACATCTTATATTATGAAAAAAAATAATTATGTTACCTTTGTGAAAATTCTTACAGGTGATATTATGAAAGAATGGCGTTAATCGTCATTGTGGACTTTCTTTCATAAACCATGCTTTCTGGAAATTTAACCAACTGTGTCCATAAAAAATAAAGTTATTCCGCTTCAATAGTGACAAAACTTGAGATGGTAGCAAAAATTGAGCGAAACGAAACACTGCAATCACTGTCAGATAAAATTTATATTTTTTTTTTTACAAGTAACGTTCAACAGAAAAACAAATTATTCAGAATAAAAATGGCAAACTGTAGGCGTTAAATTACAGCTCAAGGATTGTAGAGGAAAAGGGGTAATGCGAAAATGATTATAGTTTGGTTAAGCATGTTTGAGTAAAACCTGTAGTTTATAGATATAGAACAGTAATGGCTGGGCTACTTAGCATGGAGGCCTCCACGCTCAGGCCAAGGGAAAACATAACGCCAGTACTCAAAATTTTCTTAGAAAACTTAAGTTCTGCCCCATATAACGCAGTGATATGAAGTTAATGTTTTGGTGCACAAAAAATGTAACTCAGATAAACACTAAATGGATATTTCAATAATATCTCACTTATCCGGAATGACATGAGTAAAATGACTCAAAAGTCATGAAGTTTCTTTCTTTGAAATTCAACAATGGCTTACAATGTTCAGACGTTATCTCATAAAAAATCCTATATGGGAAACTGTTGACCAAAACATTGTTTTACGTAGTTGAAAGTTTTTATTTTAATGTTTTATCTGACGTTTATCTCTTTATACGTATAGTGAAGTCAGCAAATAAAAATAATTTTAAAACAACGTGGAAAACATCTTTACATTTAAATCTTCTCACGTATTTCATCTAAAAAATGAATTTAGGACGCAAATGCTTAAAAACAATGAAAGCTGGTTACAGAATTTTTTTTTATTAAATATGCATGTAATATCTGTGTTTGCTGTGTAAAGTCCAAAATGGGTTAAATTGAGTTATCAAACCAGACATGTTTGAAAAATCAAGGGCTTCTGCAAGGTACGGAAAGCTAAGTCCAATTCCACTCCTAAATATATTTATTCATCAGTGAAAATTTGGGATATGTGAAACAAAACACAGACATGTTAGTTTTTAATCTCGTATTTCTCAAAACTTCGATTTTGGACTCAACACCCTTTTCACAACAGACACAGATATATGAAAAATAACAATATGGAATACCTTAAAATTATTTCAATATTTTCAATTCAATTTTTTTCTAGTTATTTATATTCCGAAGAACAAAGAAAATAACAGGAAACAATTAATATGTGATTAAAATATTAAAGCTTTCCTCCTCTATATACTAAGCAATAAACAACCATAGTATCCATAATTAAATTAACATTCGAGTAGGATATATATAAAAGTAAACTGTGTACTCGTATGTGATAAATCAATGGTTAGAGATTTTTAGCGAAGTTCTTGCTTTAAACTGAAGACATCTTGCAATAACAAAAATAAAGGGGATGTGAAAACTGGACTAACTATGCCGTTAAGGCTGCTGTCTAATAACCCTATTGAATTAGCTCACCTCAATGTTAACCCATGGAGAAAATTTGTCCAAGGATTGCCGACTTGGATTTAAAGATTTTTAAATAAATTATACTCTGTAAAAGAGAAATTTTAAACCTTGGGGCATTTTTCTTTTTTTTTTCTTTTTGAAATGCAAGTAATGTTTTAAAATTTAAATTATTTGGAAAAAAACTGGTATAGTGTGTTTTAAACGCTCATACATTCCTTTGGTGGACGAAATTTATATAATCAATCCTGTTGCAAGGTGCAGAGAAGTTCAGGCTATCTTAAAATGCCATTTTTATTGGATTATCGGCATTTATATAACTGTAAATAGTAGACAAATTTTGTCCATAGGTTAACATTGAGGTGAACGAATCCAATAGTGTTAGTACACAGCAGCCTGAAACTTAGCCGCTTTATACCCCACAGCAACCTATAACGATTCGTTTCTGCGCTTAGTTATACCTTTCTTTTCGTTTTGCACTTTTATTTTATCGTAAACGTGTTTTTTTTAACTGAAAAGGAAGACAAAGGGGATATTATGAATATAATAACAGGAATTAATCAAGAATAAAAATTCAGAAATAAAGAGTTCAACGTTTTTAAAATTACAGCTAAAATGTTTTTATTTTTTCTTAAAGTCTGATCTCAAAAGTACCCCGAGTCGCGAAGTTTTGTTTATCTGGTGATGATTCTGTTCCCCTTTCACGTGACTCCCATAGCCTCCTGGTGGACTTCGAAAAACCATGAATCTAAAATACTAAAGTTCCCCACAGAACAATGAGTTTTGAGTAGCAGCCGCTCAAATGGTTCCGAAACCGAAAGTCTCGCCTGCAGGATTTTTTTTAACTAGAGCAACAGTCTATCCATAATGTAAATATCAAGCTTAGCCAGCAGCTTTGGATCTACGTTCCGCCCTTGTTATAGACACTTCAGCAATGCTGGAGGGAAAAGAATTCCAAATGTGGAATTTCTCCAAATTTTTACTGATGACTGACACTGGGCAGTCATCTAGCCACGAAAGAGAGAACTATCGTCTATTATGATTACGATACATAATGTAGTGTGTTTGAAGAGGAAAAATTCCACAGAGAGGCCCTTTGTAGGTGGGGCCACAATTTATTTTATTCCACCCATACTCCCTTATTATATGTGAAAGGATGTATGCCATATTCCAAGTAGAGGAGATGCTGGTATTTTGTAAAAAGTAATGGCCGATACACTCTGATCTTGAACTTTAAAGTAATTAAGATACAAAAGACGATTTCTTTATTCCAAAATCTTACATTTAAACAAAATTTAAATGAGGAATTAATGCTAAACTCTCAAATATTATAAAGAATATCTTCAAAAGGGGAAAATCATGTTCATGAATATTCTATTGTTGAGATAATCCAGATACTGATAGTTTAATGCAAATTTCATCGAAATTTGACCGGTTCAAGGTTGCTTTCCCACGTGTCAAATACAAGAGATGACTTAAAAACTTTCAAAGAGCGCCGAGTTCCTTTAATGCATTGTGGTACCTAAATTACGCATTCATACAACCTCTCTCTTATCAGCAAAACGCTCACTAGAATAAATTTAATGCGTTGAAATCAAACGACTCAAATGGCAAATAATTAAATTTAACTAATATTGCCAATTCATGAGGAACAACCTTGAAATGATAACCCCCCCTTCCCTCAGCCATTCCTTCTTTTTGACCTTGATATTTTTTAAGAAAAGCCTAACTGTTCTTAGGGGGAAAAGAACATTTCTAGAGCCGGTTCTAGGTTAACCGCAAGATATCCAAAGGGTAACTGCATAGTACAGAAATTCACCGCAAGTTATACACCTTTGCTCTTTTCCTAGAAGAGGAATCATAAAAAACGGTTTAATGATGGGAACTTTTCCCACCGAGAATCTCATCATTCCATCTGTGGTAGGTCTACACATCCATCTGTTAAACCGCTATTCGATTTTGTTCCACGATTTCTTCTACTCGTTGGAAATGATCAATAACAGAGCAAGCAAAATCAAATTCGGGCTATTAAGTTTTCACAAAATAGGGGGCCAATTAACTATATTATACGTTCAATTTCCAATTATCCGAGAGCGGATTATCCGTAGATCACAAAAGAAAAAAAGATCCGAAGGGACGGAGACCATGTCAAAATAACCTGTTGTTGTTGCTGTTGTTTTTCCTTATACCCCCTGACTGGAAGTTCCAGACCAGGTCAGTACAGGCTTTGTGGGGTCAGGAGTGCGTCTTCGGTTTACAATAGCACCACAGGGTTCGGAGTCTGTCTTAGCTAGCTGCCACGATAATTTTGACCGAGCACCCCCTAGGGGCGACATCTGAGCGAATCGTACCTTCTTCCACTCTCTCTGACCTCAAAGAGGGACTTTGCCGTCTACGGATTTGTTGTTGTTGTTGTTGCTTATGCCACTTGGCCGACAGCAACATCAGATCAAGTTCCGAAGGCTATGGGCGATAAACTACTCCTGTGTTCTACTCCTGTTATGACTGGCACTATAAGGGTCGGAGTCCGACTTGGCCAAAAGACGAGTCCCGTAATTTTGAAGCGAGTCAAGTGACTAGACCAGAACACTTGATCCCGCACTTCCAGAGGTAATTTTAAGAACTTGGAGGACATTGCAGCCACGACAGATGTTACGTGCACCTTCCGTCATTTGTGTACACGGCAGTGGATTTGTGAGCGACGAGCATCGAACCAGTGACTTTCAGATCACTAGCCCGCTGCTCTTGCCAACTGGGCCACTGCGCCAGCCACGGATTTAACATGGCTATATCAGTCCTAGACACGAAAAAATAACCTGTAAATCAAGCAATTAGCTGAGCTTTTTCTGAAAAATGGACGGCAAATTTCTGAAAGTTTCATATTTTAACCAAACCCTATTTGAATTGCATAGTAATTTATATGTGTTCACTGCAACACGTTCAATCCAAAAATTGAAATTCTCATTTTTTACGTACACGAGGCCTTTTTCAGATTTTCGGACTTCAGTACACACCCGTTAATTTATTCACTCGATTTATCGGTAGTTCATTTGAATCATATATATATATATATATATATATATATATATATAAAGAGAGAGAGAGAGAGAGAGAGAGAAACTGCTCTAGCCGGTCTCTCCTCGAAATGGACATAATTTGTTCAGAGCCTACTATAGACTCCATAGAGCCAATGCGGTGAAAGAAACCTCTTTTCGACGGCCACCCCTCAAAACGGCCACATTTTTTTCGGAACCACTACTAGACGCCCTAAAGAAATTCCACTGTATATAATTATTAAGAGAAAACGATATTATCATTGCAAATGTTACAATGCTACTGAAATACTCAGGCAGCATAAAGTCGAGTATATTTCAATAAATTATGGAATTTTAAAACTGTGGATCTTACTAGAAACACTAAGTCTTATTTTGTGAACACAGAATTAAAAAAAAAAAAAAAAACTCGAGACTTCGAATGTCCGATAATTCAAGAATCTTTCATAACTTTTCTTTCCTTAGAATCTTTTAAAAAGTTTTTCAGTCTCCGTAGAATGCTTCAATTCCTCCATTCTTATACCATACTCTAACCAACGGAATTAGGTATTCCTTCCATATGACTTCAGACGAAAGATTTTAAGAACTGGGACATGGTCAAAAAGTAATTTCATGAATATAGTTCAAGTATTTTTATAGAAAAAAAAACCCATATAACTCTTACTCGAACGAGAGGGAGAAACACGTTTCGAATACAAAATTCGGCCCCTTTTCATTCCACTCAATAAACATGATGTTCCCTCTAGAGTAATTAACCTAAATCTGCCACCTAAGCACCCATAACCACACCCAAGCGATTAGTGAGATTCCACGGAAAAAAGCTACTTTCCCAAAAACTGAATCGCGTGCTGAAGGGAATTATGTCCACCGAGATTCCAAGTCGACTGTTCACCGTGACCCCTCGTAACCCAAATAAAATCAAGGTTTCCGTAGAAAATCTTTGAAAAAGATCATAACTGATAATTTCTAATTTGATATTACAGGTAACGGGCGCTTTTTGATTTCGCCGGAATCGGATTTCAGTCGGCAAATCCGCGCCATTCCATCTGTGTTACTAGACAACTCAGCTTTGATTATGTCCCTGAAGATGGCGTTACACAACTCAGTTTTTCCAAAAGCCGGTCACGTTCGTAACTGAGCGATCCTTGAGTTTTCTGTGTTTCCAAACGTTTCATTTACCCACTTTTTTTCCTGCAATGCTTCTTTCTTTTTTATCATCATTCACCGAAAGTGGCGTGTGTTTGTTTGCTCTTGAAACAACTACTTCCTGATTATTGTAATTAGGTAGATCTTTTTTTTTTTTTTTTTTTTTTTTTTTTTTTTTTTTTAATTTTGGGTGTGGAATGTTTTTTTGCATCGGAGTTCTTTTTGCTTCAACGGTTGTCTCCGATTTCGAAAGATTTTTGATAAGATAAACTTTTCAGTTTCCAATAATTTTTTTTTTCACGACTACTTGCTTCCCCCTTGAATACTGACCCTCAAATTATGCGCAAGGTTTTTTTTTTTCGATACAGCAATATTTATTTACATTTACAAGAGATAGAATTTCATTATGCAGAGCATTTATATTATAAAACGAATAACATATCTTACAGGTATTTTCGAAAACAATCAGGATAACTGCTTGAATATATTTACATTAATATTTACTACCTAAATGTCCGTATCTTATAGAACTAAGGGGTATTTCTTAGACCAGTGTTTCCCAACCTTGTTCGAGTCGCGATCCCCTTCAGTGGTTCCCAAGCATACTGCAATCGGTTTCTGTCCAAAACAAAAGGGATGTAGCATTATGCACCAGTCCTTATTTCTTTTTTTAAGCTAGTGTTGTTCTCCTTTTTCTTTTCCTTATCAGTTGTTTTACGTATCTTAAATAAGACGTCAGGTACAAAGTCAGAATTGCCGAGTACTTCTGTCATTTCAAAGTTCTCAAAGGTTGGTTTGTTAATAGCAGTATAACCAACTTCTTCTACGCAAGGGTTAATTTTACAGAGGCCTACAATTTAAACCCGACTACGAGTACAAACGATCCGAGCCAACAGTGAGACTCGAACCCACAGGCTCTGGCATAGGCGTAGCGTACCTCTAACTTTTCTTTTCTTTTTTTTTTTTTTTTGGGGGGGGGGGGGCTCGAATTAAATTCAGTTAGGGCCCTCCTCCGCGCATTGACTGCCAGGCGGTCCTTAAAATATGAAGTATTATGATTTTTTTGAAATTGAATAACAATAGAATTGATGTTTGAGTAGTATTCAAAAGTTATATAATGAGAAAAATAAATATCTTATAAATAGAATGAGAAAAAAATATAGCATCGAATTTTTGTTATGTATCATATCATTGTTAAAAACTATGTTAAGGCTAAAGACATAATCGGAATCTTCAGTTTCACAGTTTGAAAAAGAGGGAAAAATCCAAATTTCATAAAAGTTTTCTACAATTTGCAAATTTTAACTGAACTTCTATAACCTTTTTAATTTATTGCAAGTTAAGTTGGGGGGGGGGGGGCCCTCCGATGCTACACCTATGGGCTCTGAACCTAAATGCCAAAGCGCAGATCATTCGGCCATCGTGCGGCACAAGTTTAAAAAGGCATAAGGTGTTTGAGGAAACCATTTTGTTCGACTAATGAGTTAGTATTCATATATTTGCGCGCACGTTTCTCAGATACAGGGTGAGGCAAAATAGACTTCCATATTTCTGAAGGTCACTGGTAAGGGAGTGTTGGGGGTAAGGCGACTTGAGAAGCGGCAACAGTTCGGGTGGGATTTCTAGTTGTCAGTATACACCATGAGTTGGTCCGGTGAACATCGCGGTTTCGTTATCCAAGCGTTCTTTAAAAACAACGATTCTGTAACCGTGACCCAGAGGGCTTTTAGGTCGTGCTTCGGGCTCTATGCAACTGTTACTGATGCAAAAACAATCCCGCGATAGGTTTCAAGTGGTCTGCATTACCAAGGAAACCAAGTGGTCGTCGTCGGAACATTAGAAAACCTGAAAATAGGAAACGAGTCCGTAAGACCGCTATTCATGAGGAAGTTTCCGCCATAGCCCCAGTGATAACCAAAAGAGTTATGGAAAACTTTTGCGAACAACTTCGGCAGCACATCGCAAAAAACGGGCGTGAGTGGTGTTATTTTCAAAACCTAGTGGGGAAAAACCAGATTGTTAGTACTTTTCGAAAATATAAAGCGTTTTTCTGTAAATTGTTCCGTTCGCTTTTTATTACTGTTTGAAATGTGGGAGTCCATTCTGCTACAACTGGCACATGAGTAAAGAATGGTATTCCTGAGAGAGAACACAGACGCTCAGAAATGCGATAAAATAGTTGAGATGGAAAGAAAAATTTGAGGATCTGATGATTGAAAAATTAGCCATTTCATCAAAATCAGCGTAAAATACGAGCCTAAGAGCGTCATTTTGATTCCTGACGATCTTTCGAACCGTAAAAAGATATCCCCTTAAAATTTCCTGAAGATTAAAAAAAAATGCTTACATGCATGTACAATGGAAAAAAAATGAGAGAACTTTTATGTTCAATTCTTTCCTAAAAATAACATGCAAATCCAAAACACATTTTTAACTTTAAAAATTTTATTTGCTTCGACATCTTTCGGTTAAATTTCAGTATATAGGAATTCGAATAAATGTGATTTTACAGCACGGTTTTTATTTCTTTGAAAAATGCATAACGAATCTCTCTTTTTGTAACTTCCTTTGTAATATCTAGAGATAATAATATCAATACAATAATCTTCATAATATGAAGATCAGAAGTAACACTTATGAAAAATGTCGACATTGGTATGAAATTGCAATAATCTATTTAGTCTGGCTTCAAGCATGAAAGAGAAACTGACTGTTTGAAGCCAGGCTTGACTGACTTCAGTCAAGAGCTATCTGAACGGATGTATGTGAATTTGAAAATATTCTTATCATCAAAAGGCGACAGAAAAAAAAAATTTAATTTCCATTCTAGAATTCTTTGAAGGAAATTAGTCGCTTAGTGTTTACACCAAAAACTAATTTATTTAATAGCAATTACTTCACCGCAAGTTTTGTAAGACATTCATTATTATATTTCTTGGGGAATTTCTCTTCCCATTTCTAAATTTCCTCAACGCGGTTTACATAGCAAAAAACTGAAAAAAAAGGTCTAAAATTTAATGAAATTCTGAAAAAGGGGTACGAAATACTACTCATTTCAACATCCGTGCAGAAAATTACAAGCCACAATGAATAGAATAGTGAGTCTAGTAAAAGCAAAATTTATATCCCTGTTGAAATCACAATTGCTCATTTAAATTTTCCCAAATAATGTTTAGAAGACAGATGGGGCATTTGACAGTTAATTCAAAGTTTTTCCTTATTTTCCTTATTTTTTCCAGATTATTAACAGCTGGTTTAATTGATTCTTGATGGGTGTGTAAGATTTGAATCATATGTTGTGAAACTTTACCGCACTTCTTTATAATTCCCACTTTTGAGGCCGTCTTACGGAGTTAATTATTTAAGCAAATAATTTAGCATTTTTATTGGAACAAAATTTTAAGGCCACCCTATACTCCTAACAGCCGGGGAACTCCCTTTTGGGCAACTTTGATATGGCCTGGTTATGCTCCATGATATCATGTATTTTAATTATTTTTAATAATCAGAATAGTTTTATTGAAATTTATACAGGGTTCCCCCCTATATCCGTTACATCCCATTAACTTCTAAACTGACAGCTTAGGCCATAAAGTTGGTGTCTAGGTATGGTAAAAAGGCTAGGCGATACTTGATGAGCTACTTACAACGCCATCTATCACCAAATTTTGGAATTAGCGTTTTTATCTCAAAAACGGTACGAGATACGGGAAAAAAAGTCAATTACAAAGTTGTTCAGCAACATCGATTTAGTAAGAAAAGACACCTGGCACACATTAATACTCAAAACAGAGAGCAAAACATGACCACGCATTACTGATGCTTGTGCCTCCGTAATACCTGCCATGTTGCACAATGTGCAGCGATAAATCCAGTCCAGTGTGCAAATGTGTTTAGTGGCTAATGGAGACCCTTTTCAGCAACATAAATAAATGATCCTGAAGATAGGGAAGTCTCTCAGTTTCTTTCTTCCACTCTTTATGACATGACAATTTTCGAAATCATGACCAAACAAATGTTCATTTTCTACATTCTGTTTTAAGTATTAATGTGCGCAAGGTAACTTTTCTTACTAAATCGATAATGCTGAACAACTTTGTAATTGACTTTTTTCCCGTATCTCGTACCGGTTTTGAGATAAAAATCCTAATTCCAAAATTTGCCTATAGATGGCGTTATAAGTTGTCTCATCGAGCAGCGCATAGCCATTTTACTATACCTAGACACCATATTTATGGCCTCAACTGTCACCGTTTAGAAGTTATGGGGATGTAACGGATATAGGTGGGAACCCTGTATAGGCCCCTAAATCTGAGAACCGGTCAAAATGAGTCTTTCACACCCCTCACGTAAGACATGGTTAAACATTAAGGTATCGAGTATGTTGTGATCTTAGTTAAATATTAACATATGGTTAAGGATACATAACTTGTTGTGTCCGCAGTTTCCATGCCATTTGAGTATTTAAAATTGGCGCTCTCTCTCAAGAAATGGCAGTAAGCACCGTGCAAATGACGAGTCCCGATCCGGGAAACCAGTCAGAATATCGTTGAAGATTACCTTGCATGGGTAGCGGATCTGCCTTCATTAGACATGTACTATAAAAATGAAATGCTACTTCAGTTCAAGAAAGTTACCTGTTTCAGTATGTAATGTTTCTGGGTAGCGAATTCACCTGTTTTGGGTATCCCACTTTTGTATCTTAAACACGCTTTCATACCATTCTTATTATACCTCTATTTTTGTAATATACTTAAAACAGCATTGAATTTTTACAGTGTGGGATCCACTTCTCCGTTCTATGGCAGAAAGAACTCATGGATAAAGATTTAGAAGAGATGAATCAGCTTTAAATCTCAGAATAGGTTTATTTTACATTCGTCATCATTCTTCTTTGGGTTTTAGAAATGGGTTGCAGCTACACAGTAAAGTTATTAAAAAGCGGCGAGGTTTTCTCACAGAAACAGAGAATTTTGAGGGGGATTAAATAAAAAAGCTGTGGTCTAACGTTAGGGCCAAATCTACGGGATAACGTGGGTCTAAGTGAAGACAGCAGGAAAGAGAAAAATGTGTCTATTAGACAGACCAATACTTCGAGCCCCTATAGAAATTTTAAAAAAATAGGCTGTGGTCAGCTGTTAATATTGTTCCACCAAATATTTTTTTTCCAATGTGGTAGGCATTTTGCCTTTCGACGTTCGCCCAATGCACAGAGAAAGTTGTTGGTTTCTTGAAATGGGAGCACAGTACAAGGGAACCAGCATCGCTGCCTGGTGCTACCTCAGTTTAGACCGAGTGTGACCAGCGGCAGCATATCGAGGGGGTAGGGGACATTTTACCCTCCTTCTACCCTACAAACCACACGGAGAGACTCTCCGGCCCACACATTTTACGAGGCCAAACCTTAGACACGAGGATATACTACATTAACACTTATGGGTATTCGATCCGAGCATTCTCAGTACTAAATCTCGACACGATAACCACTAGTTGCCCGAGTTCTGCCAGTAAAAGTATGACTAAGGAAAATCGCCAACACAGGATTCTACCAAATTACTCGTAGAGATACCAACATTTCGCACCTCTAGAAATTTAAAGGATATGGTCGGACAGCTCTAGTCTCGCCAATATACCAACAAGTCCCGAAGCTTCCCCCACAAATGAGGATCAGCAAAAGGGAATCTCATGACCAACAGGATCCAAGACTACCGCAAGATAACATATAAATATTTGGAAAATTAAATAATTTTTACATCTGACGAAAAATATCTCATGGCACAGAGGGTATTGTGGTGCCCGGTGCTATACCCGGTCACATCACAAACAGGCGAAGTCACCGAAACATAATGTTCGAACAAAAGAAAAAATCTTATAGAGAATCTATGCTAAGCTCACTTCTACCCAGACTTGGGTGTATATAATTTGAAGTGGCACTCTATTTGAATTTGATGCAAACACAGTTTATACATGAAAGAATGTTTAATGAATTCATTGCACATATAATTGGCTTTTACAGCAATAAGCATGCGTACTACTTGTACGGAATGTATAAACACAGCTTTCAAGAACAATATATTTTTATACTCACGAACAGTAAGTCAAACCAGCAGTACTGCCACGTAAACTTCTGGCCCGCTAAGCACTAGCGCAGGATAACACCTTTTTCACCCTTAACAACCTCCCCTTTTTCATTAATGACGCTGCGTGGTATTTATACTAAGCGCGTATGCCAAAATTAGCATATCTAAAGCAGCTTCTTTAATTCACTCAAAAGTTCGATTCTTGTGAATCGAATCTTGTGTATACCTTACAATCTCACAGAATGGATTTGATACAAGGGGATGTATAAGCATTTAGACAGAAAAACTGAGGTCAAAGAAAAATTGTCACAACAGCATAAGATTCAATAAATGAAGTAATTTGCCCTGTTACCGTACTGCCGGGCCCCGCACTGTAAGCCAGCGGTTTCCAACTTTAATGCTACTACGCCTTCCTAAAAAAATTTTTTCCCCGCGACTCCATGTCATTTAATAGATATAAAAATATAGACGCGTTTTAAATAATAATAACTTTATTACAAAAAATGAAAACTACAATTAACAGAATAATAACAAGCTTTTGCTATAACAATACGAACATGCATATTAATTTTTATATTAAATTACGAATTAAAGTACATCTAACGTATCAAAATTTAATGTGAGCGTTGTTGTTGTTTATTGGCATTAAGTTTATCAAATCTTGGAGGCAATGTGGAGAGAGCCGCTCGTAACTCTTTTTTGACTATTAACCTGGTTCGATATTAGGTTTTCGTTGCAGCCAGTGCCGAAAAGCCCGTTTCGCCTAACTAAGACGTTGCAAACGGTAGAAGCACTTGCATTGCTTTGCAATACAAATATTCCTACTCTCCACTAAAATTTATCCACAATTGGATTATGATTTCATTTTGAAACTTTTGTTTGAGTGAGCTATCGCATGACAATTATATGAATTTTTCTTTTTCGATGGTTGTCAACTCAAATTCGTCTATTTATAGATATTATGGTATGAACATCGATTTTTTATTAAAAAGTTTTGGCGCCTCCCCTGGCAATAGTCCGCACCTCCCACGTTGGAAACCGTGGCTCTAAGCTCTAAGTTAAAAGGATTCCCCCCTTCTGGTTCGAAGTAATTATACTTTGAAATATCCAGTAAGGTCCTCAATTTAATAAAATGATATTGTAGGATTTAACATCAGATTTTTTATGATAGGGTAACTGAATTAAAGGTAACTTTTATTCAATTACCCTATTAGCGACCGTTTTGTTTTAGGTTCTTGAAGTCAAGAAAGTTTTCATTTCAGCTTCATCGTCACATCATAAGATTTTATGAATGAAATAATTTAAATAATTTTCATTTGGTCACGTTATTTTTTTCCAGTAAATTTTTAAAAAAATCTCCTTTCAAATTACAGTTATCTGAACTCAATTTCAACTTAAAACGAAATTCTGTTAATATTTGGTTAGTAAATTTTTTTTTTTTTTTTTTTGCTGACGCAACTTTTTTATTTTTCTTTATTTAAACATGTTATATGTTAATCGAACAAATTCATACAAATAAAAGAAATGCTTTCTTACAAAACTGCCAAATAATTTTTATCGAGTTCTATGAAATTTTTCATTTTTATTTCTGCAGAGACCCTTTTTAAAAACTAAACAAAAGAGAAATCTCTTGTTAATAGAAACAAATATGAACGACATGACTACTTCCTTAGAAAGTTTAAAAGAAATACAAAGGGTCAGTGTTGGTGTGAAATATGTAAAATTACAAAATATGATAGTAAAACGAAAACTAATCTATCACGTCAATTGGGAAATAAGGCCTTTCCACTGTTCTGTACCTATTTTGTAAATAATCTGAGATTCATATGTCATTGAAATAATCTGTGACAGGTTTTAAGACAGCGTACTTTTTCCATTCCAACTAAACAGTTTTTTTTCAGTATATATTACATGAAAATACTTTGATTTGAAAATGGATCAGATTATTCACTGATTTTTCCTCACATTATTCTATTGTTAAACTGGCATGTAACTAGATTTGAATGGTAAGGAATTACGATTATTTTTTTTTAAATTGGATTCTTGGGAAAACTTGAATAACTTGTAAATTAGTTTTCAAAAGATAAACTAAAAATTTCAACTCGAAACAGGAAAAGTTCGTGAAAATACAAATAACTATGAACTACATAATTAATTTTTAAATATTTCCCTGCAAAGGTAAAAAGTTTAACCAGGAGTTGCAGATAAAAACAGAAAAATTACAGTTTCGTAAAAGTACAAATAAATACGAAGGACACTTTTAGTTTTCAAATTCCTCCTTGCCAAGTTAACAGGAAATATCAAGAAAATAGCAGTGACACGAATATTTAGTAGTTCAAACTATATATGTCAACGAAATGGTGCAACGAGGAGCTTCATATCACGTAACTTTAAGTTACTAGTCACTGTGTAACTTTTTGAAAAGTTATTATGACATTACCCTGCAATTTCTCTCCTCTGAAATTTTATCTCAAAGAATTCCTCTTGGTGCAAATTCAACGTGAGACCTTATTGTGGTAAAAGATATATATATAATCCCTTAAGGGGGTCCGAACAAAATTTTAACTCAATGAAATAAAATTATTTATTGAGTTAAAATTTTGAAATTTTTTTTCTGATGGTTAACCATATAATTTGTAAACAAAATCACATCATAATACTTCTCATAAAGTTTTTCAAAATTAAAAAATTTTATTTAAAAGGGGGGGGGGGGTAGTTTAAAATTGTTATAACTCGAAATATTATTTGTCGAATTTTAAAATTTGCTTATTTAATTAAACAGAAATATATGTGTTTTAGTTCTGATTCAGCATCTTTTAAATATTAATTTTTAAAAAATATAAATATTTAGAATAAAAATTTTGTAGAAATCTCAACTATTGAACAAACTATTGGACAAATACTCATCTATTGAACAAATATTGAACAAACACTATCTCCAGATTCACCCTTCTCATTAATTTTTTTCTATTTTATTTTTATATAGATAAATGAAGTTTATAATTTTCAATGTTTTAATATGAAGTCTAAAATTTTAAAATCTTGCTCATTTTTCCATTTTAATTTTTGTTAAATCTTACCTAAAATACATATAAATATTTAAATATGAAATTTTAGTCTCATGAGATTTGTCAAAACACAAGTGTAGATTGTAAGGAAGACATTTTTTGGTGCTATTATGCGAAGTAAATATATACCCAAAATATATTTGAAATTGTTTCTCAAAAATTTTTTTACTTTGTTTGTCTGTGCTTTTGTTAACATTTTCTCAAATTTTCAAAAAAATTTGCTATTACCAATAAATTTTCAAAAAAATTTTACTATTACCAATAAATTTTCAAAAAAAAATTCTTTTACCAATAAATTTTCAAAAAAAATTCTTTTACCAATAAATTTTCATTAGAATCACATGGTTTTTATTTTAAAGAAAACCCGTGGTTGTTGAAAACAGTTTGTGTACTAGTGTTATAGATGGTAGATATCCTTTCTGAGATAATCCTATTTTTCCATTTGCCCCTCCACCAACTCCAATTATCTAATAATACAAATTTTTGCGAAATCCTGTGAACAACAAATAAAAATTGTCGTTCCTCAAATATTCTTCCATCTAAATAAAGAATCGTCATTTGAAAAGTACCTTTTCACGTAAGTTACGTGACTTCCTCTCCAAAGCATCCGCGGCTAACGCGAAAACTGGATTTCTTAAAGATTATTAAATCAAATATGTTTTAGTGGCACTCCTGTCGAATATTTAACACAAATATTTTTTTAAAAATTATTCCGCACTAAGCACACCTTCAGAAAATACAAGTTATCCGTAACTGTGATGATGCAACTACGTAATGCATCACTTGACACATTTAATCAAGGTGGCAGTGGAAGATAAATCCCACAGTGCTGACAGACGATTCTTCGGTGAAACACAGACTTTATCTGCGGATAAAATCTATGAATTTAAGAATATGTTTCATCATGCCATGCATGTGAAAGACTCATGGCCGACTTATTCAATGGGTCATTTTAAATTTCAAGGCAAATAGTCTTTATTTTTCTGCGAAAGAATAGTTTCCGAAAATTTGCATAATTAAATATTTCGACTTCTGAGACTTCTAAGAATTTAACAATAGGTTTTCGGGTTCAACTTCATTGTTTGCTAAGATATTGAATTCATTTATTTTCAATTTCATGGGTAAAATGTTTATTGCAGGGTGAAATGTTAGTTAAATGTATTTAAAGATAAATTTATATCAGTTTTGAAAAAAAAAATACCCCGAGTAAGTTTTTGTTTGTATGATACAATATTTCTTAATTTTTATAAAAATATTTTAACGTAGGATTACATTCCTCCATAACGGTCCTCCGGAAAGCAAAATTTCTGATGCTAAAACCGCCCGTCCGTACCTCGCGAGTTATAACTTTGGCAGCGCGCCAAACCCAGTCTGTATCGCTTGGACAAACAGTAAGAATTAAACAGAAAAGTACTAAAATGCGTCAAAATTTTTACATTCATATATGTATATATTCATACATATATATAGATACTTATGTACATAACACGTACATATATACATACAAAAGAGGTAAGCAACGATAAGTAATCCTACGTTAATAACCCGCGGTAGTTTCGTTAGAAGAGACAACCTGAAATTTTGTTGATATTTAATAGGGAACTGCTGTGTACTAACCCTATTGGATTCACTCAACTCAATGTTAACCTATGGAGAAAATTTGCCCAAGGATTGCCCACTTGGATCTAAAGATATATATATATATATATATATATATATATATATATATATATATATATATATATATATATATATATATATATATATATATATTTTAAATTTACTCCGTAATAGAGAAAAAAATTTTACACCTTGGAGCATTTTTCGTTTAAAAAAATGCAAATAATATTTTTTTATTTAAATTATTTGGGGGGGGGGGGGGAATCTGGTAGAGTGTGTTTTAAACGCTCCTAAATTCCTTTGGTGGCTGAAATTTATAAAATGAATCCTGTTGTTAGGTGCAGAAAAGTTCGGGCTACCTCAAAATACCATTTTTATTGGATTATCAGCATTTATGTAGTTGTAATTAGTAGACAAATGTTCTCCATAGGTTAACATTGAGGTGAGCAAATCCAACAGGGTTGGCACACAACCGCCTTAAGATATCTGACTACGTTTTTGATGACAATACTGAAATTTCCTTTATTTCCTTTTCTTAAAGAGTGTAAATTTCTGTTTCTAAATCTGCTTTTATTTTTTTCTGTACGACCTTTAGAATTGAAATGAGAGCGATTAAACGCAGTCAGTTTCAATACAAGTGGAAACTTTTTGTTTTCCGAAGAACTTGTTTTTCGTCAAAAATGTAAACGACTATCGTGATAACTCAAAATATAATCATGATATGTCTACGAAATTTTTTAGGTAGGATTTTCATAATACCGAGAGTGTGATTACGCACAGATTTGGATCTAGGTTTATTATTTGTTGATTTATAGCTTCATTTATAAAAAATCTCACGAGAAATTACTAAAATTTTACATATAATTGCATATAATCGCATGTATTTCTTTTAGATATCAAAATATCGATTAGCTTTTAGTTCATTACACTCATTAGTGTTTTATATACATATAATTAAAAGAATGATATATGCATAACTTTTATTCGCAGAGTTTGAGCCGTTTGTGTAAAAATTTCCTCAATTTCGACAAAAAAATCCTCAATTTTGTAAAAAGTTCCATAGTTATGGTCTATTTTTCCTCACTTTCGTATTTTAGGGCTACTAGTTGGTACCCGTCAAAACATGATGGCTGGATAGCAAATAAATGTACTGTTGCACAAATGATACTCAACACATTATTGCCAAATGTTGAAAATCCTAATATTAAGAATAGAGATATACACTTTAAAAATTACTATTGAACCCAATAAAAAGAAGTATAGGGACTCAACAGCGCGAAATAAACAATTTCCGTCAGGTTTAATTCTATATCTCACAATACTTAAAATGGCAGAGAAACACGTTAGAGAGATTCCTCGGAATAAACAGATTAACGTGTTTATGCGGCCTCGTGCTTAGTAAGTATCTAAAGCCAGATTTAAACATGTCACTGAACATGCGCAGAAATCAATTTTTAATTGCTCATTTTCGCTAATTAATAGAAATTGAGATTAAAAAACCAAATTTGACACATCTAAAGGTTAAAATCTTTCGTTTAAGACCAAAATGAAATTAAATGATGCAGCAGTTTTCTTTCACGGACAAAGAATCGGCTTAGCTACTCAAATATACACTCGAACCCCTTTATAACGAACTTCAAGGGACCGATGGTTTTAAAACAAATACTTAAACTATTATAAACGAATACTATGATAACTACACTAACATTTAATGAAAACTTCTTATTTACAGAATATATTTACAAAAAGAACGTCGTTAATTAACATTATAGACTAATGAAAAAGCAGTCGTCTGCTGCTAACAGATAAACGCGTCATCGCTTATCGACGTCCATCTCTCGTCTGCCGGGAACTCTCGTCGGCTGGAGATTCACTCCCTCGCGCACCTTTCCTTCCGATGAGCGGCGCTAGGGCTACTGGCATCACACAGAACACTGACACAGGTGACAATTAATGAAACGGACTGAGGCAGGCTCCCGAGCCCACATATATATATATATATATATATATACATACACACACACACACACACACATATATATATATATATATATATATATATATATATATATATATATATACAGTCGAACCCCGTTATAACGAACTTCAAGGGACCAAAGGTTTTGTTCGCTTTATCCGGTGGTTCGCTATATCCGAACCGTTAAGAAAAATACTAGAGTTCACAAAATGTATAATTCATTAGTTGCAAAGTGTAGTCAATAATGATGTATTAAAAAATAATAAAATCTATTAAAAATGATCCTTAATGAATTAAATCGACTAAAATTGATTATATTAAACTAACACAATACTTATTAAATTACGTACAATAGGAAAACGGCAGGACCAAAATTTGCGTTCGGTATATCCGTGAGTTCATTATATACCAGGTTCGCTATAACGGGATTCGACTGCATAGAAATACCTTCCAAAAATAAGACAGAAATTTTCTTATTTTTGGAAGGTTTGGTACAGTTTATGTGGTACAGTTTTTGAAAAAACTGCTCCGAACGTAGTCAGACACAAACTTGAGTTATAACCTTCTGCCAGGACGATTTTTCGAAGTGAGGTCTCCAAATCTCGAGGCTGGTATTCTTACCAGATGAGCCATTCCAGGATGTTTGGAAGTTTCATTTTTAATAACATCTGTGCGAATTTACTTTGTTCTTATTTAAAAATTCAAGGCTGAATTTTTTCTATGATAAATAAATGTTAAATTCAGTTCTCTATTACTGCTATTCTCAACAGTACGAGTGATATCTTCCGGCAGACAACCAGCCACAGTTCCTGAATCTTGAGCAGATTTTTATCGTCTTTACTATTCCGGAGATGGACGTGTTATTTTTCATCATTTTCCTCAGTGCAACTTCGTCTATGGACAACCCATATCTGCATTACCCCAATGAGAATGTTCTTTTTGTATAATTTATATATCTCACACTAACTGAGAAACGCCCTTTTTTATGTCTGGTAGATTTCATATTATCTGTTGTTCCTGCATGCATTAATTTGCTTCATTGCTTTTAGATTAATTTATTATACTATTCCTTGGTTCTGAAGGTTGGAAAATAATAAAGGACTTCCTTTAATAATTTCTGAAATAACATTTATTTCGCATTAATAAAATATATAAATAACTTTACAAAAATATATAAAGCTTTTACAAGATATATAAAAATATAAAAATAAAATATATAAATAACGTTGTACTTCAATACATTTCCTTTTTTCTATAAAATATTTATGGAATATAGTTATTTGAAACATTACTTTTTGGAAGCTTTCAGTAAATCAATATACCGTATTAATTTTATCAGAGGCGTATATTTTATAAACTTGAGAGATAAAACATTAAGTGAAAACAATTTTGTTTCGAGAAAGATTTTATCTCAGTTTCCCAAATACTGATAATCAAACAAAAATGGTATTTTCAGACAGCCTGAACTTTTCTGTCCCTTGCAACAAGATTTATTTTATAAATTTCTTCCACCAAAGGAATTTATGAGCATTTAAAACACGCTATACCATATTTTTTTTACCTCGAAAAATTTTAATTTAAAAATATTATTTTTATTATAAAAAAACGAAAAGTGTTTTTGTAATGTGTAAAATTTCTTTCTCTATTATTGAGCATAATTTTTTCTTAAAAATCTTTAAATCTAAGTCGGTAATCCTTCGACACATTTTATCCATAGGTTAACTTTGAGGTGAGCGAATCCAATGGGGTTAGTACACAGCAGCCTTAACGACTGCCTTTCAAGACTGTCGATTGGATTCCTGACCTCCGGATTCCAGAATCCTCATTGCTAGACTACCCGCATATGCATGGCTATCTCGCATCCTGACTACGACCCCTTAAAGAGTAATGAAGATAATCCAAATTGTTGATGAACATTTAATAAAGTTAGACAAATAAATAAATGTACGAGAAGCAAATTCTAGCGATCTTTGGAAGAAATCTTGAATGAGAATCTTAGTGGTCAGGAAAACCTGAAACTAACAGTTTAACCAGCATTAATTTATGTCTAGTTCAATAATTATGCAACGGGCATTAAATATTCCGACATACCCTTTTAACGATCATATGACAGAATTGGGATTCGAGCCCGGGTCGAGAGGGGTTTCTACGAATTGAACCGTCTTGGTATGTAAGTCAATGTAATTTTCAATGACTTTCCTAATGTACTCATTTACAAATGCTGAATCTCTGATGAGTTTCGATTAACAGACAAATAAAAAAAATTAATCTGTATCACCATAATATATTTTAAATAAGCAACTATTTTTGTGCATTCTAATAATCAATTGATTATTAATTAATCACTAGTTTATTTAAAACTATTGCTATTATATTAATACTATTAAGTTTCACATTTTCTCTATTTTCCGAAATATACGAAGTCTTATGAAAGAAAACAGAAATTGTTATTATATGCAGTCTAGGAGGGATAACTTTGACATGAGTGATAACTTTGTTTCATTGGAAATCTATGGAAAAACACAGAATTTCATTGCGATTTTGATTACTCAAAGAACTAGATTATTTGAAAATTAACTTCCCCAATATACTCTCTGGTTCTCAAGCCACCACACAAGCTATAATAAATTACAGCCGTGCTCCCACATCTAGATCTGTCGGGAAATGTAAACCATCTTAAGGCTATTGTCCGAGGGTCACAAACAAATTCTAATTCAATCAATTCCGTTCCATTGTGACGTTCCGAGAAATGAGGCTTATGCCTTGGCAAAGTGAGGCACGAATGTCTGATACAAACTTCTCCCAACACAGCTACCGTATCTGCGATAGCTTTTTTATCATTAACCTCTGTAACCAAACTTAAAATTAAAAATGTTGATAAAATCGAACTAGTGGAAAGAGCAAAGAATAAATCGTGGAGATTGCGTATTCTTCAACTATCCAATTGTCCTAGAGCAGTGATTCTCAACCTTTTATGTCTAGCCCCCTCTCCCCCCCCCCCCTTTTGAATGACATTCAAAATTTACGTCTCCCCTAGGCCTGACAAAAGTAAGTAACGCTAGTAAATTCATAAAATCGTACTAGTGGAAAGAGCAAAGAATATATCATAGAGATTGCGTATCCTCCAACTGCCGAATTGTCCTAGAGCAGTGATTCTCAACCTTTTATGTCTAGCCCCCTTCTCCCCCTTTGGATAACATTCAAAATTTACGCCTCCCCTAGGCCTGACAAAAGCAAGTAACGCTAGTATATTCATAAAATCGTACTAGTGGAAAGAGCAAAGAATAAATCATGGAGATTGCGTATCCTCCAACTGCCCAATTGTCCTAGAGATGTTATTCTCAACCTTTTATGTCCAGCCTCCTTCCCCCCCCCCCCTTTGGATGACATTCAAAATTTACGCGTCCCCTAGGCCTGACAAATGTAAGTAACGCTAGTATATTCATAATATCGTACTAGTGGAAAGAGAAAAGAATAAATCATGGAGATTGCGTATCCTCAAACTGCCCAATTGTTCTAGAGCAGTGATTCTCAACCTTTTGTGTCTAGCCCCCTTCCCCCCTTTGGATGACATTCAAAATTTACACCAACCCCAGGCCTAATAAAAGTAAGTAACGTTAGCAAAATAAATTATCCTCACATTTTTCCTAATTTCCTCCCCCCCCCCCCATATGAATATTTCTCATACCTCCTCAGATTGAGAACCACTGTCCTAGATTGTACTATGGAAGACTTTAGACTAACGATAGGGCATGATTGTTTTGGCACCCATCTTAACCGAACTGCAGTTTTGACCACGTGCCCCGTCTGCAGAGGTGAATTACCGAAGGCTGACCATCTCCTCTCCCGTTCGGCCTTGACTGAAAGAACTATTTTCTCCCTCTCCTGGCAGGTTAGAGACTCCTGTCATCTTTAGAATTTTAATTGCATTTTTATTGTTAACTCAGTTTTTTATTTAATGTTCTTATCTTGTACCTATTAATGTGTATTGTGGCCAAGGATGTTGTCCATGGGCCTGTTGTATTGGAAATTATGAAAAAAAAAAAAAGCTTCAGGAATATTCATTTTTCCGTTGTTCGAGAATAAGAGGTTTTAAAATATTCAAAGCATCATTTAAGGGCTTTGGTAAAAGGGTTTATTACTTATATCCTCCCAACACTAAAAATGTGAATATATGAGTAGTATACCGAAGTAGTGAACCCTAAGATCACCAAGGTAATCTTAGGGTTTATTATCTACACCCTCTCCACACTAAAAATGTGAATATATGAGTAGTATACCGAAGTAGTGAACCCTAAGATCACCAAGGTAATCTTAGGGTTTATTATCTATACCCTCTCCACACTAAAATATTAATATATGAGTAGTATACCGAAGTAGTGAACCCTAAGATCACCAAGGTAATCTTAGGGTTTATTATCTACACCCTCTCCACACTAAAAATGTGAATATATGAGTAGTATACCGAAGTAGTGAACCCTAAGATCACCAAGGTAATCTTAGGGTTTATTATCTATACCCTCTCCACACTAAAATATTAATATATGAGTAGTATACCGAAGTAGTGAACCCTAAGATCACCAAGGTAATCTTAGGGTTTATTATCTACACCCTCTCCACACTAAAAATGTGAATATATGAGTAATGTAGGATGAAAAGTAATAATCTATTTTTTAAAATTCACTTAGGGGTACTTTCTAGTATTTCAGTCAGATAAAAAAAATGGGGGAAAATTTGCTACTAATAAAAAATTATGTGGGAATTTTTTTTATGGTAATTTCAATTTTATATCTTTAAAAAATGCATAAGATACAGTCGAATCCCATTATGGCAAGCCTGGTATATAACGAACTCACGGATATAACGAACGAAAATTTTGGTCCTGCCGTTTTCCTATTTTACGTAATTTAATAAGTATTGTGTCAGTTTAATGTAGTCGATTTTAGTCGATTTAATTCATTAAGTATCATTTTTAATGGATTTTATGATTTTTTATATTTACTAAACATTGCAACTAATGAATTGTACATTTTGTGAACTCTAGCATTTTTTTTAACGATTCGGATACAGCGAACCACCGGATAAAGCGAACAAAACTTTTGGTCCCTTGAAGTTCGTTATGACGGGGTTCGACTGTATAGTTTTTTCCCTTTACCGAAAAATGAAATCGTCTGATGGAGATTTCTAGCTTTGATCCTACGCCACTCATATTTATGTTAAAGAAAAGTAGGAAATTTCCGACAAATCAAACCATTTTTTTTCATTGGAGCTTTAAAACATTCAAAATCCATGAAAATTATGAATTATGTTTAACTGATGAATATGATGTCACAATTCCCGCCATTTATCATAACTGCAATGCGTATCTTTCAAGCCCTATTTACTTTGGTGGACATACATTTAGGTTATTCCTAGGCTATTCATTATTGCTTACAAAAAAGTTTTTTTTTCTTCGAAAAAGTGAGTTTTTGGCCAGTAAGAAACGTGACTACCTGAAGTTACACCTCTCTTGTACGTGTCGGATGTCGCAGTTCTCAACCTTGCGTCAAAAGAGACTCATCTCTGGGAGACCTACTCTGGTGACATAAGAACACTTGCGAGCAGAGCCTGCAGACAAAAATTTTATCCAGAGGTGACCCACTTTGGGACCCCGAAAGGATTTCGAACGACGTGACTAAAATAAGTGGACGGCTCTCCCTCAATCGATAACCTCATTTTTGAAGCATTTTTTTTCCCTCTCGCTTTAGATGGACTTTCACTTTCGCAAAAATGAAGTTATTCACTCGAATTCACAGGAATATCTGAGATTTAATCTGTCGCTACTTATTTGATAGCAAGTCAAGGTAATCTTACACAACAGAAGACTCAGCTTGAATAAAACACGCCAGAAGCTGAGGAAATAAAAGCTTAAACAACATGTGAAGAAATAATTTAAAAAATAAATTAAATCCTGTTATTATTTTTATTTAAATTTGTTTCTGATTCGAAATTTGTCAGACAATAGAAAGTTTTACGAAAAAACTAGCTGAATACCCGAGCTTCGATACGGAGTACATTCAAATTAAATTCAACGCTCAATGTATGCAATTAATGCCAATATATATATATATATATATATATATATATATATATATATATATATATATATATATATATGTGTGTGTGTGTGTGTGTGTGTGTGTGTGTGTGTGTGTGTGTATGTGTGTGTGTGTGTGTGTGTGTGTGTGTGTGTGTGTTTGTGTGTGTGTGTGTTAGTGTTTGTGATTAGAAATTAGTCAGACAATGGAAAGTTTTGTGAAAAAATTAAATCCGATCAGGCTCAATTAAAATGAATTACAAGGGATGATAGTCCCTTGCAATTATTATTAATTGATCATGATAGTCCCCAGAATTCTTTTAAAAAATGCCTTATGATAAAATAAAATTAATTACATTAAAAATTATATCTAAAAAAATTAAACAAAGGAAAAGACAAATATTTACCAAAGTTTAGTTTCTAACACACTAATTTTTTATTTTAATTTGTTTCTGATTCGAAATTAGTCAGACAATGGAAAGTTTTGTGAAAAAACTAAATCCAATCATACTCAGTTAAAATGAATCACAAGGGATGATAGTTTCAGTTTTTAATTAGTCTTGTTTGTAATTTGTTGTTTTTTACTGTTGTTTTTTCATTGTTTTTATTTGTTGTTTCGACTTACTTCTGTAGGCCTTGTGCTGTACTTTGTGGTGCACAAGGACTGCCTTATTTATTAATTTAAAAAAAAGGATGATAGTCACTTGTAATTCTTATTAAATGAGCCTGATAGTCTCCAGAAATTTTTGTTAAATGCCTTCTAATAAAATAAAATTAATTACATAAAAATTATATCTAAAAATTTTAATAAAGGAAATGACAAATATTTACCAGAGTTTATTTTTTTAACACACTAATTTTATTTATATTTGCTTCTGGTTCGAAATTAGTCACACAATGGAAAGCTTTGTGAAAAAACTAAATCCGATCAGGCTCAATTAAAATGAATTACAAGGGATGATAGTCCCTTGTAATTCTTATTAATTGAGCTTGACAGTCCCCAGAATTTTTTTAAAATGCCTTCTAATAAAATAAAATTAATTACAATAAAAATTATATCTAAAAAATTAAACAAAGGAAAAGACGAATATTTATCAGAGTTTAATTTCTAAAACAAAATGTAATGTTTTCCCTTTCCATTTTCCTCGAACATATTCAATCTTTCTTTGTCACTAGAACAGAAAACTAACTAGCTCTTTGTAACTAAATGTAATTTTAAGAGTTGTAGAAAATATTTTTATCACAGGAAACATCATGTTTCTGGCATTTATTTATATTTTTTCTCTTATTTTAAAATTTTGGAACATAAATTATTTGTGATTACAAGGAAATAATCCTCGTTTTTGTGATTTGCTTATGTTAAAACAGCAAGCCCAACAGTTTTGCAGATGATGCGACTGATATCCTCGGAACTGCACTTATCATCAGAATATGGACATCTTGTATTTGGGAGATCAACAAAAATTTAAAATTATTTACTTAAAGACTTTATTTGTGGATGGTGGGGTCAGAAGTCGGTAGTTTGACACTTAATTATTATCACGAACAGGCTGCGTGTTCAGGATTATTGCGCAGCGACTGGTCTGCACGTTTACTCCCACTGCATACTTAACGGTTGGATTGGATTATTGATTAGTGATTAACGACTTGATTAGTTGCGAACTATTATTTACTTGTTAGGCCGTCTGCACACGGAGCAACTCAAAAGAAACTGATAACGGACTCAAATCACAAACCAGGCCGTGATGAGTCGCAACCTATGTAATTGAATGGAGCCACGCACACGACGCAACTGGTTACAAACCCGTCGGACGGGTTTGTAACCAGTTGCGTCGTGTGCGTGGCTCCATTCAATTACATAGGTTGCGACTCATCACGGCCTGGTTTGTGATTTGAGTCCGTTATCAGTTTCTTTTGAGTTGCTCCGTGTGCAGACGGCCTTAAATTCTACTGAAATTTATGTTTTCTTATAGAAAAAAAAACTGAGTAGATGACATGAATCCCTCTGAAGCAACTTTTTAACTTGCTGTAAAGCAAATGAAACTTTCATGAAGGACACGGACAACGCCTACGTAAATGCGTAACAAGCAAATTTGTGTTTACTCTCTGTATACGCAACAAATAAGAAGAAATAAAGCAAAAAGTGCTAAACTTGAGATTATACTAAAAATGACAACATTTATGAAATCCATTGTTGAGTTTCATAAATTACTTGTGAAAGATAAAAACGTTAGAAAATACTCTCAATTATTATGACGGTTTTGCCAACCGATGTCCAGTTAATTCACAGGATGCCGTGTTTAAGTATCAAAAGTTTAGACATCAATTACTATGCAGTTCCCTGCAAATTCTCTCATATATTAAGAAAGTGCATATCAAATTAGTATTAACATTACTCCTGGTAGCTTAATATTAGGAACCCTATAAAATAAATGTTTACTTTCCATTCAGTTCTATATTCGTTAGAAAAGGTGTCTTATCTCAGTGTAGAAAAATCCATTGAACTGAAAGAGTTAACTCAATTAAAGTTAATCCTCGTAACATTTTAGATTGTTTAAGACGATTACTCTAGGGAGTTTCAGACCATATATTTAACTTTAAAATAATCTATTCACATTAATAGCGTAAAATGATCTTAATCCTTAGATTTTCATCAAAACTATTTCTTCATAAGAATTTAAATTTTTAATTCGCAGCTTCCCTTGAACGTTATAGAGAAATTATATGATTTGAAAGACTAGCAAAAACGAGTGAAACAAAGATAATAAATTATACTTAAATAAACCAAATGGAATTTTTAAATAAGCATTATTATGCAATAACCATTATACGCAACTATTTGATTAACTTGATAGAAATAAAGCTCCTTCTTTATCGTTAACTACAAGACCTTAATTTTAAAAAAACTTAATCAGTGATATCAGACAACATATGTTACTTTCTTAAAAATAATATTGAAGCTCAGAAATTATCTTTTTCAAGTGGTTTATCCAAATAACACATGAGTTTGTAATATACAGAAAACTTGAAACTTTTCTTTCAGAATTTTCAACAATTTTACTCTGCTATAAACTTTCTGTAAACAACAATTTTTGAGCTATTTGCGCAAAAAATCGAATGATTAGCTGAGTTTATGCTCTAAAGGTATTAAAAAGAAATACCTTTAGAGCATAAACTCATTTATACAAATATATTTGCGAAGTATTTTCGGAAAACCATATTAAAATCCAATGTAGACATTGAAAATTCTTTTGTCTTCTGTTTAGAGTGATACTAAAATACATCGAACTTTGAAGCCTTGAAAACACGAAAAAGATCCTCTTAAAAAAATTTTAGGCCCTAAAATTGTTTTTTAACTAGCTTCTATGTATGTTATATAATTAATTGATATTAGAGTCTCATACACTGGATTGAAACTGAAATAAAGGGAAAGCATAGATAAATCTCTTGGAGTCCTTAAAAAAGTAATAAAAAAGAAGTACCTGTGAAACTAAAACTTATGAAAATTGTTGCTTTACAGTAAATGTATAGTTAATGTCATTTATATGAGCAATATCACTTTTATAAAAGGTGATTAAAGTAACTCCGTACTATCATTTCTCTATAATTAAACTGATGAATAAAAGCAATTTTGGGAAAATAATAGAGAAAATTTTAATTTGAAAAAATGTTTCAACGTTTTATATCAAGAATAGCGTAAAAATGGTTATGTAATCAAATAAAAGATTTACCTGAATTTTCGAAGTTCTCCAGCAACTTCATTTTTCTCTTGGTTTTAGAAAACCTGTATTTTTCAATCAACTTCTCTCACAATAAATATCCCCCATAACGTTGAATAAATATCTTAAACAATAGCATCTGGAAGTGAACCCACGGCAATGTTTCACTTAATAAATTATACTCACAGCAACCCAGTGCTACACTTCGTTTCCTCGTGTCATTTCCACGCAAATAAATTACTAGCTAGCGAGCCATTCATCCTTACTTCCAAGCCTTTTTCCCATCTAATAAGCTCTGGAAGAAGCCGCTGCATCTCCCTACGGTAGTTTGACCGTGTTTTACAAAGAGATTTACACGTACCGAACGAGTTTTCGACTGACACATTTCATGATCACCAGACTTTTGACATTAAACTCTCCCTTTTCATTGCTGGAAATTATCCCTGATGTGAAGCAAGTAAAACGTGCTCATCATTTCGCGATTTTATAAAAAAGTAATGACATTTATGGAAGAGAATTCAGAGTTTAGACAATTTCCATCTCAATTGAAATTGTTAAGAAATGCGTATCAGAGGAATAAATGGGTTAATTGTTACTCTACAGTTTCAGAACACTTCCGGGGTTTCTCTAGTGTTTCTGCGGGATATTTTTATGAGCGTGTGATTGACGTTTATGGCACCGAAGCACAATCAAGATGAAAACCACAGATGTTTTCTCCTGCTTAAGTAAGTAATAAATTTCGGACAATGCTCAAAGTATTTGTGTTCAGAAGCCGTAAAAACGCCGAAATCGTATATTTTGAATATTCATTGGCGAAGAACATTTCTGTCGCTAGTATTTCATTAATCGAGTTGGTCTACACCGTGAATTCGGCCACGTAACATACTTCAAGCCTTATAAGAGGGGAATGGTTGAAACATTACAAATCCATAAATATTTTAATAAATCTATCATTTCACTTTGGTGCAGATACCTTAACAGTTTCAAGTTAGTAATATTGCAGACCCATTGCTCAATAAAATAACCGTAAGCAAGCAAAGAATCACAGGATGTCATTATAGGAAAGTCATTGATATGATCTTATAAGACTAACTTTCACGTTTTCATTTCAGTGGTAAGATTATTGTGCCTAATGGGGCAAATGAGGGCTGTTTAGAGGATTATCCTTTGTCTGATGTCCTGACTGCATCGAAAGTTCAATTCGTTTTTAAGATCATGTTTTACAATTTTTGGGAAGAGCCTTCGGCTAATCACTGGTATCCGGCCAAGCGCCCTTGTCTGGCCTTGCTCTTTAGTGATCCGAGACCAATTCAGACAGCCCTGGCTGGTTTACGGAGTGGTCAGTTTACAAATGGTATGCGCCTTGATCATTGTATCAAGGTCTTTCCCCTTTTTCCCTGTTCTGCTGCTCCCTGCAAATCCTTCCTATACTGTGGACTGTTTGGAAATCCCTGTCAGCAAACTTGCTGAGGATCAGGATTCTGCTGTTCCTCATTTGTTAATACGACAAAGTCTCATAGAACTGATATAGCATTTTCTAGATCAGGGAGGTTTGCAACGACAACATTTTGCATACAGATTTAATTACTTAGAACATATTTCTTTTCCGTTCTTTTTAACACAAAAACTGACATCATTTCAACTACTTCATCATTAGAGATTGGGTTTTTTTTATCTGATAATCAAAAAATAAATCAAATTTTGTGGATCACATTAATTTTATTTTAGCATTGCATAAATTATCCATTCAAATGAGTGTTTTATGGATGAGGTTTTCGTTGAAAGGGTTAATTTTAAAATTCAAACTAATACACAGGTATTGAGAAGCTATGTTTTAAATATAATATAATACAGGAATTAATCTACATATATTATACTTACATCAATTCTATCAAGGAATAATAAATTCTGGCAAGAGAACATAAAGTACAGTGAAGATAAGTTATTTCTATGAAATCTTTATGAGACATACGGGCAAAGTATAACAATTCATAGTTCTTAAAAGCACATGTTTCTTAACGAAATATGTCAAATGTTAATTCGAAAATCATAATGGCGAAAAATAAAAAATCCAATAAACTCTCTAAATGTACTATAAAAACATACAAAATGAACATTAAATGAACTCGTTATGTGTATAAGCTGACAGAGGCAAGCTCATAAAACATCTGTGCTGAAACATTATATCCATAACAGAATCCCTAAGCATACAAGACATCTTCTAAAACCCTTTTTATTACAGTAGTTTATCAATAACTACCGGAAACCTAACAGCTGAAAATAAGGGTCATAATATAAGTTAGAATCCATTGATGCGAGGAGGAGTGTAGGCGTTTTCAGAAAAATATGGATCCATTGTTCCGCGAACTACAAAGAGAGCTGTAAGAGTTTCTGGTTTATACTCACTTACTTCACAGCAAAATATAAACATAGACCTTACTGTCACCCTTATTATGGGCTTCTTAACATTACACAGTCGATTAGTAGGCTTGAAGGCAAAAAATAAAAAACGTAAAAAAAGGTGAAAGAATTTTTAAAATCCCGCAATTCAAAAGCAATTTTTTACTGGTGAATGATAAGTTCCCCACAAAATTTGTCACTGATTTCACTCTGATTTTTGACAGTTTTCATTCTGAACTTGTCGATTCCGTAACACAAAACCCCATTCCATCACGATCTTTGGTACAAAATTTAGGAAGTACAAAGATGATAAAAAACGCCCGGTGGCGTAGTGGTTAAAAACGTCAAGCTGCCACACCACAGGTCCAGGGTTCGACCCTGCGATTGGGCCAGGTCGACTCATGCCTTTCATTCCTTGAGTGGGTCGATAAAATGAGGACCAAGCATGCTTGAGAACTAACTCTGGGGGTCCTGCGCCAGGTTGTCCACCTGACCGAGACATATGCTTTATGGCACCCCAAGCCCACGGTCATGAAAACGGAGATGGGCACCGCAGGCCTTAGTCCACAATTTCGGACTGTTGTACCATGAGTTAGTTAAAGATGATAAAATGTTGCATGGAACACACTCAAAGGATACCTTGTACAAAGATAGGCATATCTTTCCAGATGTATATGATTCTGACCTCTTACTAAGTTACATAGGTATATTGTAATCTTGTTTTTTAGAATGAATCTCTCTAAGATTTGTTTTTCTAATACTGAGAAAATAGGTTGAATAAAAGAGTAAATTGACCACTATAGGATTAAAGCTAAGATCTCGCAATTTCCTTTTTTTGCCTAGTCTACATCAAGACGCAGAATACTGGTTGTCTATAAATAGAAGCTGCAGTTACATTAAGAGTTCCATGGCATTACAACAGATGTAGTAACGCCACTATCATTTATGCATGGATGTACACCGAAATGGGTTTTGAAACGTACGCTAATCATAACTGTAACATCGTCTTAGCGCGTAACTGCGTTGATTCCGTAACTCCTCCTGTTTGATCTCCCTAACGCGAAAAAGCTATTATCTTAGACATAATTGGCCAAGCATATCGTTGCATTCTCTTGTTTTTTCCTCTAAAACATCCTCAAGTGTCCCAATTATTGTCCGATGGATTAAATTTCCGCTGTATCAAAATCCTCTAATATTCCGTTGTGATGAAAGATGATCTAGATAAACAACCTCACCGACCATGAACTTCTTATGTTAACGGGTATTCTGCAATAGACGAATAGGAAATCCTTTTTGCTGTAATGATACATATTTATCAATTACATCTGCGATTAAACTAGAAAGCGCAAAAAAATTAAAATTGACGTTGCAGTGGGTAATGTGATAAAACTTGCAGTGAAACATGCTTGTGCACTGCAAGTGCGAACATGAATGGAGAGGTTGAATGCTTCAGTGGTTAATCTTTTTCATCAGTGCCATTGATCCAAATTTTGTCATTTATGCATTAATACGAAGAAGTAAATGATTCCTCAACGGAATTTGCATAAAATGAAAACTTGGTAATTAGCACTAATCACCAAAGAATATTTATTTTTCAAAATTAATGAAATGATGATATTTAAAATAGGATATACTTCCAAAATATAAAAATAGATTTAAAATTATCATGTCTAAATGTTCCTCGAATAAATCTAAACGTGTCTCCTAATCTTTCTAAAATTTTATCATACTCATTAGTTATTCTTAAGGATGAAGTATTCGTTAAAATTAAGATTGATAAATTTATTTTTCTGTGTATGGAAAAGGTTTTTCCAAATGAAGGTGATAATTTACTGATCTGATATTTTACGGATGTCAAGAGCTCTTAACAATTAGATCACTGCCAAATTCCTTATACAATCTTATGTTGGTCCAATATATGTTGTAAGGGCAAAATGCATACTGCATGGAAGATTACATTGTACAATCTTATTATGGTCCAATATATGTTGTAAGTGCAAAATGCATATTGCACGGAACATAACATAATACAATCTTATTTTGGTCCAATATATGTTGTAAGGGCAAAATGCATATTACATGAAAAATTATGGATTATAATTTAGTAACTTTCAGATATCTAATTAATAAACTTTTAAATTTCTTCGTTCTTTTGGCTACAGGTCATAAATATTGTTTTATAAGATTACTCTAATTACCTCGCAGAGAGTAAGACTATAAAGCTCCATATTTAACTATCCAGTGATAGCCTTATTCATCTTTCCAGTGATAGCCCTATTATGACGACAAAATCTATATGATTTTCTCAGTCACCAGCAGAGCAAGTAGCGAAAGTGAGGTAACCAGGTAGACCATAAGAAGTAAATTAAGTTTATCCGTATTAAAATCCTCATTACACTCTGATGTATGTACCTAGTAATTAAATATGCTTCGTTTTGAGGTCCGATGCTGTTGCAAAGTCAAGTTACATAAATACGGTGTCAACCAAAACAGGAATTCATTTGACTTTAACAGTCGCATTTGAAATTTATTATCAAAGGGAAGAATAGACATAAAATGCTATTTTTAACAACCTCTAGCAACACTGCTATAAATTTAGTAACAAGAGCTCTGCATTTAAATATATTCAATACCTTTGAATTACTTTCAACGATTTTATTAGATTTGCCTATTAGTTCGATACTGATGAAGGAAATCACACTGCTACGAGATGGATTGCTAAATTATGTGTACTAACGTGCAAAATGAATCAGGAAAAGAATTATCGTAGCTAATCACCGTTTCTATGGGTTAAGGAACCAGCTGAAATCTCATCTTATCAAAAGAAAAACAAAGATCTTGCTATACAAAACTCTCATAAGACCAGTGCTAACATATGCCTCTGAGACATGGCCATTGACATCAAGGGAAGAGAAGGCTCTGGTAATTTTTGAAAGGAGAGTTTTGAGGGCTATCTTTGGTGGTGACCTTGATAAGGGTATTTGGCGAAGGAGACACAATTTTGAACTATACAAACTGTTTAAAAATGAAGACGTAGTGAAATTTGTGAAATTGAACAGAATGAGATGGGCAGGTCATCTTTTGAGAATGGAGAGAGCACCATTGAAAGTTTTTACTGCAGTTCCCTTCTGTGAAAGACAGAGAGGAAGACCAAAAAAGAGATGGAAGGACTGCCTGGATTCGGACTTTAGTGCCATGAAGGTTAAGAACTGGAGATCAAAGATTAGTGAGAGGGTAGTCTAGGGAAAACTTCTAGAGAAAGTCAGAGCCCACGTGGGGCTGTCGTGCCAATTATGGTGAATGTGCAAAATGTTATGCTCGTTTCTGTTTGTCAGTTTTCAATTTAAAAATTTATTCAGTCATTAAGCAGACAAGCAGATCCCTTTTTTGAGTTGAAAGCTTCTAGAGAAATCAATATTACATAACTATACAAATGTTTATTTATGCTATGAAGGTTCAACCTACAAAACTGATTCGTTCAAGAAAACGTAACCTCCTTTTTTATTTACTTTGTAGGAGAAAATATAAACACTGAATATAAAATTTTGTTGTCAGTACAAGAGTTGTTAATTAAAAATAATCCACCACCACTAAAAACCCCTCTTTTGAGCAACCACCACCACCACCACCAGAACACAAAACTATCTTACCTCGGATATTATAGAAACCCTTCATATTGAAATACTTTTCTTAAGCTAATTTCTCGATACAGATACAAAACATGTAATTTTTTCTTCTGAATCTTCTCCTAGTAGCAGCTTTATAACATCGTTGCTATATCTGTAGATGTTCTGAAAAAGAAGTAGTAATTCAAATTATAGACATTTTAATTCTCAAGTAAGTCCTTCTTGGGGAATTAAAATAAATCCCTTTTTTTAAAATGAATAACTAATTTAGAAATTAATGAGCCGAATAACTGACCGTAAAATCATAGAATAAGAGAAATAGAAAAGTTAAAAATATGATGAATAATGCAGTCACTATGTTAGTATAAAACCCTTTTGTTGCACAAAAAAAAAACTTGCAACAGAAATACATTAAGTAATTTAGTTTTCTTATTTAAAATTCCATGTTTGTATCGTTTACTGACTGATTAAGCTACATAGCTTATAAACTGAAAGTTTGACATTCACAAAGTGTCTCGTGTTCAAATGTTACTTTTAAATGAATATTTATGTATGACTCACTGAAACTATACATAATGCAGAATTGTGATCGATGCTACTAAGAACTGATATTTGAGTAGGTCAAAGGCAAACTGGTGAAAGTCAAATTTTGACATAATCGGATTAAGTTTGTTTTGTAATCTCAAACGTATACTTCAGCTTAGGTTAAAAAGAGGTATGTTTTAGGTCCTCTATAGCAGTGCTCCCCAACCTTTTAATCGCCGCGGACCGGTCAACGTTTATAATTTAACCGCGGCCCACTGAGGGGGGGGGGGGGGCTATGACTGCAATTTTAATTCATAATCTTGAAATGTTTAATAAACTAATTTAAAATAGTTACAAGATTTATTTTGTTACAAAGGTATAAATTAGCACAAACCCGACAAAGTCGCACTAACCCGAGAGAAATACACCGCAGTAAATAAAATGGAAATAATTTAATGTTCCTTGGGCGGCCCGGTATTATTTCATCCACGAACCGGTACCGGTCCGCGGCCCGGGGGTTGGGGACCACTGCTCTATAGGGTCAATAGGTGACAACATTTATAATGTAATCAGTATTTTAATATGAGTGATTAAAATGCTCGTATTGAGCATGTTTGAAAAAATTTGTCGTCATAGGTTTTTGGTTTAACTTCATAAAACATTATTAAGGAATTATCAAGGCATTCTTTAGCACAATTAAGCAGAAAAAAACATTTTCGAGACCTTTTTAGAATCCATAATTTATTATTCAACTAAAGTCTCTTTTCTTACACCACTTTGCCTCTCACCCACCCATATAAGAACGCTGCTTTACATAGAAGCCCTAGAGGTAAACGATGTTTTTGTTTTATTTAATGGTAATTAAGCATATTTTGAAACGGTTGCTGCGTGTTTTGACTGCTTGCTTGCTGGATTCCCTTTTCCGTCTCGAAATGGTGAAAATTATCGGTTAATTTTCTTAAAACATAGTTCCTAGACTTAACGATTTTTCGCCTATACGACAGTGAAAAAGCGCTAGTCATTCATAAGAACCGTTCATCGAATTTCTATATAGCGATATTATCATTGTTTGATGAATAGATTATGCTTTTCGGTAAGGCATGGATTTAAATAAAGGGCCCGGAACACCCTAATGTTTAGCGTATGACTTAGGTACAGAGGGTTCTTCGTTCGAGTCCCAACAAGCGCCACTGAATACACTCGTTACTACGAAGGGTGTAGGCACGTTAAATCTGTAGACTGAAAAGTCCCTCAGTGGATTTTGTAGTGGTGGGAGGAGGGTACGTGTACCCCAGGTATCACCCCTGAAGGTGTTCTATTAAAACTGTGGTGGCAGCATATTCCCCAGCACGGATTCTATCTGCCTTTAAGGTTTTAATTGCTATATTGAGCCAAGTCTGGTGTCCTGGAAGCATTGGAAGTTATGCTTTTAAATGGACTTTCGTCTTACGATATTTTAGATGAATTGCATATTTATAGGTTAATATATCTTGAATATTTATTAAATCGATAGAGCATATAATTTTGGATTCGAAAGGTTTTGGAATATTTATAACTAGCCGGCGTGGCATCACGGTAGGTGGTTAAGGCTAATCTCTGAGGCATAATTAAAATTACAATTTCCGAATCCATGACTAAGAAAGACAGAGTCCTAATTAAAATGCAAATACCAATTTTAAAACAAAAACTTAACATGAAATTTATTTACAAAAAAAATAAAAAATTAGACAATTACGACATATTCAATTAATTTACGTGCAGATTCACAATACACGCTCCGGGACTCAGCTAGTCCCAAACAGGAGCTTAAAAAATCACGTCCGCTCGGGGCGCATCCTATGCAGCATCCCTCTAATAAACCAAGTCTCTCTCTCTCAGGACTACGCGGGTGGAGTGGCGTTTTCTCAGAAATTGCTGGATTTTCCGAGAGGGAACGAGGAATTCCGCGCTCGATCACAGCCTTGGACTCGATGGCATTTTTTTGGAAACATATCGCTTCTATAACGTCAGAATACTCTGACTGACGACCCCGGTGGACATCTTTATGAGGGAGAAAGGCGGTGGTTTCCCGATTTTGTCGGTGAGGATGAAACTGGGGCTTAAGCCGCAGAAAACCAGGGACGTCGAACTCCGGCCGTGAAAACGTATTTTATAGCCTTTTAATCCCCACAGAATTTTAGAATACAGGGGTACGCACGACTTGTGTTTTTTAAAACTTGCAGCTGTGGAGGGCTCTTCGTGGGAACCGCACAAAACACGTGACGTTACACCGGGCTTCGCACAGCTATCGAATCACTTGACACTCGAATCACAGTTCACTTGAATAAAATTTTTTTTCACTTTTAATTGCCAAAAAATCCCCCAAAACATCAGTACATCTTCAAATGATCTATTTATGATTAAAAAGTTTAAATTAAAAGTATGAAAAATAGAATAATAATTAAAAATTAGACACACGATGAAACATTTCTTTTCGGTGATTCATTTTTTAGTGAAAATCACGCTGTGAATGAATCACGCTGTGTTTACATCGTAAAACATGGCGGTTACGTTTTGTTCGGTGGAGTATGCATTTAGGATTGAAATATCTCAAAAACTATTAGAGTAACAGAATAAGTGTACTCAGAAAAAAATATTAGCTTTGAAAGCTCTCTCTAAATATGTAAAATTTATGTACTTTCTTAAAAATACATCGATTTTAACTTTTAAAACATGGCGGTTACGTTTTGTATCGGTGGAGTATGCATTTAGAATTGAAATATCTCTAAAACTATTAAAGTAACAGAATAAGTATAAAAAGAGAAAATTATAAGTTTTTAAAGTTTTTTCCAAATATGTAACATTTATGTACTTTCATGAAACAAATGCATCGATTTCGACATTTTCAAACATGGCCGAATTTCATAACAGATGCCTTACATCTGTTATGAAATTCGGTCTACCCGGAACTGTTCCCCAACCGACAAAGCTTTCCTTTTATTTATATAGATTTCGACATCTATTTTTCCGATTTGTTGCATGCCATACCATGGAAATAAATCTTAATATTTATTGCATCGATAACTTATATAATTTTGGAATCGACAGGTTTTTGAATATTTATAATTTCGACATCTGATTTTTTCGATTTGTTGTATGCAATACCTTGATAGTAAATCTGAATATTTATTATTTCCATAACTTATATAATTTTGGATTCGACAAATTTTTGAATATTTATAATTTCGATATCTATTTTTCTGATTTGTTGTATGCGATACCATGGTAATATATTTTAAATATTTATTGTCAGTACATGTGCTTCAATTTTGAATTTCAATCTTTTTCTACTGTTCTAGCGGTATGCAATATCGTAATACACGACATTAGCATTGGTCCAGGCTATGCTATGTTGACGATGGGTTAGGGGTGTTGAAAGGATTTTCGACTTACCATTTTTCCGATTACTTGAATATTTATTTTGATAATTTTGAATATTTATAGTTTCGGTCATTTGAATATTACTCAATTCGGCACAAATCTGAATGTTTATTGCTACGATCTTGAATATTAATTGTTCAGATTCGCTATTTTCAATATGTTGATTATTTATCAGTCTTGCAAATTTATTGCCAGTAGAAACCATGATTTGAATTTCGGATTAGATCTTTTTCTTCCGGAGAGCGATTATGCAGTACAATAATACATGACGCTATCACTGCTTAAAAACCAGGTTATAAATTATGTTGATAGGTTAGATATTTTTTCACGCCTTTTCAAAATATGATGGTTGAGAATTACGATGATTACGATCTCAAAACACATCGATAATTACGATGATTGCGATCTCAAACCCTGATCCCAACGTAACTCGAGGAGCAGTTACTCTTGGTCGCATTTCATAAAGCCATCTTTAACTTAACAAATGTAAGAAGGGTTAATTTTTTTTGCGAATTTTCGCGCTTCATGGTCATCATCTTTTCGGTTCCAGATATCAAATATCGTTTTCTCGAATATCAAATAAAATTTTCCACTGTTAAGGGGACTCATGACCCTTAAGTAGAGGAAATAAGGCATATTTTCATACTTTTTGACTCTTTGTAACTATTTCAATTTACTCCCAATTTTTCCAAATTTTATGTATATGATAAATTTATATATATCCGTTTTAATAAACAAATTTTCAACTCTGAAAATAATTTTAAATAATTTTTTTAAAATGCTTTAGATATACCTTGGTTTTTAAGTATTTTTATTGTATACTTGCTTGCGCGCAGAATTATGAAATTAATTTTATACTTAAATGCATTTTTCCCGTTTGATATTTAAAATAAATAATTCAAATTACAATTGAACATAAAACATTCAACATTAAAATACTTTTTCAATTTTTTAAAACTGCTCAAAATTTACTTAAAATTTCCTTAAATTTTTGCATTAATTTCCCCCTGAAAAAATAACAAAATGTGCAGTGATTGCAATAATTCTAGTTCAGACACAATGAAATAATATGATTATGCAGTGATAAAAATTTCATGGAATTATGTTTCATAGTTTTTGAGATATCAGTTGCAGAATGATGCAAAATTACATTTTGAGAAAAATGAGTTTAAAATTTTTCTTACCATAAACTTGATCAGCAATTAAATATTTAGAATATCAATATCTCCGGAACTAAGAGGAATATTTTCATGCGGTTTGCTTTATTTTGTTCAGAAATAATCAGGCTTTAACATATATTTTTTCCAAAAATCAAATTCTCTAAAGATTAAATTTGAAAGATTATATTTTAAATTATTCCGATTTATTCCGTTGTTTTCAATTCATTTATTGACATTTGAGAAAATATCTAAATAGAGATAATATTAACAGACATTCGATATCAGAGTCTGTGGGTTCGAGTCCCACGCTTGGCATGGATGTTTGCAGCCGTTCGGAATCGGCTTTAAGCTGTAGGTCCCGGTCTAATTAGCTCTCGTGTAGCAAAAAATAACCAAAGCACTCCAAATCAAATCAATCGTAGATCAAGATAAAGATCTCTTCAAACATAGTTACTCTTATCTTTTCATGGTCACCATTTTTTTCCTTTATTTATTTCAAAGCATTTTTAACCAATCTTCCATTTTCTTATTATTTTTAAACTAAAAAAGATCCGAAACACTTAGAATCCCTGATAATCCGTTAATCCCTTAGCTTCAAACCAATAATAATAGTATTCGCATTTAGAGACACGAGCTTCCCGTTTTTTCTTTCTTTTCTTTGAGATTTTTGTACGATAGGAGAGTTGAGACAATTATAAACTACCTGAAAAACTTTGCTACTTTTAGAGTTCTCAGGTTTAAGTTCATTCGGGAGAAAAATCAGAGTACAGTCCTTCTTTGCCCTTTTGCCATGAGAGCTACAGGAAGATCTGTTATTTTAACACTTCAAGGATTAAGAGTTTTACAGGCAACTTAATAGATATTTTCAATGTTCAATTTCTGTCATGTCAGCGTACACTAAAACAGTTTTGTTCTTTTCGCAAATTCTCAAACTCTTTGAACTTTATATTCAAATGTTAAGTCACGTTACGAGGCACTTGATACATAAGCAGGAGATGAGGTGTCAGACCCCAAAATTAAGGTCTTTCATCGAATATTATGATGCATATATAAAATATGGCCCTTAACTGCGTTTTCTTATAACATGTAAGCTTACCACTGTAGAAAATTTTTCAGACTGCGATACTCATGTTTGCGAGCACCAGGGATAGATCTCAGGTCTCCTAATCTTGAGCTAGCTTTATATCAAATTGAACCAGTGATTTAAGAAATCTCATTTAGTAATTTTAATATTGACATTTTTTTCAAGCAAATTACATAGGATTTTATCTTTATATTATTTTTTATTTTTATTTTTGATTTCATTTATTTTTTTTTTTTCCGATTCTGAATTTTTCGCACCTGCAATTTTTTTTCGTATGTTTTACTTAACGGTCTGTTGCCGTTCTTTCTAATAATCGCATGTCGCTGCAAAAGTCGTTATCCAAGAATGAAGATGGTACACGGGTCTCTTAACATCAAAGCAGGATAAACCTGATGTATTATGCCTACTATGTGAGGAAAAGACATTTTTTAAATTTCATTCTTCACAGAGTGTTAATTTGAAAAAAATAATTCATACCGTTAAAATGTCTTAAAACTGTCATCTTCACAGTAATCAGACATTAGCGGTGGCCGCCCATTTTTCATCAAAATTAAGACATGTCTTTTCAAGTTAATTTAGCATAAAAAATGCAGTGTTTATAACCCACTTTGCCCTAGAACTGGTAAAACTAAATAGGAAATAGAAAAATCATTATATAAAAACCTCCTTTCAATGTTAATTATGCTGCAATAATAAGGCTTTTATATTCCCTAATGTTGTTCTTGAGTTTGTAACGATCCAGCCATCCATTATATTGCCCCTGAAATCGCCTCAAATTTATCAACTCGAGCTTTTCAAATAACCCATTAATTGGAAAACCAGCTTCACTTTCGAAGGAACAAAGCAAGCTCATATATCAAATCTGCTGAAATAAACACTATTTTGTGGGGCGTGTCCTTCATTAGAAATATCATCAGCTACAACTGATAAATTAAACCTGACAAGTTTAACAGATGATACAGTATTCGATGAGGCAGAAATTAAATGCAAGCAAACTTTATTATTCACTTTTGCTAGTCCAGTTTTCCCAATTTCAGCTCCCGTCACTCAGTATCAGCATTTAAGGTGATATATATTCCCCTTATATAAGCTGAGATATTTGTTGCTTCTAAAATTCCTAAAAGTCTGAATGCAATCACCAAACACCGAACACACAATCTACAGATTGTTCGTTTCAGCCACGCTCCTGTTAAACGAGTTCAGCTGCATGTGGTTGAAGGACGTAAGCGTGTAAATTGGTTTATCGAGAATTTTCCTGCATAATGCATAATTACAATGGATTTTACTCTTCAAAGACACAAAGGATGATTATTTTTCAAATACGCGAGTTCATGTTGATATTGTCGGATTTAAACTCTTAGGTTTTCGAGACTCTGAGGTTTTTCGAGAAACATCTACATTTTTTTAAAAGATTTTTTAATTCCTCGAAGGAGTATCGATAATGTACACTGGTGAAATAAATTAAGAGAATTTGCATATTTTATCGAATTTCATGAAAAGAACTGAACTGAATGTAAAACCACTGCTTCTAGACAAAAATGCAAATCTTGTACGTCAAATACGTAAGCGTACACGTGTGTGTAGGCGGATCCAGTAGAGAAACAGGCTTTATAAGCGCGCGTAAGTTAAGACGCATTTCGTTCGCTAGCACACCTCGGCGAATTTCTTGGTGTTATTTTGCAGCAATCGGTTAATTTCAAATTGTAACAGTAAAAATGAGTAACTTCCAGCGTTTAGATGATGGAATGAGGTGGCGAATTGTGGGGAGGCTCGAAGCAGGCCAATCTCAAGTCCAAATTTGTAGAGAGTTCAATTTAACACCCAGTGTCGTCTGTAACTTATGGAAACAGTTCCAGGATACCGGATCCATCGAGAGAACGCCTGGGCAAGGTCGTCCAAGAGCCACGACGACCAGAGAAGATCGCCATTTGTCGATTATAGCGAGGCGTAACAGGAGTGCTACAGCTTCTCAGCTCTCTCGTGACTTGTATCCAGCCACAGGAACCCGTGTATCAAGGGTGACTGTTTCCAAAAGACTTCATGAGGGACTTTCAAAGAGGGTTGTTTGCAAGAAGACCTGCTGTTTGCGTCCCGCTCACTTCTACGAACAGGAGAATCCGTTTATCATGGTGCAGAGAGCATAGAGATTGGAGTATGGATCAATGGGCGACCGATCTCTTCACTGGTGAGTCCCGGTTCAGCCTAAACACCGATTCTCGCTGTACGTTCATATGGAGAGAACCAGGGACCCGCTACCTACCCTACCAATGTCCGCGAAATCGACCATTATGGCGGAGGAGGTTTAATGGTCTGGGCAGGCATCATGTTGGATGGCCGACCACCTCTCCATGTCTTTGAAACAGGCACTGTGACTGGTGTGAGGTATAGGGATGAGATCTTGGAGCCCTATGTTCGCCTTTTCAAGGGTGCAGTTGGCCCTGAGTTCATTTTAATGGACGATAACGCGAGGCCACGTAGAGCTCTTCTGGTCGACGAATTTCTAGAGAGTGAGGATATTCGCCGGATGGATTGGCCAGCCAGATCTCCAGACCTTAACCCTCTAGAGCATGTCTGGGACGCTCTGGGGAGGGCAATTGCAACTCGCAACCCCCCTCTGAGAACCATCCAGGGAATGAAAACAGCGTTGCTGAACGAGTGGGACCAATTGCCACAGGAAATGATAAAATGCCATATTTCAAGTATGAAATCACGCGAGACCTGTATATCTGTAAGAGGGGACCATACCCCCTATTAACCCATCTATTAACCGATTTTTTTTTTTGCTTATTCTGCAACCACTGTTTCATACCAACCGACTCCAACAAGTGCTACGCACGATCATGCGTGTGTATTACAATTATTGAATGGTTATTTGTTTTGTATTGTATCAATGTATGTACATATCAAATTTCATTAAAATCGGTACAGTAGTTCTAGAGATAATCGACCAAGTCTGCAAATTCTCTTAATTTCTTACACCAGTCTACTAGACGCACGTACTAGATATATATACTAGATATACTGAATGCACTACACACACATATATATATATATATATATATGCGTGTGTGTGTGTATACACTGAAGTGCCACTGAATTAGGGATACCTGCCTAGTAACGAGTTGGGCCTCCTCTGGCCTTGATAACGGCTGCCACACGACGAGGCATAGATTCAACAAGTTTCTGGAAACGTTCCACGGGAATGGCTTGCCAAATATTGGCTAAAGCTGTCCATAATTCAGTAAGGTTCTTTGGTGCTGTGTGATGGCCTTTCACGCCTTGTTCCAAAACATCCCAAAGATGCTCAATAGGATTTAAGTCTGGGCTTCTAGGTGGCCAATTCATGACAGAGAAGTCAGAGGAATGCTCATCCAACCAGCCAGTAGCCAACCGGGACTTGTGAGAGGTACAGTTGTCTTGCTGGAAAACTCCATTACCGTGCGGATAACAGAACAGCATAGACGGATGGAGGTGATCACCAAGCAACTCTACGTACCGAATTGCATTTAGGGAGGTTGGTACACGCACCAAAGATCCCAAACTGTGCCACGCAAAAACACCCCAGACCATGATTGAGCCACCATGCCCTTGTACAGTTCCAGCCAGGCATGCAGGATCCATGGCTTCATGAGCCTGACGCCATATTCTCAGCCTCCAGTCGGCGTTAAGTAGTCGGAATCGAGACTCATCACTCCATGCTACTCGTTTCCAGTCCTCTACACTCCAGTCTCTGTGCTCTCTTGCCCAGGCAAGACGTGCAGCCCGATGGCGAGTATAGCAATGGTACTCTCGTAGGTCGACGGCTCCCGAAACCCATACGGTGAAGCGAGCGTTGCACAGTCCGTTTACTGACTGTACGACTGGCACCGTCGTTAAACTGGGTGGTAATTTGAGCTAATGTTTGGCTTCCCTGGCTACGTACAATACGCCTGAGCCGTCTCTCACCACACACTGTCAAGGCTAAATGTTCTTTGCAGTTTGCCCGATCGCTAGTTTTTTTTCCACCATCCATGTATTCTTGGTATACTCTTGACACTGTCGACCTTGAAAATCCTAGCTGTCTGACGATTTCGGAAATTGAATGGCCCATGCGTCGCGCACCTACGATTTGTCCGCGATCGAAGGCGTCTAAATCAGGCAGTTTACCCATACTGGCAATTCCAACAACTAATTCAGAACAACCACAGTACGCGCTATGTATGCAGTTACCACAGCGCCCTCACTTGCGCATACATGATGCGCAGCGCTACACAATTTGCATAGGCTTTGCTATCCCTAATTCAGTGGCACATCAGTGTATATATCTATATATATATATATATATATATATATATGTGTGTGTGTGTGTGTGTGTGTATATATATATATATATATATATATATATATATATATATATATATATATATATATATATATATATAAATATATGTGGGCTCGGGAGCCTGCCTCAGTCCGTTTCATTAATTGTCCCCTGTGTCAGTGTTCTGTGTGATGCCAGTAGCCCTAGCGCCGCTCATCGGAAGGAAAGGTGCGCGAGGGAGTGAATCTCCAGCCGACGAGAGTTCCCGGCAGACGATAGATGGACGTCGATAAGCGATGACGCGTTTATCTGTTAGCAGCAGACGACTGCTTTTTCATTAGTCTATAATGTTAATTAACGACGTTCTTTTTGTAAATATATTCTGTAAATAAGAAGTTTTCATTAAATGTTAGTGTAGTTATCATAGTATTCGTTTATAATAGTTTAAGTATTTGTTTTAAATTACCCGCTCGATTATCCTGTCCCACACTCAGAAGTGGGATTAGGATTCCAGATTGAGAGGATTCCAGATTTTAATTAGTGCGCGTGCGACAACCTAGATTCAGGACTAAAGATATAAGGAATTAGCGTGACTTTATAGTGTGACTGTGACTTTGGATTCCTTATGGATTACCACTGACAGCTTCCCATTGACGACTTACGATTCAAAGGACGTGGATATAAAGCAAGCATCTTGAAAAGGTACGTGACCTTTTTTGTCATTTTTCAACATGAAACTGGGGAAATATGAGAAATTAACAGTGCTTTAAAAAACTTTCGGTCAGACAAGATCAAGCTATTGCACCGTTTAATATTCGAGAATGATGGTGATAAATCAAATAAAAAACGCATTCAAAGGGTTTGAATTCCCAATAGACAGTGATGCGTTTCAAAAGAAATTTTAAAAAATAGACGGCGCGTTTTCACTCGCCAAATTTATCACTATTGCGAATGTCATAAATATTCCCGTTGACGGGGCAAAGGCCGAAGTGGCCAGGAGAATTTTGTCTATACTTTGTGGAATCGAGGCTTTCGCGCGGAGCCGGAGTGTTGTGACTTCGGACTCGGAAAGCGAGGAGGAAATGAATAACAGATGCGATTTTTCAGCGCAGTATAACGGGAGAAAAAACAAAATATGGCTGATTCATCACTGCAGTGCGAAGACGTAAATAAAAGTAACTTTTCTGCAAACTCTGTTTTGCCAAGTGTTAGCATCAATTATGATGACATCGAGAGTACTATGTCTAAGTTTAACGTAGAGCCTCACAAGAATGTAATCAATTGAATCGATCATTTTGAAAGTATGTCGATATTATTTAATTTGTCAGAACTGCAAAAAATTGTTATGGCCAAAAGGTCTTTGGGTGGAAATGCCTTATTGTTTGTTAGGACGGAATCCAATATTAATTCATGGGCCAAGTTGAGACAGGCCTTGATCGATGAATTTTCCTTTGAAATAAATTCAGCGAAATTACATGAGCTGTTGAATGAAAGGAAAATGAGAGATTCTGAAACGGTTCAGGAATATTTTTTAAAGATGAAAGAATTATGCCATTGTGGTAAAATCGAGGAATCTGCTTTGATGCACTATGTAATTAAAGGAATTAGTGATAGGCCCGAGAACAAAATAATTTCGTATAGATGTAGGAATTTAACAGATTTTAAAGAAAAGCTTAAAATTTATGAAGTAATAAAGAATGATTCGGCCAAGAGTAAAGTTTCTTTCGATAGAGGTAAAACCAGATATGGCTTTAATGACAGATTTAATGCTGTTGATAAAACGAAATCGACATATGAACATAGCGATAAATTTAATTCTAAAGATGAAAATGTAAACAAAACAGTACACTAATGGTTATGAGAAAATGAGACACAATAATTTCGATAACAGCAAAAATAAGATTTGTTTTAATTGTGGTGAAAAGAATCACATTTCGAAATATTGTATCCATAAAGACCGGGGGGTCAGATGTTTTTCTTGTCAGGGCTTTGGGCATCGTGCTTCAGCGTGTCCTCAAGCCAATTCGAAGTCGGAAGCTGCTGTATTGAGTATTCAGGCAGAACCGAAACTGAGCATTAAAATAATGATTGATAATTTAAGCATAAGTTCGATAATTGATACGGGAAGTCAAATGACGTTACTTCGCAAATATGTGTTTGATAAATTAAATGTTGATCAATTAGTGCCATCGAACTCTTCTTTAATTGGTTTTGGTAAATGCGTAGTGAAAGTGGTTTGGTAAATGACTAGGTTCTTTTGAGGGAAATATTGAAATTGATGATTTTAAGTGTAAGGCAAATGTTTGTGTTGTTGAAGATAATGTTATGCCTTGTGACGCCATCGTGGGACTTAACGTATTAATGCAGGGGGAAACGCTAATAAATAAAGACGGGATTTCGATTAAAAATAAATCGCAGCGTGTGGAAGAAAGTATCGTGTTATCTGTCTTGCCAATTGAATCAACTTTTGATGAGGTTGAACTGAACATTGAACCTGATGTGCCAAAAATTTTCAAAGATAAGGTGCAACAATTGGTTTCGAATTATGTGCCGCATAAAACTAAGACGTCAAATGTCGAATTGGACTTTCTGGTAAAAGGCAATGAGCCTATATTCCATCAGCCCCGTAGATTACCATTTTCAGAGAAAAAGGTTGTTGAAGCTCAAGTAACTGAATGGTTAGAGCAAGGGATAGTAGAACCCAGCTCTTCGGAATATAGTAGCCCCGTCGTAATTGTAAAGAAAAAAGACGGAACACCTCGTTTGTGTATAGATTACTGGAGATTAAATAAAGTAATAGTAAAGGACAGATTTCCCCTCCCGTTAATTGAGGATATATTAGATAGGTTGCAGGAATCGCATATATTCAGTACTATCGATCTCAGAAACGGATTCTTCCACGTTGATGTGAACAAGAACAGTAGAAAATACACTTCCTTTGTTACCCATGAAGGCCAATATCAATTTCTCAAGGTACCTTTTGGGCTATGTAATTCACCAGCAGTGCTTCAGCGATTCATCAACACAATTTTTCGACCGCTGATTAATGACGGAATAGTTTTGCCTTATATGGACGATGTAATCATTTTGTCCTCCTCCCTTGAAGAGGGAATCAAACAGCTTGAGCGAGTCTTAAATCTTGCTAGTGATTATGGACTACAGATAAACTTTAAGAAGTCTCACTTTTTGAAGAAACGCATTGAATTTTTAGGTCATGTCATTGAGGAAGGTAAAATTTCTCCATCCCCTTTAAAAACCAGAGCTGTCCTTAATTTTCCCGAACCATCTAATTTGAAGCAGGTTCATAGTTTCCTGGGACTGACCGGATATTTTAGGAAATTTATCCCAAAATACTCCATTATTGCTAGACCGTTGAGTGACCTCCTGAAGAAAGATCGAAAGTTTAAATTTGGCGAAGAAGAAAGAAACTCCTTTCATCAATTGAAATTGCTGTTGGCTGATAAGCCCGTCTTAAGCATATACAATCCAACTTAGGAGACCGAATTACACACGGACGCCAGCTTAGACGGATATGGAGCTATTTTGTTACAAAGGCCCCCAAACGTTAAAAACTTTCACCCTACCTATTTCATGAGTCGAAAAACGACAGATGCCGAAAAGAAGTATTGTAGCTACGAGCTCGAAGCGCTAGCCATTGTTCAAGCATTAAAAAAATTTCGTGTGCACCTGTTGGGAATCCCATTCAAAATTGTCACTGACTGTTCCGCGCTCGAAAAGACTATGCAAAAGACAGATCTATCAACTCGTGTTGCTCGTAGGGCTTTGTTGTTCCAAGAGTTTAATTATGTCATAGAGCATCTTTCCGGTACAAAGATGGCCCACGTTGACGCCCTAAGTAGAGCCCCCGTAAACGTATGTTGTATCTCAATCGATAACATTTTACCGAAATTGAAAGCCGCCCAAGATAAAGACGATGAAGTTAAGACGATCAAAGCATTATTAAGCATTTCTAGTTACAAAGACTATTGCGATAGAAATGGAATTTTGTATAAATTCATTAATGGCAAAGAATTAGTGGTTGTACCTTTATGTATGCAGACCGAAATCATAAGAAATGCCCATGAGCAAGGGCATATCGGAGTCAAATATACTGAGAAGAGCATTGAGGACTATTACTTCATCCCTAAACTTAGACAGAAAGTGGAAAATGTCATAGCAAATTGCGTCTACTGTATCTTGGTGAATCATAAAAGAGGAAAGAAGGAGGGTCTTCTACACCCATTGCATAAAGAAGACGTGCCGTTATATACGTACCACATAGATCATCTCGGACCATTGGAGAGTACAAACAAAAATTACAAGTATATACTAGCAATTACTGACGCGTTTACAAAGTTTGTATGGATTTTTCCTACAAAAACTACCACATCTAACGAAGTTATATCGAAATTGGAAATTCTAATAGCCGTCTTCGGAAGCCCTGTCCAGATAATTTCCGATAGGGGTACAGCTTTTACCTCTGCTGAATTTGCCGACTATTGTACTAAAGAGAAGATAAAACACCATTTAATAACTACTGGCCTGCCGAGAGCCAACGGACAGATTGAGCGGATTAACCAGACCATTATATCAGTTCTTTAGAAACTATCTTTAGAAAATCCAGCTCAGTGGTACAGATTTACAAACAAACTACAGCAGACGCTAAATAACACATACCAAAGAAGCATCGACACCACACCTTTTGAGCTACTTTTTGGTACGAAGATGAAAGTAGGAGGACTAGAAAAACTCATAGAAATGATCGAGGGCGAATTACAAGCTAATTTTGAAGCTCAAAGAGATGGGTTGAGAAGGCATGCAAAACGACAGATTTTTAAAGTCCAAGAAGAGAACCGGAAGACGTACAACTTACGGAGGAAAGAACCACAACCTTATAGACTTAGCGATTTGGTCGCTATAAAGAGAACTCAATTCGGACCACACCTGAAACTAAAACCAAAGTATTTAGGACCCTACAAAATCATCAAGGTTAAAGGAGGCAACACCTATGATGTGATCAAAGAAGGGAGCCACGAAGGACCTAACTACACGACGACATGCGCCGAATTTTTAAAACCGTGGTGTGTTGCGCCCAAATAAAAAAAAAGAAGAAGAGATGCCGTGTCTACAATGCCTTTACGATGACAACTTGGACTGGAACAACGGACATTCCACCATGTCCCTGAACTATGACTTTCTATTTTTTTCAGTTTCTTCTTTTGTGTGACGTTCCAGTGACGAAAAGACGATGGCACCTTTGATGTGAGGGATATACAACGACGAAGACGGAGCCAAGACGAAAAGCTCACCTGTTGCAGACGCTTAATTTGTTTTTTTATAGATTTTTGTTTTCTTTTTCAATCTTGCTGTTTAGTTTTTGTTATTTTTGCAGCTGCGCCTGGAGGGTCAGGTGCCTGCAGGAGGGCCGATCTGTGGGCTCGGGAGCCTGCCTCAGTCCGTTTCATTAATTGTCACCTGTGTCAGTGTTCTGTGTGATGCCAGTAGCCCTAGCGCCGCTCATCGGAAGGAAAGGTGCGCGAGGGAGTGAATCTCCAGCCGACGAGAGTTCCCGGCAGACGAGAGATGGACGTCGATAAGCGATGACGCGTTTATCTGTTAGCAGCAGACGACTGCTTTTTCATTAGTCTATAATGTTAATTAACGACGTTCTTTTTGTAAATATATTCTGTAAATAAGAAGTTTTCATTAAATGTTAGTGTAGTTATCATAGTATTCGTTTATAATAGTTTAAGTATTTGTTTTAAATCACCCGCTCGATTATCCTATCCCACACACACACACACACACACACACACACACACATATATATATATATATATATATATATATATATATATATATATATATATATATATACACTCTTAGACAAAATATAAAACGACGCACCAAGATGGGATAATGCAAATTGGACACAAATTGATATGCATACAGGTTTCGACGGAAAATGCAATATTTTAAAGGCCAATTTTAGCTGCCAATGAATGAACACGTGACGCTGCAGCGCATCTTAACTGCGCAACTGGTAGGATATTAAAGAGGAGAAATTTCGATTCCAGGTCACAAATTCTTCGCGAATTTCGTTCCGTATACTCAGGTAGACAGTAACTATGCCTCGCATACAAGTGTGCGAACAATATGCGCAGATGTCAGCATTTGAGAGAGGACGTGTAGTTGGGCTCAAAGAAGCCGGTTGGTCTAATCGACGAATCGCTTGACATTTATATAGGAGCGAAGCAGCTATTAGACGATGTGGGCATGAATTTGCGAACTATGGCCGAACACAGCGTCAAGAAGGAAGCGGTCGGCTTATAGAAACGACAGAACGTGAGGACCGAGCAATCGTCAGAGCGGCACTCACAGCCCCAGATTCATCATTATCATCGATCGTACGTGCAACTAGTGCTTCAGTGACCGCAAGGACCATTCATTCATAGGCAGCTCAGAGAAAAGGGGCTGAGCTCATGGCACCCCTTGAGCCGACTACCATTGACCTCTGTACACCGACAAGCCCGTTTGCAGTGGTGTCGGGCACATTCGACCTGGAATGTCACTGACTGGAGTAGAATCGTCTTCAGTGATGAGTCCTGTTTCGAAATGAGCCCCAATGACCAGCGATTACGTTTCTGGAGACGCCCCGAACAGCGGTGGGATACCAACCTGACTGCCTTCCGCCATACTGGCCGACAACCAGGAGTGATGGTCTGGGGTGCCATTTCATTCCATAGCAGGGCCTCTTTTGTTGTCATCCGCGGCATCCTTATAGCACAGCGGTATGTCGACGATATTCTACGCCCCGTTGTGTTGCCCTTCATATCACGCCCTCGTGGGCTTACATTTAAGCAAGATAATGCCCGCACGCACACGGCGAGAGTTTCTACTGCTTGACTTCGTGCTTACCCAACGCTACCTTGGCCAGCAAGGTCGCCGGATCTCTCCCCCATAGAGCACGTCTGGAGCATTATGGGCAGGGCCCTCCAATCAGCTCGGGATTTTGACGATCGAACGTGCCAATTGGACAGAATTTGGCACGATATTCCACAGGAGGACATTCGCCACCTCTATCAATCAATGCCAAGCCGAACAACTGATTGCATAAGGGCCAGATGTGAACCGACACGTTATTAACTTTTTCACTTTGTGGAGCTCTTTCTCTTGAATAAATCATCCAATATTTCTCAAATTCTAATCATTTGTTTTTCTGTACATGTACATCACATCTACTGATTTTTGTTCCATTCGGATAACTCCTTGTTGGTGTGTCATTTTCTTCTTCTTTTGGTCCAAGAGTGTATATATAAGACAAACATTGTACTGGATAGATCAGAGAGCTTTAGAAACGTTTTGATCATCTCTTGCTCCACGAAGGTTAAACTGACCGAATTCTGCAGTTTGAAGACCGGAAAGATAGGGTGCCTAACGCATTATAAGTTTAACTTTCTAAGGTACAAACATCTGAGTAATAAAAAAAATACCAATACTAAACGAACCTTAATCTTCAAGCCAAATGCGAACGGTTATATTGGATTGGAATCTGCATACTTAGTCTTCCAGGTCGAAAGAACTATCTTGAAAAAGAAGCCATTGGGATTTCCAGTCAAAAGAAACTTACCAACACCGAAATGAATTTGTTTAAAATCACATTAGCAGTCTTTGTTTAACGCTAGCAACCTCGCAAAATCTTAATGATTATTGTGCTTTCGGAAAGGAAGCATGATGGAATCACACTTATATGACAACAATACCCACCGAAATACTGATACAGCTGATAGAACTAAAAGAATTGGAATGGTTAAAATAAGGTAAAGCAGAAAAATTCTTAATGGACTACAAAACTTTAAGAACAAGCAGTGCTTAGTTGTATTGTTCAAGATTTCATGGCAGGGAGTACCTGCTTTTAAAAAAAGAAGCAATTAATTTATATAGCTTGTGTTCAAAGACTCTTACCCTCATGTTATCTCTGACATTATCGGGTAAGTAGATTGGAAGGAGGTCTTGAGAAGTAGTTAAATCCGCAATTAGTATCAATCTAAAGAACTGCTTGGGGTGATTGTTGGCCCAACTTTTTTACGAGAATGCATTGCACCATATTAGATATTACAGTGATTCTGAATCCATCTGTTGTATACTGCTAATAATTTTATATAGTTAATCAGTCCTGTTTCTTCATCAATTTCTTTCGTAAGCATTTCAAAATTTACATATGAATGTGAGAATTATTGTCCTACAGTAAGGAATATTTATGTCGAGTAGGCTGATTTTGGTTTACTGAATCAAGTGTTCTTTTAGACTGTTTCTTTGATCAACAGCTCTTTGTCGTAATTTTCAAAACTAGCATAAAAATGCAATATCATATCACATCCCACAGCAGAAAAATTGACACAAGTCAAAAAATGGCAGTTTTTAGTTTTCGGTTGAAAAATATGTATGATGTGCCCCATCGTACACGAAAAGCGACACATCTCTATCTCGCAATTTGTCCACCTAAGGGCAGTTGTATCAGTTTCATTGTAATGCTAGTTCAAGCTGTACAGTGTTATTTAAGTTGATTTTTCTCAAATGCTGCATTTTTGAGTTGTGTCACTTTTCTTGTCGGAGTGCGATATGTTATCAGCACAATGTACCAATAAGAGCAAAGTTATATTAAAATCTTTGAACACCAAATTATGTGTTGTCGCAAGCACCAGAGTTATTGAAAAGAAAGAACACCTGGTTCGCATGTAGAAAAAAAAAATCATTCCGCCTTCTCCTGAAGAATAGTTTACTTAAGCCGAGTTACAAAAATGAGTAAATTATATACCTCGATTTCGTATATCATGTGCATTAGGCTGAACAAGCAAAATTTTAGTTACACATACAAACGTACGCACTCATTTAAAATAATAATAAACGCAACCATTTTTCTCAAAACATGAAATTGAATAATTTTGTAAGCGTCAACAAACCTTAACTCCTTCACTGCAATGTCTGGCAACAACGCAAATGGACTGTCGACCTTGGCACGCATTTCAAGCAATTTTTGGCTCGCTAATACTCCATTTTTGCCCCAATCAGTCGAGCTGCTAAACGTCTCCCGCTGACAAGCCTCGCTGAATTGATCCCCTGATTGCTTTGTAATATCTGCACGGTCTTGTAAGCAAGGAAGTATGACGAAAGTTTAAAATGAGTGCCGGCAGTACTAGACAAGTTGAATTTTCGAAACAAACTCTTCAAATTTTGTCTGAAGCAAGTACATATACAGCATATATTCACATAGTTATTCAAAATGTTACTTAATTCACCAGTTAAACTTTCTTTATCAAGAATCAAAAGCAAATAACTCTACGCAGAAATGTGACGAGGTTAAAATTCGCGTCTAAGGGTCGTCTTGAATGAGTCACTTATCTATTTAATAATTTCTTTTAAACAGATAATACTACGATCTTATGCGAAATTATGACTAGTAAGGACAATTGCTCTACAGTGAAATCCTATTTTTAAAAATTTCCATTGTATTTTGGGGATAATCCTCCAAACACACCACGAATAACGTTTGCCACTTTATTACGAGATCACTGAATAGGTGAACTATCGTTCATACCTAAAGGGATATTCTTACCCCGGCTATGAAAACTTGCTACGTTAATTAATTAACAATGTAGGACCCTGATAATTTAAAAACTACTTTCGAAACGAGTTGCAGGTAAAATATCGTCTGTAGCATGTGTAAATTTGGAGCAAAAAATCTTCAATGACTTTTGACCAACTAGCAGGACGTAATAAAGTAACTGGAAAGGATATAACCCTAAATTAAAAATGGGTCAAGATCGACAAATTTCCTTTTTTAAGAAGAATTAAGAAATAAAATTACCGATTCTTAATATCTTTAAAAATTATAAGTTAGATTTATGTACAATTATCAAATGAAACACAACCTTGCTTTTAAATTAATGAAGCCGTTAATTATTCAAAACTAGTTATAGCTATTAAATTAGTCTATAAAATGGACGTAAAAAGCAAAAAACGTTAAAGCTGTAACGTTTATCTAACTAACGTAACTTAATTAACAACAATGTTAATTAAGTTACAACAAGGCATATATGGAGGCAAGGCAGGTCCATATAGGCTAGCGGTCTAAGGGGTTCAGCTTCGGTTTATAATGGCACCACAAGGGTTGGAGTCCGATTTAACCAGGTGAAACATCAATTTTGACCGAAAACCCTCAGGGGCGACACCTGGGGGATCGTACCCTTTTCCACCCTCACTGACCTTCATAGAGGGACTTTCCGGTCTACGGATATAACCTGCCCATATCCGGCATAGACACGGAGGTATTGAATGGCGCTTGTCGGGATTCGATTCGAGCAACCTTAGTATCGAAAGTCGACGCTCTACCATTAGGTTACCTCAAGCCAACTAAATTTGTTGATTCTTTTAATGGGAGCTTCGTATAGGAGAACCAGCATCACCCCCTGGTGCCACCTGAGTTTAGAAAGTACACCTCCTATCCCAGGGGCGGCGCCTAAACAAAAATTTTCTGATACTGCAATTTACAGTCGCATAATCAGCTTTCTTTAGCGTTTTTCCAAAACGTTCATAAATACGTATCTCAGAACAGAGATCATGTATTTCTTGCTCCTTTGCAGTCACGATATTTTCCCATCATACATGCTGCAACATGATCTGAGAGAAGGAAACTTTTGAAAAAAAGTCTTCCTGCCCTGTTTATGATATTTCATTCGTTCTGTTAACCTGGTTTCTTTACCAGGAAATTGTATCATTCATAAATTTTTACACCCATAAATTCGAAACCTAAATCTAGGTAAAATACTGGAACATTTAATAGTTTATATATATATATATACATATATATATATATGCCGGAAGATGGCAGAATGGCTAGGGAGCTGGCATTCGGTACCAGAGTCTGTGGTTCGAATCCCACTCATGGCATGGACGTTTGTAGTTTGTAGTCATTCGAAATCGGCTGTCAGCAGTAGATCCCGGTCAAACGAGGCCTCGTGTAGCAAAAGTTGACTGCAGTGCTCCAAATATATATGTCGTCATTCAAATATGTATGTACCAGGGAAGAAACCTTTGAAAAATTCAAGCTGATTCTGGGAGTAAAATGTACCTCTTTTCAGTTTAATATAAACTTAAGGTCAAATATGAGGGGGATTATTAAGGTCAAATATGCAGAGAAAATTGTTAAATAACCCAGCCGTGTGTTCTACCGGGAGATATTGGGATTATCGCTTTGTCTAGAACGTCATCTAAACATAGGTCTGGAATTCTTAAATATGTAAATTAAAGATTAAAATGACGGACTACAGATGAGAGTCTAAGACTCAGGGTTTAGGTACCGATGTATAAGGTTTCTAGTCACGCTATTGGCAAAGGTATTTGCCATCATTTGAAATCGGATTTAAACTGAAGGACCTACCTAATCTCTAACGCCCTGTGTGACAAAAAAACGAAAAGACCGTAATTCTCGAAAAACCAACCTCACACGTACGCGAAAGTAGATTAGTCACTGGCTAACAAGATGTTCAAAATACATGTTCAGAGAATAGTTTTTAATTTAATGATGTTTATGGTTTAACTCTAAAAAAATTGCAATACATTGGAATTTGGTTAGTATAGCAAGTGATTATTTTCATCTCTGATACTTCATATGGAAAATAATATTTTCTTTTTTTCTCATTCCAGTATTAGTGTTGTCATTTGACAATTCAATACAATCCTTATGAGAAAGAATGTCTTATGTGGAAGACATTTTTAAGAAAAAAAATTCAGGTAGTCTCTTCTAACGAAACTACCGCGGTATATTAACGCAGGATTATTTATTGTTGCTTACCTCTTTTGTATGTATATATGTATGTATGTGTTATGTATATATGTATCTATATATATGTACGCATGTATATATATATATATATGTCAAAATTTTGACGCATTTTTTTACTTTTCTGTTTAACTGTTTGCTGTTTGTCCAAGCAATACAGACTGGGTTTGGCACGCTACTAAAATTATAACTCTTGAGGTACGGACGGACGGTTCTAGCGCCTGAAATTTTGCTTTCCGGAGGACCGTTATGGAGGAACGTAATTATACGTTAAAATGTGTTTTGTGCTTATGTATAATGAGATAAAAATCAAAGTTAGTTATTAAAGTAAAAAAATAAGTGAGCCACTTTCATGTTTTTTACAGTTATTTTAATCATTTGTATTTTGTCAAAAATTCCATTTTTCTAGAAATATTCATAATTTTTTTCAAATGCATCGAATTTCATCTGAAGGAAACAAATTTTATTTTTAATTTCATTATTTTTGCCAATTTTATCAACTACTTTATTAGCGGACTGTATTTGCTCTTATTAAATATAGTACCATTGTGCTTGATAAAAGACAACTAAAGAAAAACACTTGTAAGTGAATAGCGCAATTAAATTAAAGCTTGATATAAACGCTTACGTGTTACTAAGAAACTTTTGTTAATTATGCTTAAAAAATATTTATTTCATTAAATTAAATATCATTCAAGGTCTATTCGATGTTACATAAGTTACTTTCATTACATCTGACAGCTTTAGATAACAATTTAACATAAAAAAATCTGTCGGTCTCTAAAGTCTAATACAATAGCGATTCAGTGGAGAACGATCGTTATAATGGATAATACAATAAACGACCTTAAACTGGAGATTTGTTTTTAAAGGTAGCAGATTAACAGCAACATTAACTGTTCGTAAAAAGAAATATCACTTGGGAAGAATTCGCGTTAATATTGTATAATTTGACAATAACGATTTATATCTGACGACCTTGATTAATGGTGTTGAAACACCACACTAACAAATCAAAAGATTATTTGAAAAATGATTTGATCAATTTTCGACACCGATTCTTGTGAAAATTGAATCGGTGACATTACAATCTGGATATCATTCATCAGTTTGTATTTGAGTGTTATACAAGGCTCCACAGCCAAAAAAAAAAACTCGCTCGTAAAATGTTTAGAATTTAAAACACTGCTTCAGGTGATCTCGCTGATTTTAAAACATCATATTAATCTAAGGACAGTTTAGATCATATTAATCTAAGAATAGTTTAGATCATATTAATTTAAGAATAGTTTAGATCATATTTATCTAATAATAGTTTTTCAGTGTTATTTTATATGGTATGCAATCCTATATTTAATCGTGTCATGTGTTCCGCTTGAATTGCTTTTCATTGACGGGTAATTTGACTGACGAGTGGTGATGATGAGTAAATGCGCAACATAAATTTCGTCCTCAGGAAAAATTTAGGTTTCACATATACAATAGCTAGAGTACGTAAATTTCGCATAAAAAATATCGAAATTTTGAAAAAAGAAAAATTTACAGTATATAAAATTTTACCTTTATTGGCAAAAAAATATTTATAAACTCAAAAATTTCGCATTTATTTAAAAAAATCACAATTATGCTTACTTGGTTAGGTAAGAATCAAAATTCTTAGTTCAAAGCTAACATTTTACAAGTCTCCAAATTCTCTTTCTTAAGGCTTTAGCAATAAGTAATAAGCATATTTTGAGAGTGAGATCTCATTTAAAGACCGTTAAGCAATTATGTTAATAAACTATTACTATTATTACCTAATTTCGCTTAAAAAGCCGTTTATTACCCAGTTTTCGCCGAAAAGCAGTAAAAAAAATAATTTTTGCATTCATTCGCTCCTATCGGCAAATTTCGCATTTATTCGCATCTATTTCGTAAATACGAAAATTACGTATCCCTAACAATAGCGTTACGACCCGTGTATTCGGTGAGTATATCATGCTGAATAGCATTTAAGAAGAGAAAAATATCGGTTGCAGATCAACCGTTGTATTTTTCATTTAGTATACCCTCGTATAAAGCCATAAAGCATGAATTTTTTGTCGTCTAAGTTCAATTTAAATATATCCTTAAGGCCTATTCCCACTGTGCTTTGCGTTATGTTACTACGTTGGGCAAAAGATTGTTGACATGACCTATGATTGGTTTGAGGCATCACGTGGTCAACGAACTCAGTTATGTGATAGGTTGAAATTTTTAACGCTGACTCTACGTAACGCTTCGGATTCAGTGTGAACAACCGGTTGCACTTCAGTGACTTAGATATTTTCTAGCTATCACACACACGTGAGAATCCCAAACCACGCTATAACTGATTGCGTCACCGGTCATGCTTAACTTCACAGAGATAAAATATCGAAGATGTCTTTCTTGGGAGAAATCTGTAAAGGTTTATTTGCCGAATAAGGCTTGGTTATTGATTCTGAAAATACTTCTTTGCTCCACTGGGCCATTCTTTTTACCTTCCTTAAAAAACCTCATACTTCAAGCATAAGCTTCATTACAAACAGATGGACGATGGATTGAGGACTTCTGCAACTTTTGAATTCTAATCTACTCCACCACATTCTAAACATAAAGTTTGTAAAGTTTCGTTACCACAAAAAGTTTCTTAATATTTGGTAGAAACAACCCCCTGTTCTTTTCCATGCAGTTTTGCTTGAGCTACTAGTCATCAAAACTTACTTGATTTTCAATCATCTATATATATTAAACAGTTCCGTACTGACTGACTGACTGTTTGACTGACAGATAACGCACAGACCAAACCGCTGGACCTAAAGGGCTGAAATTTTGCATGGCGATTCTTCTTATAGTGTAGGGGTGCACTAAAAAATATTTTTGAAAAATTCTTCTCAGATTTTTTAAAATTAAATTTTTAAGCTGTTTTTGTAACTATTTTTAAGTTTGCCTTTAAAATAAATTATATGAGGGTTATAAAATTTATATCACGAGAAAGATCATACGGATTCCTTTAAAATGAAATCTTCTTAGAATCTTTACCTCCATTTTCTCATTTTTAGTGATTTTTTAAAGATTAATGTTTAGAATTTAATTTATTAAATGCTGATCACGTGGTTTCTTTTCTTTTGTGATACTTTAAACTAATTTTGAGTCACGTGCATAACAAAGAAATAAATTGACAAAAAACTATTTTTTTCTTTCTAATGCGGCAGACGATTGGACATTATCCAAAAAAAAAAAAAATACTAAATTACAGTAAAAAAATATTCCTCAAACTGTACTATATTAAATGTACTATATTAACAACTGTTTCCTTTAGTATGTTCTATTAGATTTAATTTGAATATTTTCTTCTACATTATTTTAACTATAAAAATATCCGTTGTTTTATAAATATATTCTTTTGGGTTTTTTGACATTAATTGCATACATTGACCGTTGTATTTAATTTGAATGTACTCCGTATAGCGAAGCACGGGTATTGAGCTAGTTCAAAAATGAAAGGGAAACATGGAAAAATAAATAATTCAGCTATCTGATCAAATTTAGATATAACATATACATTTTTGAGATATTTTTGTCTCTTACGGTTTTTGTCATCTGTCAGAATACACAATTTCTCTAGTAAAAAAAAATTGTTTCACGTGATAAAAAACAGTATGTTTTTCCCATTACGATGATTAACTAACTAACTTTTGTGCACTCTTTGCATTCTCATTCATGCATTATAAATGACTCACACTTGCCGTATTATACTCTTTATGTACAAACACGTCAGGGTGTGTCCGTAGGAAAGATAAGAAATCCAAGAGCTTATTTTTTATTGATACTTTACCATTTTAATTAATTAGAGTAGATTCAGGCATTCTCAAGGATATTTTCTTTTCCCGTCGGAAGCAGAATTGATATATGATATAATCTCCCACCCTTCCACTATTTTGTTCGGCCGCAAGGCAAATATCTCATTATCTGTGAAATGATTCATTGAAATGTAATAGCGGTATCAGCTAAGATTTAAAAAAAAAATCAGTAACTTCAATTTTTAACTCAAAAATTTATGACGTTTCTCGCTAGAAAAAAGTAAGTTAAAAACATAGAACAAAGTACCCCGAAACGAGTAATTTATTCACTATAGACACATTCACAAGCATTAAAAAGACAGATAGATAGGTAGATATCTCTATCAATCTATGTATCTATCTACCTATCTATCTATCATCTCTCTCTCTCTCTCTATATATATATATATATATATATATATATATATATATATATATATATTTATACACAGAGAGAGAGAGAGAGAGAGATCTATCTATCCATCTATCTATGTATCTATCTATCTATCTATCTATCTATCTATATATATATATATATATATATATATGTGTGTGTGTGTGTGTGTGTGTGTGTGTGTGTGTGTGTGTGTGTAATCTATCAAAATTTTAAAATTCTATAGTTATATGCATGATGCAGCCTAGAAACTAATACCCAAAGAACAAAAATAAAAACACGGGTGAATTAACACCCAAAAGATAAAAACATAGGTGAATGGCTGCTTTAGCGCATGGCCACGAATACTATTTGTTTGTTTTTGTCACGTTGTATATATATATATATATATATATATATATATGGGCATTAAGAAAAGCGTACATCAGTTAATAATAAGGCATCTCACCTTAACCACAAGCATTAAAACTTCTTAGAATCCTTTAAACTTCTTAGAATCAGCATTACTTCACTAAATCATATTGTTTACTATAGCATCCGCATTTTAAGAAATAGAAGACCTGTCTAGACATCTTACCACTAAAGCTGCGACGCTTTCTATCATGAGTTCGTGACAACTGCTCATTTATGTGTCCGTACCCAAGACTTTCCTTAACCAACACAATACCTCTCAGAGAACTTCCAGTCTCCTGTAATCAATATGCCCGTATTGCAAAAAGACTCGATGATTGCCAAATGTCTTCTACACGCATGGGATTACCACCGTGAAAATTCCCTACGGATGACCAACTAGTTCAGTCTTGATTACTAATCAGTGACATCGCTGTTCACACGAATAAAAAATATACCTAGCTATAATCGACTATAAATGTTTCAAGAGCAGTTCTAGATGAGAAGTAGCAATATTTACGAACACAAAGGTGGTTCACACTTTCAAGTGGTATTAAATGAAGCTTTGCTACGCTGCTTTCTAATTTATGTAAAGTCGTGACAGTGTTAGAGATAAAGTATAATAAAATTGTCGTTTACAGTAAGACGTCGAGAAAGGATAAATTTTTCTAGTGCAATCAAACATCCTATACTGCGATTAATTCGTACCGCGTTATATCGAAACTGCGTTTTAAGAAACTCGGAATTAGTGTAAATCAAATTGATTCGTACCGTGTTACATCGAAACTGCGTTTTAAGAAACTCAGAATTAGTGTAAATCAGATTGATTCGTACCGCGTTAAATGGAAACCACGTTTTAAGAAACTCATAATTAGTGTAAATCAGACGGACTTTACCGCGTTATCAGCACTCAAATTTAGCAATTATATATATCGTATATAATATCGTATTAAGAAACTCAGAATTAGTGTAAATCTGATTGATTCCTACCACGTTTTAAGAAACTCATAATCAGAGTAAATCAGATTGATTCGTACCGCGTTATATCAAAACTGCGTTTTAAGAAACTCGGAATTAGTGTAAATCAAATTGAATCGTACCGCGTTATATCGAAACTGCGTTTTAAGAAACTCAGAATTAGTGTAAATCAGATTGATTCGTACCGCGTTAAATGGAAACCACGTTTTAAAAAACTCAGAATTAGTGTAAATCAGATTGATTCGTACCGCGTTAAATGGAAACCACGTTTTAAGAAACTCAGAATCAGTGTAAATCAGACGGACTTTACCGCGTTATCAGCATTCAAATTTAGCAGAAACAGAATAATTCGTACCGCGTTGTACCGAAACTGCGTTAAGTGAAACTCAGAAATAAGACCATATATGCATATAAATCAAGCTGATTCGTTCTTTGTTATGCTAGGCGTTTGGTGATGTACGTGCATGAATAAAAGAGAGAAATTCCCCATTTATTTCACCCGTTAAAGTTTAATACAAAATTTTATGCTGCAAGGAAACTGTTTAAGTTAATTGAGTTGTTAGTTAAAGAAATAACGTTATAAGCCTGCCGCGTTGTATGGACACCGCGTTCCGCTTACAGCAGGGCCGTCGCAATTTTTGCTCTGCGTTATGAGAGTACCGCGTTATAAGGAGGGTTTACTGTAGAAATATGGCGCAAATTTAGTTAGCTGTTAAAATAAACCACACCTATCTTCCTATCTTACGTTAATACATTTAAACTTGGCTGTACGGGCGCGGTGGCCCAGTTGATAAAGGCAGCGAGCCACTGATCTGAACGTCCCTGGTTCGATGCCGGTCACTGACAAAATCCCCCGCCGTGCACACTAATGGCGGCTGGTGCACAAAAAAATCTGTCGTGGCTGCAATGTCCTCCAAGTTCTCCAATTTACTGCTGGAGGTGCGGAGTCAAGTGTACTAGCCTCATCACTTGACTCGAATCAAAATTACAAGACCGGTTCTTTAGCTGAGTCGTTGTGCTATTCAAACCCTACAGCCTTTATGAACTTGATCTGATATACTGCTGGTCAAGGGGCATAAGCCACAACAACAACAAACTTAGCTGTATTCCCGGTTGTCGCTTCATTGGAGGATCAAATTTTATTTAATAATTGCAGCAAAACCGTTGGTATAATTAAGGCAGAAACCCTTTGTTAATAGGTAAGGAAACTATTATTGTACTGAAAAGTCACTGAATTTGTTTTTCATTAGTGGTTTTTATGTATAATTAACATCTACAAGAACTAAAAGTTGTTTGCAATAAAAAAAGTTGGATGATCAAGTTTTATTTAATAATTACAGCAAAACCGTTGGTATAAGTAGGGCAGAAAGCCTTTGTTAATAGTTAAGAAAACTATTACTGTTCTGAAAAGCCACTGAATTTGTTTTTCATTAGTGATTTTTATGTATCCTTAACATCTACAAGTACTAAAAGTTATTTGCAATAAAAAAGTATTAGATTTAGAAAAAAAGTCTCTAGAAAGAAATAAGAATATACGATTACTTTCGTTACAATCTAATTTTTTCTACACCGGCAAAATAAAAACAAACGGAATAACCTTAAAAAAGACACTACAAACTAGCAGCAGTTTTTTATTTCTAGTACAAATCTTTAAACATTATTTTTTTAAACTTCAATTTTGTTAGTATAATGTAATTGATGTAAATTGCTGAAATGATTTTAAAAATGCTTACATCAGAACTTTTTTTAAACAAATATTTCCAAATTTGCACCTATCTGTCTCTCAGAGCATTAAAATATTTAAAATTCTTTTTTCACTTTTATTTCACTCGATAAGATCATTTCGCTTTCCTTCGTAAAGAAAAGACTGAATCTCTCGAAGCATGTAATGTTTTCTTTTTGTTTGTTTTCGAGTTTTGAGTGTTATTTTTTTTCCATCTGTCATTCACAACCCATTATTATACTGAAAAATAAATAATAATGTATTTGGAGCATTCAGTTCCTTATCTATCTTGAAAATATATAGTTCAAGTGCAATATATAAACTGTAAAAGATGAAACAAAGTATCATTTGTTTCGATAACTAAGGATTCCTATGTCACAATGCTTTCTTTTTATTGTGCAGCTGACAGCAGAGTATCGAAATCCTGGAAACACATGCTTAAAAATTCAGTAGCTCATGCTTTAAGTAATAAATATGTAATAAGTACAGTATGAGTAATCACAATGCTGACGATCGAGCATCACGTGACTTGCGTGCTCTCGAGGTTTGCGTGCTAACACTCCCACAATTCAGAATACCCGGTCTGTTAACTCCCATACATGAGCAAATTTATAAATAGTAACTTAGCGTACTCATTAATCCCCAAAACATGTGGCGCCTGATTCACTGAATGCGCAAACTAAAACTTCACGGCGATATTTACACGAGGGAAAATATACTTTAAAAGTTTGTTTTATTAAAAAAGGTTTCGCATGCTTTTTTGAACGAACTGTAAATGTAAAAAGCAACTGCATGAATATGTGAAAATAAGCAAATATTTAAAGCTAAATATTTGAAACGCTGAGAACATATCTAAATGCATTTTTAGAAATAAATGCTACTATAAAACAGCGAACATAGGGTCGCTCTGTTTATCTTCAATTTTTTCGTTACTCAAATTCATACTTTACAGCTGTTATAACTACGAGGGTCGTTAGATAAGTCCATAAAAAACCCAGAGATAGAATCATTGCAATAAAATTGTCGGCGCTTTCACATTTAGCATACATTAAAGACACGTGTTAAATTCTAAGCATATTGGATGCTTAGTCGGTGATTCATAGCCATTTTAGGCGGTGAACTCTTATTACTTGTCCCACGATTAAAAAAAAAAAAAATTAGTTCCGAGTGTTGATAAAAGATTACTTTTTAAGAGACAGCAGAAACTAAACCCACGCCTGGTCAATATTATGGAGGGTCTACACCTTCGCTTAGAATGATTTACAAGTGGTTTGTTGACTTTAAAAAGGCCGAATGAGCACAAGTGACGCTGAACGGTCTGGTCAACCTGCTAAGGTCACTACGCCAGATAAAACTGAAAAAATCCATGATATGGTGATAAAATGCAAAAGATTAAAATTGCGCGAGATTTCTGAGGCTGTTGGCCTCTCAGCAGAGCGTGTACGCAATATTACATGAATATTTGGATATCAGAAAGCTGTCGGCAAAGTGGGTGGCGTTTACTAACAATCGATTAAAAACTTGAACGAGTGAGCATTTCGAAGCACAATTTGGAACTATCCCAAAGAATTCCAGATAAATGTTTGCGCCGCTTCGCAACAGTTGATGAAATACGGATACACCACTTCCAGCCAGAAACAAAAGACTAGTTGAAACAGTGGTTTGAAGCAGGTGAACTTGCACAAAAGTAAACACAAACGCTTCCGTCAGCGAGAGAGATTACAACTGTCTTTTTGGGGGTGACGCCCATGGTATAATCTTTATTGACTTCTTGGAAAAGAATCAAAACAATCACAGGAGAAGGATAATCACAGGAGAGTACTATTTATCTTTACTGGATCGTTTAAATAGTGAAATTAAGAATTAAAAAAAAGCCACAATGTGCGAAAAATAAGGTTATTTTACAACATGAAAATACTTCTGCTCTTTCATCTGCGGCAAAATTCTTAGAATTGAGCTACGAAATTATTCCCCACCCTCCGAATACTCTAGATTTGGCCCTCTAGGACTACTACTTGCTCCCAGTGGCGCCCCCAGGATTTTTTCTTGGGGGAGGGCCGAAATGAACGGATAAAAATATTTATAATGCAAAATCAATATTCATAATTCAAATTTCTATTTGAATTATGAATATTGATTCCCCCCCCCCTGGGTGCGTCACTGCTTGCTCCCATATATATGAAAATTTTTCTTATAAGGCAAAAATTTGCATCCAATCCCTAAGTGATTAGTAAAACAAACGCTTAATTTGCGCAGTTAGAAAGAGCCTCACTTAATAGAGATAAAAAAGTTTGAAAATCATTGGACCAAATGTATCAGCCTGAATCAATAGAAACTTTTTCAAAAATACGTCATTTTCATTACTTTTGAGCGCACTTATAGAACGACCCTTCTAAACAGTTTTAGGTTATTTGCAACCTTCAAAAATTCTAAAATCATATATCTTTAAAGGGGTCATAATAACATACAAATATATGGTAGCTTTTTGCATCGTTTAAAAAAATGCAAAACAATCTAAAGGTTTTAATATTAATATCAATCCTTTTCACAAATAATCACTAAGCCTATGAAAAAATAATTCTTCGATTTAACGAAATAAACAAAATTTTAAAAAATCAAATACCACGCTTTCTATTAATTTTTGCATTTATAAAACGTTAAAAGCTTTAATAAAACTATTAAAATTTGAAGTAGACACATTTGAAAATTCATTAGTAATCACGTCTTTTTATGCTTTTTTTTTTTAAAATTAATGTTCATGCTACATTTAAAAGCTTATTTTGTTACGGATTGAAATACATTTGATATTTTTTTTAATACTATGTACGGTATATTTTTCTCCATTTATCAATCACAACTGACAAGATCTTTAACCATATTTTACAACAATAAAGCGAGAGAGAAAGTTTATTTATTCATAAAAACATTTTTCATATTTTTTTTTGTGTTTAAGACATTTTCAACACATAAATTCTCTGACAAAAATTCCGTTACACTAGCAAAAATTTTATGTACTAAAAATTGGATAAGTCGTTAGTTTATTTTGCAGTTTATAGCTTTCCTTTCCTCTTAAAAAAAAAAAAAAAGTCATAAAAATTTTCCCTTTTCCAAAAACAAAATTAAATTATTGCATTGAAAACAAAATACGTAAAAAATATTGCATTAAAAAATTTCGTGTTCAGTAAACAATATTTTTTTACCTCGGTGTTTGCTTGAACAAATACAATGATATAAGTTAATAAAACCTAAGATCTCCTTTATACTGAACGGTCAAATATAAGTCAATAAGTAGAAAAAGTTGATTGTAGCTCTCAATTAACCAACAACCAATTTGACAAAAAATCTAAACTTTGAAATTTATTTTCATGAACTCAATGTAAATATTTTTATTATAATTACTTTTTAATATACTGAAGAGTAAAATGGTGAAAATACCGCTGTGGAAAGTCGCAAAGACTTGAAGCAATACGAAAAATACTGTATAATTAGGACAAACTATCTTCAAAATGGTTAAATAGAGCATACATATATAGGACAGTCCTTATAACGATAATTTTTCTTAACTGTTATATTTCTTCTCAATCCCAGTAGTATATTTTTTGCGAGATTTTACTGTATATAAAATGATTTTTAAAAGAAAAGTATTACATAGTATATATATATATATATATATATATATATATATATATATTATTTGTTTGTATATTTATTTATTTAAAGGATGAAAAACTGGCTGTTGATATTTATTATAAACAACATTAACGCATAATCTTTAAAAGTTTTATTCTAAAATATTTTCTTAAAGGAAATGAATCTTAAGAAAATATATCAACAGTAAAATACAATTCATAAATTCGACATCCATTTGTACCGGTCAATATTTATCCTCACGAAAAATATTAAATTCGGAAAACATATTTAATAATAGTTAACTATATTTTCAGTAACACGAAATTAAAAACACAGAAAAAACGAAGAATAAAACTTACTTCGGGATATCGCTGCCAAAGAACAAGAACTGCAGAACTGCCTAAGTTTTCAAATTGTTTAAATTAAACTCTCTAAGTTAAGAACGGTTTAAGAAAACAAGTTTCAAAACCGCGCCACTTACGAACTTTCTCCTGGCGTATCGAACACGTGGATGTGTAACAAACAGCTGTGACTACTTTCAGATTCTACTTTACATAGCGGCATTATAGAAGAGGTCAGTGTGCCATCTAGCGGAGAATAGAGTTATTTCTGCCTTATTGTCTTCAGCTTGCATCACTCTGAGCGCTCTCCGTGACTCGGAGCGGCGAGCAGTATCCGAGGCAAACGTCTTTGGAAGAGTAGAGTTTTTTTGTAGTTTTTGTGACAAATATGGTTATGGGGTGTGCGTTTTTTTAAATTTATGTTCGAGTTAAATTTAGGTGTCATGAAATGATTTTTTTCGATAAAGAATGGAACAGGGATTGCTCCCGTCAAGGCTTAAAATGAATTCAAATATTTAGGCACTTATCAAGATTAAATGGATGTGTTATAAATATAACAATAAACCGATTACATTATTTTTAGTTTAGTGCGTGTGGAAGACTTATGATAAAGTAACTTATGAGTCAGTGATCTGCCTACTGTCCGACCACGGAAACAAGGTCCCTGGAAGCTGTTACGCATGCGCGAGAAAAGCTAGTCTACTTAGAAAATAGTGGAAAACGTCATATTTTCGGATGTGTTTGTTTGTGAAATACGGAATGTATTTCAGACTGCTTTTTGTCCGCAATTTTAAAGTTATTTTTTAAAACTTTATTTTTGATCAAATATGTGAATAATAATTTCAAAATAATAAAAAGAAAGAAGCAAATCTTACATCACAATCAAAATTATCTAAAGCTACGTTTTCGGTAGTTCTTTTTTTCTGAAGTTTCCTCGGAGATTCAAATTTTGGAGTTTCTTCACCCTTTGCTTCTCTGCGTATTCTTTTTACACTGGACATTGATATCCCGGTCATTTCACTAGCTCTCTTTAGGGATTGCGAAAGTGGAACAATAACATTTCCTTCTAGTGCTTCTTTATCACAGAATTTAATTACATTGTGTACAATCACTACGTTTACAATCACTACGGAACGGCTTATTCCGAGCAGTCGTGTTGGGTAAAGGATCCATTAATTTTAATATAATAATCAAAATAACAGACGAGGAAAAAGCAAGCAAGCGCAGTTAGTAACCGATTCTAAAGAATGTCGAGAGACTACGAGACTTTTCCCCCTCCTTGCTCAGCAGCCTTACCTACAGCGTGAATAGAATCGTCTTGGCACTATGCCAACCGTGGTTCTTCGTACTGTGGTCGGACTGTATAGCATAGGTTATTTCCGATGAAAATCATTTAAGACTGACAGGATTAATGAACCTTGAAAAAAAAATTAAATTTTGGTTTAGTCATCAGCCTGCTGAAAGCGGGGCTATAGCATCATAATAACTCTAAGGAACATCCAATTCGTCTGCTCAGTAAAAGTGGTTTATAGGCAATACTTACACCAGTCGTGCTGATAGAAGTCGCAGACGAGTTTCGACACCTTGGAATTCGTCTGCAGCTGCGAAGTGATTTACAGGCTATAGCTCCATAATAACTCCACTGAATACCCAATTCATCTGCTTAATAAAAGTGATTTACAGGCAATACTTGCAGCAGTCGTGCTGATAGAAGTCGCAGACGAGTTTCGACACCTTTAAGGCCCCTTCTTGTCACTGTAAAAGAGTAACATGAAAGTCGAATATGTTTTATGAAAACGAAAGGAGCATTTCAAGAACACTGCATTATAGGGGTTAATGCACTGTTATTTTTCAAGAATATTTCCTGAAAATAGCATTATTAACGGGTTTTATGTTTTAAACTCAGAAAAATTAGGTAATTTAAAAAAGAAAGGCAAGATCACCAGGTTTCAAAGTTAATGGACACTGAAATATTAGTGGGATTAGTACTTAATTTTGAACTAGAGAGAACCGAGTGACTTTTTTAAAGTTCTTAGAAAAAACTAAGTCAAAATGTCTCCTTAGGTCACAGATTCCGAACCTTTTTTTTACGTTTGTGGCACCCTTGGGAATGTGATAAGAAACTCTTGACACCCTGTTAGAATTTTAGTTTATTCAATTTCTTTAATGTTGAATCAAATCGGAGTTTATATCAAGAACATGCCAAATTTAAGTTCAAATAAATAGTTCCTACGTTGCAGGTTTTATTTATTTATTTATATGTTAGTAAAAAAACTAGAAGGGAATATATTGATACAGTTTCAAAAATAACCATAGGGTTCAGTGTAGTATTACAGACTACAATAAGAATCATTAACAATAGTTTTGTTTTATCATTGTGAGACTTCCGATTGATGGTTAGAAAATACAAATGTTTTATATCAAACTAATATTTATTTTAAGAGGGCGCTACTAATATTTTATTTCCCCAAAAGAAATTTTCGGCACCCTAAAGTGCCACTGCACACTGGTTGGGAATCACTGCGATAGGGAGATCCTGGATTCGATTCTAAGATCTCGGAACCCACTCTAAAGGGGCCAAATCTCTGCAGAAACGGCCACATTAAAGCTGTGGCCAGGGCCCGATTTAGAAAATTCTGGACTATAGGCACAACTCGGGTGGGGGACCCCCTAACACTGATGTGGGCATAAAATTTCTAAAATTGACACACAAAAAAGATAATCTTGAATCATTGTGAAAGTACCATTTTACCAAGAATTGGCTATTTGAAGCGTAGAAACCTAGAACATTATCAAATAACAAAAAGAAATACAAAATATTAACTTCATTATTAAAACACCACTACAATGCAACCAGAAAAACTTATTAATCCCTTATATACACTATAACATACATATGATGAACTATGCATATAACTATACATATGATGAACCAATCAATCGAATTTGAAAGGATATATAACAAAAAACTGCTATTAAAAAAAAAAAAAAATTTAAATTTGAATTGGGAATTTTTTCTTTCCTTTCTTTTAAAATAAAAATTCTTGGGGGGGGTCCCAACATTCGGGGGCCCCTAGGCCCAGGCCTACCAGGCCTAATGGAAAATCAGGGCCTGGCTGTGGATGATAACAAGTGGAGATTAAAAGAAAGGCACTATGGACGTAAGTTCATAGTGTTCTATCCCTGAGTCATTACAAATTGAGGTAGATAATAGGATCATTCATGTATTTCAATAACGATATAACTAAACTATGTGCCATTGAGAAACATGCAGTCATATTCTCGTAAAATGACCTTCTAAGTACGTTACAGCACATTTCCAATCCCTATCACCCAAAGGTAACTGTTTGCGACCCAATGATTGCTTCGAGGTGGAAAAGATTGCTTTCAAAAACATCGATATCTATAATCTCGGCTTAAATGGGAAAGGAGAACATTAAAGCCTTTTGGAATGCTACGCGTTCGGGGGCCCGGAGGTTAGCCATTAGCGCAGTGGTTAAAGCACTCCTTTTGCGTCACTAATGGGCTCAAGTCTAGCTTACGAATTATTTTTCCTGCGGTTTATTACCTCTCTGGATAATAATTATAATAACTGGAAAATACTTGCGTGATGTAACGTATTTTTGTCACGAGCAAAGCTCTTTAAAGAGCGCGACATTAACGGGATTGTAAGTGAAGCTGTCTTACAACCTTACTGTACTATAGACTTAACTCTGCTGTGTACGAACCCCATTGGATTCGCTGACCTCAAAGTTAACCTATGGATAAAATGTGTCGAAGGATTGCCGACTTGGATTTAAAGAAGAAAAAATTATTCTCAATAATAGAGAAAGAAATTTTACACCTTGGGATACTTTTCGTTTTTTTATATAAAAATAATATTTTTAAATTTAAATTATTCGGGGTAAAAAATCTGGTATAGCGTGTTTTAAATGCTCATAAATTCCTTTGGTGGAAGAAATTTATAAAATAAATCTTGTTGCAAGGGGCAGAAAAGTTCAGGCTATCTGAAAATACCATTTTTGTTTGATTATCAATATTTATGTAGCTGAAAATAGTAGACTAATTTTTCCATAGGTGAGAAACACACTGAGGTGAGAAAATTCAATAGGTTTAGTACACAACAGCCTTAACAGGACCATAAGGGAAGCTGCCTTACACTATTGCCTTAACTCTGCTGTGTACTAACCTTACTGGATTCGCTCACCTCAAAGTTAACCTGTGGAGAAAATGTGCCCAAGGATTGCCAACTTGGATTTAAAAGACTTTTAAGAAAAAAATTGTTCTCCATAATAGAGAAAGAAATTTTACACCTTGGGACATTTTTTTTTTTTAATGCAAATAATATTTTTCTATTTAAATTATTCGGGGGAAAAATCAGGTATGGCGTGTTTTAAACTCTCATAAATTCCTTTGGTGGAGGAAATTTATAAAATAAATCCAGTTGCAAGGTGCAGAAAAGTTCAGGCTATCTGAAAATACCATTTTTGTTTGATTATCAGTATTTATATAGCTGAAAATAGTAGACTAAGGTTTCCATAGATTAACATTGAGGTGAGCGAATCAAATAGGGTTAGTACACAACATCCTTAACTGGACTGTAAGTGAATCTGTCTTACAGCCTTACTGTACTACAGCCTTAATTCTGCTGTGTACTAACCCAATTGGATTCGCTCACCTCAGTGTTAATCTACGGAGAAAATTTTTCCAAGGATTACCGACTTGAATTTAAAGATTTTCTTTAATTGCACTACGTAATACAGAAAGAAATTTTACACGTCGGGGCATTTTTCTTTTTAAAAAGAATATTTTAATTTAAATTATTCGGGGTAAAAAATCTGGTATAGTGTGTTTTAAACGTTCATAAATTCCTTTTGTAGACGAAATTTATAAAATGATTCCTGCTGCAAGATGTAGAAAAGTTCATGCTACCTGAAAATACCATTTTTATTGGATTATCAGCATTTATGTAACTATAAATAGTAGACACATTTTCTCCATAGGTTAACAATGAGGTGAACGAATCCAATAGGGTTAGTACACAGCAGCGTTAAGAAATTTTGGCCAAATTGAAAGAGGAAGAAACGCAAATCTGTCAAAGTGATATATTATTATTAGCACTGTAATGACTTTGCGCCTCTTTCACACCCGGAATTCCTGAGAGGGCCTAACGGCAAGACGTCCATTATCATCTACCGTATTCATCGGTGACAGTCGCTTTGTCACCAAGTTGTGGCAGACGCCGCGTCGCCATCGGACAATTAGGAAGCCGTCTTCTGTAAGAAATCCCCCTCCTTGCAGACAAAGCCTGTCCCGAGGATAATCATTTAGCCTTTAGCGGAAGACGCGGAATGGTTTGAAGACGGTCTACAGAAAGGAATTCAAAGAGAGCCCGCTTCAACCACCCACAGATTTTTGTGAGGATATATAGTCGCCACCTTGATGTAAATGGGGGCAGTTGACTTTTTTTTACAGGTGTGAACAACCCTCGTCGTCGGACGTGTGCCAGAGACGGAGAGCCTGCCGCGTTCCTCTCATGATATCCTGAACCCGCGAATTATCCTTAGATAATGTTTACTTTGTAATTATTGTATAGAGCCTATATTTATTCTCGAATGCCAATAAAGCATTTTGTAAATATTAAAGGCTGTCAGTCTTGGTTTTAGGCGAAGTCCTTACAGCACCTTGATGCTAATAATAAAAATTACCGTACTTTCCGGCGTATAACGCGCACCTATAATTTTAAATTACATAATTACCGTATTTTCCGGCGTATAACGTGCACCTATAATTTTAAATTACATTATTAGCACCTTGGTGCTAATAATAAAAATTACCGTACTTTCCGGCGTATAACGCGCACCTATAATTTTAAATTACATAATTACCGTATTTTCCGGCGTATAACGTGCACCTATAATTTTAAATTACATTATTAGCACCTTGGTGCTAATAATAAAAATTACCGTACTTTCCGGCGTATAACGCGCACCTATAATTTTAAATTACATAATTACCGTATTTTCCGGCGTATAACGTGCACCTATAATTTTAAATTACATTATTAGCACCTTGGTGCTAATAATAAAAATTACCGTACTTTCCGGCGTATAACGCGCACCTATAATTTTAAATTACATAATTACCGTATTTTCCGGCGTATAACGTGCACCTATAATTTTAAATGACATTATTAGCACCTTGGTGCTAATAATAAAAATTACCGTACTTTCCGGCGTATAACGCGCACCTATAATTTTAAATTACATTAGCACCTTGGGGCTAATAATAAAAATTACCATACTTTCCGGCGTATAACGTGCACCTATAATTTTAAATTACATTATTAGCATCTTGGTGCTAATAATTAAAATTACCGTACTTTCCGGCGTATAACGCACACCTATAATTTTAAATTACATTATTAGCACCTTGGATCTAATAATAAAAATTACCGTACTTTCCGACGTATAACGCGCACCTATAATTTTAAATTGTATTTCTTAATTTTTAGGTATATTCTCCGTATAACGCTTACCCTTTCTTGACGGAGAAACCTGAAATGTATATGTGCGCTGCTCTTGTCTTTTGAAGTCATTCATTAGAAGGATTTTCACAGGCTTTCGAACAATAGTATACAGAATCGACATGCGATAAGGGGAATATGTGTTTGGGATATGAATAAATAATTATGCAAACAGGGGGTAAGGACGCACTTCTGACCCGAATGAATTTGCGGAATTAGGAGTCAGATGTTTTTTCTTTTAGAACTACCTTTCAGAAACAGAATTCGATGATGTGCCTGAAGATATAACGGAAGACGAATATGACGAACTATTTATGTTATCCGATAATTAAAAATTTTAAGTTCATAAGGTATTGTCATATCTTTTAAATAAACAGCATTTAAGTACATGCAGAAATCTAATTTTTTTGTGTTCATCTTTTCCTTATTTTTAAGTCTATCATTTTTATATCCGGCGTATAACGCGCGACCGTAAATTTCGATCTTATTTTTTATATTAAAAGTGCGCGTTATGCGCTGAAAAATACGGTATATTAAAATTATATTAAAAAACTATATAAAAATTATTTGTGATTTCATTATAAAAAAATTAGAAATAATTTTAGTTTTAGAAAAATATTGTGACACTCCTTTGTTTATTAGCCAATTTAACAAATGGCATTATATGAAAAGAAAAGACAAAACCTTTGTGCTCGAGGAATAAACAGGAAATCCAACGTAAATAAAGCACAAATAGCAGTAAGTTTTCGGCTTTTTGAGCTGCCACTAAGTTCTTTGCACTGATGCAGAAGCTCTTTTTGCAGCATCGAAACGGCCGTATGCAAAATTGCACCTTACTGCTATTTGTGCTTTATTTACGTTGGATTTCCTGTTTATTGGCATTATATGAGCAGGATTTCTTTTTTTTTTCTATCTTGCGGTTGTGATGAACTAATCCACCGATAATAATTTGGAGTTTACTTTACTATCGGTACTGACTAATCATTTATGACGATCAGGATAAATTGAAATAATATTTTTATTTAATCCATTGGCATTTCAAGGACGCTGATACAGTCGTTAGACTAAAAATAAAAGTGAGAATAATTATGTTTGACATCTGCGTGTTTTCCTGATATCATGTTTCTTTATTACTGAGATTGACGTTTTACAATATTTACATTAATATATGCATGAGTTACGCCATTATTTAAAACACCTGAAACGCAAATTGAAATGAAGTTCTACTCAATTACCATATTTTGGGTGGAATCTGAAGTTTCTTTTTCATCAGTACAAAATCCATGGTAAATTCATGTGACATTAGCAGTCGCCCTTTCCAGGTGTTAGGACAAAAGACCCCCCATGAGAGTGGGGAAAGTCCTAGCTATGAGACTTTACACCTGAAAATTATAAAGCGATTTTTGAAATTTTTTACCTCAGAGATATGAAATTTTGCATATATATTCATTAAAGTATAACTATATCAAACACCATATAAAATTTTATAAATATTTAAAAAAATTTAATATTTTAAAAATTTAAATTATTTTTTTAAATGCACCTTACGATCCAATTTTGAACTTCTTCCCTTAATTTTGTATTTATATTGCTTATAAATACATTTTGAACAGAGTTGTGTATTACTTTGTACTTTCGTTGAATAGTTGATTTTTAGGAAATATCTTTTTCTTGTACTCTGAATTTTCGTGAAATTTTTGTACTTTTCTACACTTAAGTTAAACTTTGATAATCTGAATGATGTCGAAACCTGAAATGGATACATAACTTCATTTTAATGTATTAGAGGAGTCTTTATTATAAATTTTATAAAATTTCGTCAAAAATTGTGACGCAAGGAGCTTTTCAAAGACTTCAAATATGGAAATTACTCATTTTGAGAAAAAGCCATTTAAAAGATGTCTTTTCACCTACCTTTAATATTTGCTTTTCTAAAACCACAGAGTTTTCATTTTACTTTTCATTATATATTTTAATTGCTTTTTATTCCAATATTTACGTACTTTTAAAATATTACAAATTTTTAAAAGTCCAATATTACATATTTTTAAAAATCTAATATTACATATTTTTAAAAATCCAATATTACATATTTTTAAAATCGAATATTACGTATTTTTAAAAATCCAATATTATATATATATTTTTAAAAATACAATATTACATAATTTTAAAATCCAATATTACATATTTTTAAAAATACAATATTACATATTTTTAAAATACGATATTACATATTTTTAAAAATTCAATATTACATATTTTTAAAAATCCAATGTTACATATTTTTAAAAATCCAATATTGCATATTTTTAAAAATCCAATATAACATGTTTTTAAACATCCAATACTACATATTTTTAAAATCCAATATTACAGGTTTTTAGAAAATTGGAATTTTAAAAAATTCCAATTTTTGTTCCATTTTAGTAATTTGAAATTCTACTATCCCCTTAACTCTTAAAACTGTAGGCCAACTGTAACTGTACGCAAATTGTAAGTCGCGAAAAAAAATGGGAGGAGTCGCGCATAGTCTGAAGTAAATTTATATCATATTGAATTAAAGACCCCGCTTTAAATTTTTTGTAGTCACACATTTTTAATGTTTTTATTTGTTAAAAAATAGCCGCCATCATGGCATAATGGGTAGCGTCGTAAGCGTCCACGCGCAGTGGGCTTGGGTTCAAATCTCGTATAAGGCTTAGACCTCACCGTGTTGTCCCCTCATAGAGAGCGATGCTGGCTCACCTAAATGGTGCTCCCATAATGAAGGAGTCAGCAAGACTGCTCGGTGAATAACCATAGGCGAATGTCTCAAGACAAGTCCTCCGCATTAGAAAATTATTATTTCTTTATTAGAAAAAATTATTTCTTTGCCTCCGCATTAAAAAAAAAGAAAAGAATGTTAAAAGTATAATATAGTATTGTTAAATAGGTGTCTATTGGTTATTAAACTTTGTGTTTTTAGAAAATCGAATATTAGGTATTTTTAAAATCCAATATTAGATATTTTTAAAATCCAATATTACATATTTTTAAAATCCAATATTAGATATTTTTAAAATCCAATATTACATATTTTTAAAATCCAATATTACATATTTTTAAAATCTAATATAACATGTTTTTAAAAATCCAAAATAACATACTTTTAATGCCAAAATTACATATTTTGCAACGGATGCGTGCATGTTGTTGGGACAAGCAAGGAAACACAGAGAATTGGCCTTTATCATACATTTATTCGACAAAAATCAAAATTCTTTTAAACTGTAATTAATAACAGAATAATATTCCCCTTCATATTAACATTTAACACACAAGGAATCAGAAGCAGAGACAAACTATTTGGTCAAAGTAATTATTTTTAGAACCTATCGGGAGGCACTTACTACTGTTGGAGAATACAGCGATGAAATGGCTTCGATAACAGGGACCCAAATCAAGTCATCATGTCGGGTTACCGGCACTACCGCTAGACTCCGAGGTAGTTCAATCTGGACTCGTCCGAGCTCTAGGAAAACAGCCGGCGTAATCTCTCGACCTTCTCTCGTTTTTTTCTTTCTTGGAGGGGCTGTTGTCCGTTTACCAGGGCCATTTTGGCCCGCCCCTTTTTCTCTCATTGGGCAGTAGGCTGTTTTTCTCTCAGCAGTTCCTGCCCCAATTGGTCCTTTATTATACTGCTCCTGTTCATAGTCTGCGAAGTACCTCCCCACCATAATTTTCATTTGAAATACAACTTTGACCATTATCTGCTGAAAGTTTTATTGTTGGCAATAAAATAACGCCCATCTATCTTGCAATATTCATAGTCTTTTGATCGCTATCAATGGCCACACAGACAGCTTTTCTTTTACGTCCTCATAGTGAACAAGCCTTTATTTTTATTTTATTTATTATTTTTTACCTCTCAAGTTTTTATAAGAGTTTTGTTTTTGGCCGTCTTTTGACCTCACACCGCGGTGAATTATAACATTCAACGCTTCTACAGTGTCAAACAGTTTTACAGTAAAATCTCCATCAGAAAAAGGCTATGCAGTAAAACCTCGTTTATCAGGACTAACTGGGACCATAGGCAATCCGGACAATCGAAAGTCCGGGTAATCTGGGTAATATGGGAAATAAGCAAAAAAAGTCCTTAACTAAGCAGACTTACCGTTTATTACGATAAAAAAACTATGTTTTATAACACAATTACATAGTATCGTTTACAAAGACATTAAAAACATAAATATAACTTTTCACATCATTTCAAAACAGCCTGACACGCTGACACATGCGCATTGCGTTCTTCCCTGTCTTTCGTAAATTTTGCACTTTCGGATTATCCGGAAATCCGGATCAACTACGGGCGGATAAACGAAGTTTTACTGTATTTAACGCAAACTCTTCTAAAAATAGAATGTTGCATGTAAATCATGTGCCAGATAAAATTATAATTGGCGTGCTAATAATCAGGGCCTCCAGCGAAAAGTGATATGATAAACCCATATTGTTGTAAATAAAAACCCAACTTAAAAAAAATTATAAAAAATTATAAATAAAATACAAATAATAGACACCCCCATTTTCTAAGATTACTTGAAGTTAAATTAAAATTATTTTATTTACCAAATCTCATGCATTTCATCAATCATCTCTAAATTAATTTTTCGGAGATCTTTCTTTTCTTCTTTTTTTATTCGTATTTCTGTTTCCAATCCCTTTGGTGTAGGAAAGCCTACACCAAATCCAAAGGACCTTGGTCCTTGGCGAAGGGTAGTTAAGCAGCTTCACTTAAGGCAAGGTACCACTAGGGCTGAAGTCTGACTTGACCTCGAAGAACATCGGTCCCGTAATTTTGAACCGAATCAAGTGACGAGAACGGAACACTTGACCTCGCACCTCCAGAGGTATTTTGGGAACTTGGAGGACATTGCCGCTACGACAGATTTTTTCCGTGCACCAGCCGCCATTAGTATACACGTCGGTGGTTTTGTCAGCAACGGGCATCAAACCAGCGACGTTCAGATCACTGCCCGCTGTCCTTGCCAACCGGGCTATCGCACCCAATGCGTATTTCTTATCATGTATAACATTCTCCCTCTATTATGTCTGTTAGTTTTGTTTTAGGTATACAGATGTGACAGTTTTGACGATATCTATTTATTGCCTGTTGTGGCACCATACGATCGTTCACGTTTTCAGTTTTAAGATAATTTCTGTTTTTTGTTGTGGTTCTATTGACGTGTGAAAAGCTCTTCCTGCTCACTCTCAGAAGAGTGAAGTAAAACAGTTTCAATGGGTCACGAAGTTTGATAATATTTAATATTTGGGACTATCAAATCCATTTTGATATTACGTAACAAATACCAAAATTCTGGGATGGTTTTGTAAGATGGAGATACATCCCGATTCAATCGAAATGATCTCCACTTGTGTAATTTTAGATCCAAACACGTATTAATGTCATTGTAAGCTGTATTTTTTAAAAACTATCTTATTATAATTCAATTATGCTTATAATAAAAAATAAATATTATTGCTTTTTGCTACATTTTTAACTTATAAGGGGGAAAACCCAGATTTTGAGATATTTTCGAAAAATAAAACCAAAAATCCATCTGGTCATTGAAAACCACAGATCTGGGTTTATATACCCAGGTATGGGAGCTCTGTTAACAATAAAGGTAGCAAACAAAATAGTGAAAGAGAGAGAAGTAAATGCACGTATAGTGTGTTATACAATACGCGTGATAGTGGTGAAACTATTACTCGTCAAGATTATAAAACGGGTTTTATAAGTACACTTTAGCGCTTTATACACTTAAATACTCAGGTAAAGTAGCAACTGAGAAAGAAAAAATATCTATGACTTATATTCAATAGGAGCATTTAACATTTTGTAAAACTCTTGGCAAAAATGTGTCCTTTTTTTCTCCGTGATCATAGGCTACAACCGTCGCTGCAAAAAATCAGTAAAACCTGAATTGTAGATAAATATCTCAACCTAGATATCATCTTTAATAATTTTCTCTACACTGTGATAAAAATGTAGTGAAGAAATCTAATAATGAAAGAAGCCCAATCGGCCCATTTTTTCCAGCCCTTCTTATATAACATTCCATTTAGTAAACGAGAACGCGTAATTTTTTTGATAGATTAACCCGTGTGCCACAAAATAGCAGATGAAAGCCTGATAAGCATCCCTTTATTGCTTTTATGACATATACAGAAAAAAATAACGGAAGTAACTCAACAGACTTCAGCTAACATTTTAAATCAGTGATTGTCCGGTGACAGAAAACACTATCTTTTGTTATCATCAAAGTCTGCAGATCACGTTTGGTCTATATACCCAGGTAATGCGAAGATACTGTTCTTGTATAGACACTGTAAAGACGGGTGAAGTAAAAGTTTAAGCAGTGAATTTTAAATCGTAGTCGAGTTCATGGGTTAAACAACTGGTATTGTTAAAACTCATTTCCGTTAGTTAAATTGTTTATTTTAAAGGAGTTCAACAATAGGCTTTACTTCATTGTTAATGATTTGATCTCCAAACTGATCTTTACTAGTTTTCAGTAAGTATTCTGGTAGGTATATTATGAAGCTGTTATTTTGTTTATCTGTAACTATTCTTTTTATATACTGTTCTAATTAAAAGTAAATTATACTGGACTGGTATCTATATTTTATTATAGATTATAAATTACCCTTCGGGTGTAATTACCCACTTTTAAGGTCGTGAAGATTATTTCAACACTTGTCCTGAAATGAGGAGGGGGTGGGGGGCATTTGATATCATTAAATATATTAATACTTTCATGTTATCTTCCGATAGTTTATCCAATAATTATTCCTCATGATTACGAAAAAAATGTCTGGCAGATATTTAGGTGATTCGTGTCGTTTAAAACTTGTCGAGCATTCCTTTCTTTTGTCTGAGCTTAGAGTCGCATGACTGAGCTAATGCCATTATTTTGAAAATAAAATAGTTTACCCATGAACAGAAAATTTCTATTCCAGCCTACAGATACGAGCAATTAAATTTAGAAGCATCCATCTTTAGTCCAAACTTAGTGGTGATTCGATATGATGTATGTTTTTTTAAAGAAGCTGTAGTTCCGATTAGCTTTTATCTATGATTTTGCCACTACTGTAACTTTTTTGAGGGAAATTTATTGTCATAAATGGAAACCGTTCATATTATTTTCGGTAATCAATAAATCACGAATTTTCATAGTAAATGAAACAAAAAATATTCCAAATCTACAAATTCACATGTTAGGACTTACTCAGATTACAAACTTAAGAATACAATTATATCTTACCTAATGACCCTTGAATTTTGACACTGTTTTATCATTTTCACACATGCAGCATTCTGATAAATATGGATCCATTGTAAACCGTCAATGCTAAGATGAATTACAGAAAATCTTAGACTTTTAATGTTATACAGATCATGTGTAAAAAAGTTCGTAAAACACAAGAAAAGTTAGAGGAAAAATAAAGAAAATAATTAAAACGGAACGACCTCTCATGAAAAAAAAATTTACTAATACTTTTTTATTTCTAAAACTTGCGACTGTTGATTGACACTGGAATTTGAGGCTATTTACATCCGCATTTAGACAATACCTCTGATAATAATACCACAATCTGTAAAACTTTAGAAATCACAATTTTTGAGGTATGAAAAACTTCTAACATTTATTACAACTTGCAGTTTATAGCTTTATATTAAATAAAATTTTCATTGAAAATTTATTACTTGCGTAATTTATACATGTTTCATATATCTTAAAAATGTGTTTGCAAACTTTCAAGATGTTTCAAGCACTACTTTTTAGTCACAGGATATTTTCTGTTTCGAGTAATAATGAACAAGTCAATATGTGTTTTCCGATACTCTCTGAAGCAATTATTTAAGAACGCTCTTCACTAATTCGTAGTAATATTAATATATATATATATATATATATATAAAGCCATGTATGAGCTGTTTGGTAAAGAGTAAACAAAATTCAAACAAAGTTAGAGATTTAATGGTTTGGACTTTCAATACAATTACAATTTTGTGGTATAGAAAAACTTCTAACATTTAATACAACTTGCAGTGTAGAACTTTATATTAAATATAATGTTCATTGAAACTTTATCACATGCGCAGTGTATACATATTTAAATTAATGCAATTTGTACAGACATATTTTATATATCTTTAAACTATGTCTTCAAACTTTCAAGATATTTCAATCACTACTTTCTTGTCACAGGATATTTTCTGTTTCGAGTACTAATGATGTAGTCACTATATACTTTTAGAGACATTCTAAAACGATTATTTAATAAAGCTCTTCACTAATTCGCAGTCAAAAAAATATATAAAAATCCGTGTATGAGCTGTTAGGTAAAAATTAAACAAAATTTTAAAAAATTTAGAGATTTAACTTTGTTTCAATTTTGTTTATAAAGGTTTGGACTTTCGATACAATTAAAATTTTGAGGTGCGGAAAAACTTCCAACATTTATTATAACTTGCACTTTATAGCTTTATATTAAATAAAATGTTCATTGAAACTTTATCACTTGCGCAATTTATACGTGCTTCATATATCTTTAAAATATATCTGCCATCTTTCAAGATATTTCAAGTACTACTTTGTCGTTACAGGATATTTTCTGTTTCGAGTAATTATGAACTAGTCAATATATATTTTAAGAGACTTTCTAAAACAATTATTTGAGAAAGCTCTTCACTAATTCGCAGTTGAGAAAAATATATAAAAAGCCGTGTATGAGCTTTAGGTAAAAAGTAAACAAAATTCAAACAAAGTTAGAGATTTAAAGGTTTGAACTTTAAAGTTTTGAACTTCAGTTTACAAAATTTGGAAACTTGGACAACTTATTGCAGCATCATCATCCCAAAAGCAGATACTGTTACAGGCTGGTTAAAGACTATTAGACTGTTAAAGACTTTAGAACAAAATTATCTCTCTATCTTTCTCTCTCTCTCTCTCTCTCTCTATATATATATATATATATATATATATATATATATACAGTGGAATCTCGATCTATCGTTTTTCAAGGGACCGATTGAAATGAACGATAAATGCGGGAAAACGATAGATGCGGAAACATAACAAAGCAGTGGGATCGTTGGGACTGGATAAAATGAACGACACATACGGAAAAACGATGGATCCGAAAATGATCGATCGAGATTACACTGTATATAAATATATATATATATATATATATATATATATATAAATAAATAAATAAATATATATATATATATATATATATAAATAAATAAATAAATATATATATATATATATATATATATATATATATATGTATATATATATATATATATATATATATATATATATATATATATATATATATATATATATGATGCTCAATGTTATTTACCATTATGTTTTCCTTTTATCAATAATTCAGTGCTAAACATTAGGTATTTCAACATCATGCAGCGTGGAATGAAAAGGAGCAATCATCAAGCCATTTTGTTTACAGTGCAGTTGAAAAAACGATGATTAGTGAATTAATTTTGTCAACATACTTCAATCACGTTTGTAAACAAAAACTGGTTACTCATGTGATAAACAGTTTTTCTTTTTTTTTTTTAACTTTCCAAGGTAGGCCATTAATGAATATACGAACAAGTTGAACTCAATTGCTACGTCAATTTTCAAAGTGATAAATAAACGAGTTGATTAAATTGGGAATCTCATGTGATTTCATATTTCCGTATTGAGATGTATGTGGAGGAATTTGACGGAAATAAATATCCTGAAGGAGGTTATATTTGGAGGTTATGTAAAAAAATGCGTTGTCGAACAATTTGACCTTTGTTGAGCAGTTTTGAATAAAACGTTTATTTGTTTAGTTCTTGAAGCAGAGGAGGGTGTGTCTTAGAGGAAATGTGAATCGACTGATAAAGCTGTAAAAAATAAAATAAAAAAGTTAATGGTCGGGACAAAGTTTTGAAATATTTTCGTCATTGTAGCTTTTGACGTAGGAAAATTTCTTCTAACTAAAAATTAAAATTTTAGTCATTTTAACATTCTTTTATAGTATTATTATTTTATAATCTTTTATCATATTTGATTTAATATTCTTTGATAGAAAGAACCCAAAAACTCTCTGATGGTGAAATATTTTATAATTATCTATTAGAGCTAAAAGGATATGAGAGATTTATATGTTTAGACATCCAGCACTTTTAATACTGCTTTTGAAACTTAGAAATTTATTCATTTATACAATAGCTGGAAACAACCTCTTTTGAAATAAGCAAGAGAATAAAGGCTTTTTTCTCTATAATTTTTTAAATAGATTAAATAAAAGATATCAGGTTCATGTTATACAATTTATCACAATTTTACTTGAGTTGATACTTAATTTACTTATTTATTTTTCTGTATGTTTTATTTCGATAAGTTTTAATTCACGACAACGTAGAGTGTGATAATATGTATATCAATAATACAGTATCGTATCATTTTAAAATTTTACACATTTAATATTCTGCAAATCATTATGTAAAAATATTCTTTTGTTCAATATTATTTACTCGTATTAAAAGTTAAAACTTTTTATATTTAAAAGCCCATTTATGACATAATCTAGTTAATTTTTTACTTATGCTAAGTTACTGTTTACAATTCATTCTGTTACAATCATTTTGTCCAGATATATCTTATTTTCTTTTGTCTTAAAGTAGTTACTAACTTGGCACATTTCAAATAATTGTATGAATTAAACATGGTTTAACTGAAACGAACTGCTTTTTAAAAATGTAATTTTTCATTCTGACTGACAGAGGGAAGTGCTGCCCATCTGCCATAAGTAAAAACTTAGCTTTTGACGACCACGGTCCGAAACGAGAGAAACGAAAAACATGCGAATAGCCACAGGAGGAAGAGAAGGGACTAAAGCAGTCGAACAGCTATGAAAAACAAAAAAAAAGCTTTTATTTTTAACTTTGCGGAGGTGCTGAATTCTCAAAGAGATGAAAAGTGATAAAAGCATGATTCATATTCAGTGTTTGATATTACGAGGTTTACGAGCAATTCTCATTGGAAAAGAACTTGTTCAACAGACTCAGGAACATCACAGGAGTCACATAAATCGGAGTCGGATAAACACATTTTAAAAGAGCAGTTCTGGATGGAAAACAATGTGCATGAAATCTAAAGATAAGAACGTCGACTTTAAGATTACCAGAAAGGTAGTTGCGAAAAAAAGAGGCTAGAGTTTAAATGCTTAAAATTAACGTAGTAGTTAGGAAACTGCTAGGATTGGCCAGAAGAATCAGAAGAAAGTGATCAAAACTTTTTAGCGGCATTTTCGGGAGAGATCACAGTAAGAAACTTAGACAAGGAAGCCTTCTGGAAAACAATATCGGCAACGTCGTTTTCAGGAATTCCCACATGACCAGGTAGCCAGACGAACTGAATCTGGAAGTTAGCGTTTAAAATTTTAAACAAATAATACATAAATAAGAGTTTGACTTTTAGAGAACAGATCTCAAAGTTTTTCAGTGCACTGATATCAGGTAGATTACGGGAAAACATTGTGTATTCACCCGGGGACTTTAATGAAACTGATGACGGAGAACTGACTAGTGAAATACAGACTCCAAAGCTTTTCAGAGATATGGGCCTTTACCTCTGACACGTAGTTGAAAAAGTTTAAGTTAAAAAGTTTTTGAAAGGTTGACAGCCACACATTTATCAGGGGAAATGCCGAGTTCCTAGGTAGTGCACCATTTAGACGTAAAATCAAGCCTTTTCTGTAAACGAAATTAAACCAATCCGAACGTATGCCAATGGGTATAAAGAAAAATATCCTCATCGTAAATAATGCAAAATAGTAACTGGTCAAGCCGTCGATCTAAAACTATCTGTAAGCATAATCGATGTCTAAGGTACTAGCTAGGTGTAATGAAACCTTTGTTTTAATTAACTCGGGAATGATCATGGTAAAAAATTAACAAAACATTCGGGAAGTCTCTAAACGGTAGAAATCCAAATGGTTGGAATCGATAAATTCATGCTAAAAATTGCATTCCAGAAGACGATGAGGTAACATGCTTTCGAAGCTTTTGTAGGCAATTGAAATTAAACATATTGATGGGTACTTCTTTTCCAAACTTCAATATGGGAAGGAGGATTTAGGATGACCAATCGGCAAGGGCGGCGGAAGTTTTATACATAAGATTGAAGGAACTGAGAAAAGTTTGAATACTCTCTGAGTTGAGGCATTTAAAAAGTTTAATGTTAATATTATACTTTATAGGAGAGATATCTCTGGTTTTCCGTATAGAACGAACAAGATCCTTAAGCGTGAATAGATAGTTCAAAAGGGTGTTATCAGTCTCGTTGGTGTTGATAGAAACAAAGTAAGATAAAAAGGAATTGGCTACAGTTTATGGTGAGGTGATAATAAACCAGAAATGTTGAAATAATTCCGTTAGGAGGAGGCAATGGCCAAGGCATTTTTATTTTTAATGCCTTTCAGAATTCGATAATGAGTAGTGGGGAAAGGTTTGCTATAAATTTTAGACCAATATTTATGATATAAAATCTTCATCAGTCTTTGTGAAAGGGCAGAAAATTTCTTTCACTGTAACCAGAGAGTTCGATATTGGCAGATGAATTTTAGCAGGACTATGGAAATTTCCTCTTTTGGCCAAGCAGAAAGGAAAGTTTTGAAGACCATCATGGAGGAGTAGCTTGAGGCTTTGCCAACAAACAATTTATTAGTTTGCACACGGATTTTGCATTTGGATGAGAACGTATTATACAAAATAATGTTCAAGTTTTGAAGAGAACAGTTTAAATCAGAATGGATGCTGTTCCACTGAAAGCTAGCTCTTTTTATCATAACTTTAGAGTTCCATAAAAAAGTTATTTGAAATTTCGAGGGCATAAGAAAGTTGTCACACTCAGGAGAATCACTGTGAAAGCGACAGTTGGTGACTTGCTACAAGCTGGAGGAGCAGATGGAAAGGTTAAAAAGAGACGCTGGCTTAGAAGCAAAGTGGTGAGTAGGAGAGGTGAAGCTGACCGTTATAGCATTGTTATCAGTCAATTAAAATCTGCGCAAAAAAAAAGGCAACTCATCGATGAACCCCAAAAGAATGGTGTAGGCTAAATTCTCCCAGAATAAGAAAGGTTCTCAGATCTGACAAGTATCGATGGGAGCCAGTCAGTCGGAAAAAGACCACGAGTGAAAAGATGTTTATAATATCAAGCTGCTTATTGTTTACGAAAGCACGAACTCCAAGACTTTCCTTTCCAGAAGCAGATATTTGATTAAAAAATATTTTATAGTAGGAAAAATTGATGGAAACAGAAATCAGGAGACCCCCGTCTTGGCCATGATGCCTATGGGCATGATAAGATTGTTTGTATTTGAGAGAAAAAATGTAATTGAAAAGTCTCCTGGTAAACAAAAATATCAAAAGAAAAATGTGGGTTATTAATCCAAAATAATGTGCTTTAAAGAAGCCGGCAATTCCACTGTAAAAAATTACAAACCATAAAGAGAAGAAATCAAAAAGAAAGTGGGCAACAAACGAAAGAAAAAAAGAAGAAAGGAAGGAGTCTACTTTATTCTCCTGTTACGGTTTTTGAATGAATCAAAGACATTTGGCTAGCAGTCTATAGAGTTTTAGTTATCAATAAGGGAACTTCCGTCTGAATTATTATAAGTTATGAAAGATGGGGGTCTCGTGAAGAAATGAAGGGAACAGTTTAATTATTTTTCGTTTGTTTGTTATTTTTTGTTTTTTTTTTTGTTTTTGTACTTTCGTCAGGGCAATATGGGATATATCATTTCGATCCCTGAGATTTTCAAATAAACTAATTGCAAATCTAGACAAGCTGTTAACAATGACTCCCAGCTTAGACTTGAAGATTGCTAGCTGTTTACTCAGAATTTCCGATTTTGCTAGGAGTTTTTCACAAATAGCCTCAAAATCACATCGTTAGAGAGAAGAGTTAATGTGAGTTAGAAGACATGGAAACAAAAGTGGAATTTTAGCTTTGAGATTTTGAAATTTCTGCCTGAACTGCCTCTTTGCTTCCGATAAAAAAGTGGTGAGTAGTCATAAGTTTCAACTCATTTCCAACAAATCATGTCTTCAGATTTATGTAATTCACCGTAAAGACAACGTTTAAGAAGTAAAACAGGACATAAGTTGCCATCATAGTTTCCAGAATATTTCACCCATTTTTTTTTTTTTCAAATTCTACATTTATTATTAGTTTGAGGATCGAAACGCCAACAATTGAGGTATTGCCTGGTTTTATCTATAAAACATGAAATTCAATGTGCGTGTATCAAATTTTAATATCAGGGAGAACCAAACACGAAAAGCAATAACAAGGGTGGATTCGGTGGGTCGAAAGATTCTTTCACTTTCAGAACGGATACAGTAAATTTCTTTGCTTTAAATCCATTTCGATAGTTTCATCAAAGGTATTTAGAGGTATGGAATACATATCCAGGAAAAATTTCAACTTTGAATGAGATATTTCCAATGGAAAAAATCTGAGATACTTCTACAGCACAACTGTAATCCAATGTATAGATAATTTAGTTATAACACTTGCTGATCTTGACAAAATCAGCTTCATGGTGTTTTGAGAGATATTCCTGTAGTTCCAATTTAGGAAGTTTAGTCTCAGAGTTTGGAAGATCGTTTCCAAAGGGAGAAGACATTTTGAAAATAAAGGGTTCATTTGCAGAAGAAAATTCTACAGACACTCAGCAGATAATTCTAGGAGAGATATAATCACTTAAAATGCAGTAAGTAGATGTTGAGAGTAGGAGATATTCCCTGGTGTAGCAAAATTTTCCACATGTCTTAGAAGAAATAATAAAAGAAAGAAAAATTAGCTAATCTTAGATATGAAGAAAAACACTCTAAAGGAGACACACAAAAAAAAGAAGAAGAAGAAGAAAACGACGGAAAAACATAAGCAGTTACAATGAGAAAAAAAAAGCAACACATAAAGCACTCTGAATAAAAGCAGAAAAAGATGGAGCAAAAGTAGAGTGCAAACAAACTCATAGAGGAAGCTGGAGATTCCCCCTCTTTATTCTTATTACAAGCTATAATATTGACACTACGTTGAAACAGTTTTTAAATTTTGTTTACCTATTTTTAATAATACGCGGCTGCCACAGAAAACCTCTTACAATCTACATAGAAAAGAAATCTTCCGCCACGGTCTATAAATAAATACATAAAATAGATCCAAAACTAAACTCTTACGATAAAATCAAACAGCCCTGAAATAAATGACATTAATTTATTTGGATACAATGTTCACATAATCATTGACTTCAGGCGTTAATTTTAATTTCAAGCGTGAAACTCTTTATGATTATGAATAGAAAATTCAGAACCAAAAAACTCAAAATGTTTTATCGGCGAGATAAACTATTTTCTGTTATTTTTAGTTCTTTTTTAAATCAGGTTTCGCAACTTCACGCCTCCATCATTAATTATGTGTCGTTAGTCTCTTCTCGTGCCTGAGCATACTTCTTTCGGCTTATTCTTCTAAATTAAAGTATCCAAAATTGTCTCCTACCTCAGCCATCCTAAATGGCTTCTCGCCAGCCGATTTGAGTGGCTCTCGCTTCCTCCTGGCCGCTACCGTGGGCCTGGGGTGAAGGGGGGGGGGGGGTGCTTGGAAGGTTTAAGCTTGGGGGGGGGGGGGGGGTCATCTGCTGCGGTCTGCAACCACCGGTTGGGGTACAACCTGGGTCTTAGCAGTCATATCGGGCCCCATCCGGTGCAATGGAATGGAGTAATTTTTTGATCCGGATAAGAAATTCTTATTCGGCCCCTCAAAAATGGTAAATTGAAATATATATAAACCTCCTACTAGGCACCCAAGGAATCATGGGCAGGGGGAAATCTTATCCATGCTCTCACTCTGTCTTATATGCCTTATACACGAATAACTTTTCTGTGAATATTATTTAAAGGTAAAAGTATTAATTTCTTTATTTAAACTCAGTAATAGTTATTGTTTACCAAAGCCCATAATGATTAAGTACCATTAATAACACATTTAGTTTTTCTTACCCATAATCCTTTTTATAAGAAGAGCATGTAAGAATAGCACGTTTGAAATTATATCAATCGAGGAGCTTTATACCTTTGGCTATTCTTACTTGTGTATTATCAATGAGTACTCGAATGGCGATACAATTGGTTCATCAATGTCTATTCCAATGTCTATTCCATGTCTATTCCATAAGTATGGAAGACAAATAAAAGCAGGAAATATATTTGCTGGAGTACGTTAATGATGCAATTAAAATCTTTTAACTTATCACATTTATTTCTATGTGACCGGTCATGCGCTTACATAGAAAAAATAGATCCCCTTCGGAATTTTTTACACTCCTGAGGCAGATCAGGGATGACTTTATGATCCTTTGTCTGTTTCTATAAAAGCCCTTAAACATTTTCTGTATTACGAATGAAATGAAGGATTAAAATACCCTCGTATATCATTCCGTATCTTAAAGAGCACTGTAATCTTGCAAAGTGTCAGAAAGTCTTGACAGAACGCACTTTGAATGTGAATCCAAGTATCTTCAAAGTTCAACAATGTATTAGACTGTTGTCATCTAGATAATAATTTATATAAAGCTTACAGGTTAATTGGCGTTACGCCTTTATGTCATATGCTAGTAGTAATGGAGGGATATTCTAGAGAGGCTGAGTTTTCTGCCGGAAGAAAATTTTCGGCTGATTGTGCAATACTTGGATCCCACCAGAAGACATGTAAATATGTCAAAACATAATTTTCCCCCATAACGTCCTTGCACAGCAAATACCCTTGAAAACCAAACCAGTGTGACGGTGAGAGACAACTTTTAGTTCACTCCCCTTAATTCTTGCACCTAAATGTACTTTCCCCACAGCAAGAGGTACAGGTGGCCAGTCCCGAATTTCACCTTCGAAAAACAACTTCCTGTTCTATGAATATTACTCCTCGATGACAAAGAACCGAAACCCAAAGCCGCAAAGGTCGTCATCTAGAACTGTTGATTTGTCCTTTACGGTGGAGTATCCCTCTCGAAGCAATTATAGTGTAATTTAGACAGGAAGGCATAAAAAAGGAGTGGGAAATTTTGTTTTTCGCCCCAAACTCGTGTCTAGCATCGAATTAGAGACCTTGAGGAAGCGGTAGATATTAGAAATGACACTCTCTCGGAGTGGAAAATGTTTTGTTTTTTGTTTATCCGTCATAGGCGGGAGTGTTACGAGACGGGTGTGAAATCTATGTAAAAAAAAATCGGATTTTATTTTGAATAAATTATAATTACAAGTTTTTTTATTATTATTTTTTGGTAAAATCCAAGCAATTATAAATTTTCCGTTCGTGTGAAACTGAAATACTCACACACACACACACACACACACACACAAACTATCTACATATTTTAAAATTAAAACGCTTTCAGAACTATACATGTGGGGTTTTTTTTAAACACTCAAACAATTCATTTTAAAGACATTCTGAAGCTACGGGAACCTTTATATTAATTAATTACTTGTATATTATTAGTTAATAGTGATATATATATATATATATCACTTTGTTCACTTAACTTGGTACATCAAAAGGTTCCTCAATATGTGAACAAAGTGAATACATTTCCCCATCTTTGGTGAGAATTCCTAATTTGGCTCAAGTGTTTTTACAATGTGATTAAATTATCAACAAAATCTTGAAACCGCTGTTCTCCAGATAATTGCGTGTATCATGGGAAAAAAAAATAGTTGTAACTGCAATAATTCAACAACAATAAAGACCTTTGTACATACTTCGGTATAATAAGGATAAAAAGTTAAAAAATCAAATAGATTATTCATATTTTAATGAATATATGATAAATGAATTAATTAATTAAAAACATTTACAAATTTGTTAATAAAATCAAAAATATTAAATATAAAACTCCTAAGAATTGCATCGTATTAAGGAATATATAACATTAACTAAACTGTGCGTTGAACAAACCACTTTAATGATAAATTCTATAAACAATCTGAGGGACTTTCTATGGGTAATTCTTTACCCGCCTTTTGATGCAACCTCCAAATGAATTACTTCGACGAAAAACTCTGTAAATTAATCCAGTTTAAATTTTGGTTGAGATATGTTGACGACACGTTTATTCTTGTCGATAAGCCATTTAATCTTTCTTCTATCTCAAATACGATTAATCCTATAGATCCACACATCCAGTTTACTTCTGAAGTTTAGACTTAATAACAAACTCCCTTTTCTCGATGTTTTGGCATCTAAATCAGATATTTGAAAACGTCTTGTCTTTGAACCTCCTTATCCTCCTATTCTAATAATCTATTGAGCTTAAATTTACCTCGCCTAACATTTATGTTCGGATTCCAGTTTAATTAAAGCTGGTATTAGTAATCTGAATGTTTTGGGAATCAGAAGACGCTTCAACTCTTCGATCATTGACTTCGATCAGCTATTCGATCCTTTTATGAAGCTATCAAAAAATTCAGTCCTGAAATGGCAGAATCTACCCTCTCGGTGTTTACCATGTCTCCGAATTGTGAAAGGTTAGTGATCCGATTTTACCTACACGTTTTTTTTAAACTAAAAAATTCTACCTCGTTTCAATTTTAAAGTTATCTTTAAATTCAGAGTAAATTTCGTTTTCTCCCCAGGAAAATCCCAATGCCTGAATTTTGTGAGTGGGGTGTTCATAGTATACCTTGCATAGTATACCTAACAATTGTAATTTATCCTATACTAGCGGACCGTCCCGACTTTGTCCGGGTTGAACAAAATATTATACCAATAAATTTCCAGTTGATACCCAATAAATTGTAAATCTTTTTTTACCTTAATAATAACCTAAATAATACCTTAAATTAATTTTATGTTAGTTAATAATTAAAATAAATTTTTTAAAAGAAAAAGGCGTGCTGGAGAACGGCTAGGTTCGAACCGCTAGCGTCAGAACAGAAGCCCACCGCGATAGCACCACGCTAAGGATCGTTGAAGACTTCGGCACAAAAAGCGGTAGAGGACAGTAGAGGTAACAATGGAGATTGTTAGGATTAAGCCCCTAACTTTATTTCTACTGATTAGATATACATAATATATAGCCTATGTCCATCTGGAATACTGTACCTTTCAAACAGTGAAAGAATTTTTCAAATAGGTACAGTTGTTCTGAAGATTACCCTCCACGTACAAAATCGCTCTCTCTTTATATATAAGTATAGACTGGTCAAACCAAACGTGCTCGTGACATGCCCATTAAAGAACATTCAAGGTAAGTTAAAAATCAAGAAATCTATGATAGCGGAATACTCCCAGGAATGCATAAATTTAAATTTTGTGGACTGGAAATTGTTCATCATACCAACTCCGCATCTGAATTCGATTTCCTAGAGAACTTGGATATTTATGATAATTCTTTTGTTTAGTCAATCTACGTTATCTTTATCTACTGCCTTGAAATTTTCATAGATGCATCTACTTAATTTCCAGTTTCTACTCCATTTTATCTAATCCTCTAACATTTTTCCTTTATTTCAGAATTCCTTTACATTATTTATTTCTTCGACCTGGTTTTATTTATCTACTTTTCTCTCAAATTTCCTGCTTTATTTGTTAGCTTCGTTAATGGGCGTGTCCCGTGTGTGGGCAGGTGGTCATAAAAATTCTTTCCACTTGGTTTTAAAGTAGGATTACGTTCCTCCTTATCGGTCCGGAAAGCAAAATTTCAGTTGTCCTGCGTCGCGAGTTATAATTTTGGCATCGCGCAGAACCCAGTCTGTATCGCTTGGGCAAGCAGTAAACAGTTAAACAGAAAAGTACCAAAATGCTCGAAAATTTTGACATACATATATATATATATATATATATATATATATATATATATATATATATATATATATATATATATATATATATATATATATATACATACAAAAGAGGTAAGCAACTATAAGTAATCCTACGTTAATAACCCGTTGTAGTTTCGCCAGAAAAGAATACTGAAATTTGTTTCGTCTTTTGAGTTTCAGATCCTTCCGCCACCCCTACGACTTGCTTCTAATTATTTGTCGTATTATTTATATCAAAGAGTTTGACGACCCTCGCATTTCTGAATTACCTAAAGAAACAGTCGTACCTGATGCTCCTCGACCTGTTGATGTACTATTCATTAGTTCAGAACTAGTTGCCACCCCTTTACTTTTATTGTGGATTCTAAGAAGCTGTGCATTCTGTGTTAAGTACAGGTAGCCCTCCTACAGCACGGCATCTTAGAACACGGTTTCGCTCTAACACGATAAGATAAATTGCGGGAACCCTCGTATAGCACTGCATTCTGTGTTAAGTACAGGTAGCCCTCCTACAGCACGGCATCTTAGAACACGGTTTCGCTCTAACACGATAAGATAAATTGCGGGAACCCTCGTATAGCACTGCATTCTGTGTTAAGTACAGGTAGCCCTCCTACAGCACGGCATCTTAGAACACGGTTTCGCTCTAACACGATAAGATAAATTGCGGGAACCCTCGTATAGCACTGCATTCTGTGTTAAGTACAGGTAGCCCTCCTACAGCACGGCATCTTAGAACACGGTTTCGCTCTAACACGATAAGATAAATTGCGGGAACCCTCGTATAGCACTGCATTCTGTGTTAAGTACAGGTAGCCCTCCTACAGCACGGCATCTTAGAACACGGTTTCACTCTAACACGATAAGATAAATTGCGGGAACCCTCGTATAGCACTGCATTCTGTGTTAAGTACAGGTAGCCCTCCTACAGCACGGCATCTTAGAACACGGTTTCGCTCTAACACGATAAGATAAATTGCGGGAACCCTCGTATAGCACTGCATTCTGTGTTAAGTACAGGTAGCCCTCCTACAGCACGGCATCTTAGAACACGGTTTCGCTCTAACACGATAAGATAAATTGCGGGAACCCTCGTATAGCACTGCATTCTGTGTTAAGTACAGGTAGCCCTCCTACAGCACGGCATCTTAGAACACGGTTTCACTCTAACACGATAAGATAAATTGCGGGAACCCTCGTATAGCACTGCAACCTGTAACACGGTTTCGCTCTAACGCCATAAAAAAAAAAACTGCGAAAACAGTCGTACAACGCTGTACTTCTATAGCAGTAGATAACATGATTTTTGTTAAACACATTTAAAAACTAAATTACCTTAAAATAATGACGGGAAGAATAATGAACTATAGTGGCTTTACATGAAAATGTATAAACAAATTATTATTTATTTATTTATAACTCTATAAAATTACAAGAAGGCCTACGCTTAGCTGAAAATCTGGAATCATTTTTCCTGAAAGCAGACCCTTCCGCTGAAAGAAGCCGAAAATTCAAAAGGGAGCTGCAAAATTGTCTATCTCCATACCGTGAATGTGAATCTACAATGACCTTGTAAGAACCAGCAAATAAACAAAATTACAGATTTTTTAAAGAGGATAGAAGGTGAAAAAAATCTAAATGAAGAAAAAGGTTCTGAAAGTGAAAGTGATATTGTTCAATAGAAAAAATGTTCTCGTTTGATTGTACTGCGCAGTGATGAGGAAGAAATTTATTAAATTAAGGTCGCATGAAATGAAAATAATATTTTTTTATTTCTCTTCGTTTTGTGTTATACATACATTTACATTTTTAATAAAAATTAAGTTGCTCATATGGAATTTTAAAAAAATGTTTCTTTTTAATAAGTTTTCAGAACGTAACCCCCCTTTTTTGAACTGTCTCTGGGTCTCATATAACACGGTTTCACACAACACGGCATTTTCTAGGAACCTATCTACCATGTTATAGGAGGGTTACCTGTAGAATAAAGTATTTAGCATAATATAGGCTGGCTGTAACTGAGTGAAATTTTAGAGTCCCTTCTTTGATTGAACCTGAAGGACCTTCCTGTCACAGATTACTTGTATATAAATCTAAAAAGATGTTAAGGTAAAACTAACAGTACGGATATATTCCTCAAAAAAAAAGTGCTTACAGCTACGCAATTTCTTTACGACCGAGCTCTCAATGGGGGTCAAGCTTATATCTTTGGTTCATTTTTGGGAGACCTGCAGCTGTTACCACGAATTTAATCTAGGTCTTCAGAAGATTTTCTAGCACAACACGTAAATATATTAGCAGAAATTTCGTCCAGGCTGACCTCCACAAATGATAACGGTCTAACTGATAAGTACCCGTCACGCAATTCGCCATGACGTAGACTAAGAAACGATCGATCATGAAACTAACATAAGATTTTTCTTGAATAGTTCGGTCCGATGATATATTTCGTTTCCTCAGAAGTTCTTCCTCTGAAAGAACTTATCTAAGTACCATATATTATGTTTGATTTAAATTCTCTGAAAATATGTAACTCAAATTATTCAATTATATATAATATAATCATATTTCTTTTAGAAAAGACAGCAAATTTATACATTAAGGCGTTTTAAGAGTACAATATTTAAGGGGACGATGGACATTCAACCTCGAATTTTTTAAATTTTCAGTTTTTAAATTTGTATGCAGTATGACAATAATTAATATTATTTTTGACTTTGAAGTTCCCTTAGAATTCAAAGTAAGGATTTTTTTATTAATTAATTAATTTTTTTTTCAGAATAAGGCTTGTTTTTCAATGTGGATTTTCAAATCCACAATGAATTTTTCAAATCCTTTTTCCAAAATGCTCCATGCGCATTCCATACCATTTATAAATCTTAATTTTTTAAACAAAAGTTTACTATATATATATATATATATATATACAGAGGCTGTTCGCACATTTTTTAGACGATTTTGGTAAGCGGTAATAAAAAATCGTTTACTGCAAAAGAAATAATTGCAATTGTACTATGTTTTTAAATGTCAAAATTATCGTCTGCGGCTTGCAAGTTTTGTTTTTATTCAAAATGGCGTTTTTAACAAAGCAGTGGTTCGAAGGCTACATTTATGCTCTTTCCGAAGAGAAATATGCATACTCCGTTATCCAAAAACGATGTGAGAGTCATGGTTTTGTGATATCTAAAGCGTCGATAGGTAATATCGTCAACAAGAAAGGAAAAAAATTCAAATTGGAGCCTCAAGGGGGACAAAAATTCCAAACAAGTATCCCAGGAAAAAACGGACATCTTCGACTATTGCAAAGGTACGTTGTTTAATGTTAAAAGAAAATCCCCCTAGTCAAAGGACAGTTGCAAAATCATTAAAATGCTCGGTGTCCACTGTAAACAAAATGATAAACGTTGATTTAAATCTGAAGAAAGCGAAAAAAACGCAATGTGCATCGTCTTCTTCCAAATCATATCGCTGAACACAGGACACGCTGAAGTATTCTATATGAGAAACACTTATACAAAGAAAAATGGAAAACAATTGTCACAATAGATGAATCATGGGTGTATTTAAATGATTGCAACAAAAAAAGAGCCATTTATTATCATAAAAGGGGAGAAAAAAATTTAGGTACATGGTTCAAAGAATCGAAAGAAAGTTTTTCTAAGGGATTCATTATTGTTGCTGGTTTTTCTTATAATGGCAAGTTAAAAATAAAGAGAATGGAAATAAATGTCAAGATTAACTCCAAATACTATCAGGAACATATTTTATCGCCAATTTTTCTAAATGAAATACCATCGCTTTACCCACAGTGCCATCAATCTGAGAGACTCCATCAGGACAAAGGTAGCAGTCACACATCAAAATCCACTGTAAATTTCCTAAAAGAAATGGAACAAAAAACTGGTATCAAGGCCATACCCTTCACTGATATCCCTACTAAATCTCCCGATGTATCACCTATGGATTTTTGTGCTTTCGGACTTTTAAAATCTGCACTATCCAAACGTCGTCCCAAAACCCTTACAGGACTCTGGAAAGCTGTTCAGGAGGAATGGAATAGAATACCTCTTCTGACACTTCAAAAGGCATTATTATCCTGGAAATTGCAGTGTCGAAAGATAGTTCAGAATAAGGGATGTCAAATAGAACATTTAAAACACAAGAATTTTATGTAATTTAGTTTTGCGAATGCAATATACATCGTCTAAAAAATGTGTGAACAGCCTCTGTATATACTATAAACATGATCATGCACTGATTTTTATATGAATCTAAAGCCATAAATAATTTTTTTAATCTACCTGTTATTTTCCCCCGTGTTTGAATGATTTTGCTTTGTTTCATGGTCTATAAATTATAAAAATATGCGTAGTTTCAAAGAATGGTGCTCAGTTTTCGGACGAACACTTCCATTAACAATCCCGAGAAATTTTGAGGAAATCGTAAGAAAAAAAATTCACATGGAGCATTTTGAAAATGTCTAGCATTTTTGAAGAATTTTTTGAAAAACAAGTCTTTTTCTTCCATAAAATAAATATTTGTGAATTCGGAGGATCTTCAATGTAATAAAAAATAATATTCTTTACTATCGCTTTGTATATAAAGTAAAGTATTGAGAATTTAATATAACAAGGTTGAAAGTCCCTTGTCCTCTTAAGATTTCCAGAGTAATTTGCTCTAATAGCAATATTAACACATTGTTGATAGGCAATTTTATTTAAATATATACGCATATCTCCGACAAAGACATATACTCTATATATATATATATATATATATATATATATATATATATATATATATATATATATATATACTCTATATATATATATATATATATATATATATATATATATATATATATATATATATATATATATATATATATACTCTATATATATATATATATATATATATATATATATATATATATATATATATAGAGTAAACTTTTGTTTAAAAAATTAAGATTTATAAATGGTATGGAATGCGCATGGAGCATTTTGGAAAGAAGTACGGTATTTTTTCTGAAATCTAATGTTTTTTTTTTATATAGTACTCTGAGATCCTTAGTTTAAATGATAAAATGTGACGATTTGCCTGAAAATCGTTCAAATCATAGTAAAGGTAGTTTTCAAATTAAAGCAATGTTTAGTTGATCAAATGTTTCTCCAATATGAGTATCCTTTATCCTATATTGTCTTCAACATTTGTGTGTAAAAACACGAGTTTAATCAGTACTAGTAAGCAATGCGTTACACTTAAGCATACCTGTGCTCAGATGGCAAAATGTTATAAGAAATTTTCGGGACAGCAATTCTAAGATTCAAGATGTCATGAAAAATCAGTAATTTCTTTTACGTGAGCAAACGTGGTACCAATGTTTCAGAAAAATAGTTGGCTATTACTGACAGTAATTACAGTAAATAGAAAATATCAGCGAACGAGGATCCGGAATGTGAAAAACTCAATTTAAAGAAAAAAAATTCTTATAACATTTTGCCGTCTGAGAGCAGATATCATCCACTTGAAATTATTTACATAATGTCAAATATATTTTAATATTGCGAATTAAAATTCAGACTGTAGCATATGAAACCTTTTCTTTTCTAATCGTAGGCATGCTCATTTTCTTGAAAAATCAAGTAAGAAAACAGAAGTCTTGGAAAACAATTTTTTTTTTTATATTTTGAATAGTTCTTTTGAAAAATTTAATTATGTAACTGGTAAAAATCTAAAATTTGTTGTTAACATAATGTAATGTAATAGTTTAAAATAACGTTAGTCCAATTTAAAATGTTCCCTGTACATACTTTTCCCCGAAATGTGGGAATTTATTTTTTTAAGATACCATTAATGTCGTTAGGATGACACAGCATTTGATTTAACGCACGATAACCAAATGTTTGGGAGCTAGTTCTCGGATTTTAATCCCGCCGTTAGCCTGGGTATTAGCAACTACTCGGAATCGACTTTCCGCTGCAGTTAACGATCAGTTCAGTCCTCAGTATTGGAAAAGATTACGGTTACGCTCCAAACGAACCAAACAGTTGCACTTAGAATTTGTTGTTAAGTATTTATATATTTATAAAGGATATTTTTCCTTGATTTTATTTTTATCTATTCAAAATTCCCGTAGACTCATATAACGTCTAGTTAAATTTTACATTAACTTATGCTTTAATTGATATATATATATATATATATATATATATATATATATATATATATATTCAGAAAAGGAAGGAAACCAGTAAATGGCAGCGCCATGACAGATTTTGCGTCACCCAGAGTGCACCACGAGGAGGCCTGTCACTTTACATCCCGTGTCAATGTGTCAATGTTTCAATTGAATCGGCAGTTTGAAGAAGGGAACAAGCGCCAAAAAATTGAAATACGATATTTTGCGCTAAGCCATTTAACGAAGCATAGAGTGTGTGGGGTCTTTAGATGATAGACGCAGATAAGCGAAGGATGGCACCATTTGTGACGTTAAGTAACAATGACTCTTTGTGGGTGATTGATGGAGGGGATCGTTTGAAAACCACATGGTTTGGTGGTGTTTTGCGGGTGGTCATCAGCTGTTTGGATCATTGCGTAAGAGGGGTGTTTTTGATTAAGAAAGAGGGTAGCGAATGAGAGGTTTTTAAGTGTAGAAACTCAGCAAATAAAAAGTTGAGAGTTTCCTGAATGGCTGGTGAATTGGTTCTGGAGGCGGGAACGTTTAGGTGAATTAAAATATTGGAAGTGAGTTGGAAATAAAAAAAGAAGTCAGTCGGAGTCCAGGAGGCCATACCCTGGGTCGGCTGAAAAAACCCTACCCCTGTTTGACTGCCCAAAAGTCCGGTCGAATCTTCCCGGAACTAAAATAAAACGAAGGGGGTTCGATGCGTCGGAACTCGGTTGATCCTTCCCGAGAAAGAAAGCCTGTGTGGAGTGAAGACTGATAATTGATCCCGAATCCAAAATAAAGAGAGGTGCTGCTGAGAAGATTGCCTCCGGTCCGCCTACAGTGACAAATACCCCAGTGTGGAAGAGTTCCCCATCATTTGAAAGAGAATCTACAGAGTCCCAACTAACGTCACGGAAGAGTCCCCAAAATAAAGAGGAGAGTCGACACATAACTCGAAGGTTGTCCTCAACTAACGAACGTGAGTGTTTCTCTTACTTTTGTCTAGTTCAGATCCCACATATTGAAAATATAGTGTATTATTTTGATAGGCGATTTTAGCATTTTGTTTTGGTTAGTATTTACGCTCGCTGAATCAGAAAGTCAAACTAAATAGGACCCTGTTTAATTTGCTCGTGTTTTGATAGTGAGTAGAGCAGCTATTATGTTAATTAAATTTGATGAGATAAAATGGAAATATTAGGACAGTGTAAATAAATAAGTATTTTTTTGTTTTAAACCTTGAGTCAGTAATTATTTATCTGCTGTGTGACTTAATGTGGAACAAAGTTGATTTAGCAGATCCAACTGGTTTTAAATTTGTTCGTTAATTGCTAATTACGTCCAGAGCTTTGGGTAACAAAATAAATAATCAAAACACAACGCACCCAACTACCCCTTTTTAAAATAGGTAATCTTTGTACTACCACCAAATAATCACGCCCTATAAATCAAATGGACGAGCAATACGACAATGTTGTTTACATATGTTGTGTACATAGTGTTGTGTACATAGTAGTTGTGTACAATGATCATGCATAGTAGTTGTGTGCATCAAAGCATAGTAGTTGTGTACATAGTAGTTGTGTACAATGTTGTTTACATAGACCCTCCTTGTAAGCTGTAAAGAAGGAAAAAAACCCTCACATCCTGGTGTAATCGGGCCTCGCAATATTTGTCAGTTTGAAGAAGGGAACATATCACGGTTTTGTTTCCTTTTTCAAACTATTGATACCGTGCTTGACCAGACTGTCGCTGTTGTCGCGCTCTTTTACAGCTGGTATTTCCATCTGCTGTTCTGCTATTTCTTCAACCTTTTGTTTGTAGCTCATCACAGTTTTCTTTTTTTGTTTAATCAACGAAGGCTGCACTTACACGGTAATCCTCTATTAACATTAGAATTACGGCGTTTTCCGCATAACTCTAACTACGATCAGCGGTCATTTTTAACACTTGTCCCAAATAAAAGGAAAGGCTCGCTTTATGCTAATATTAAGCATTATTAAAGCTTATAAATATAAACAAAGGTAATACAAGACAAGAAGATTCAGGATATTGGCAAGAGAGTTACTCACATTCCACATGAGTACAAACTCTTTTATGAAGAAGTTTTGATGTGACCAACTACTGCAACCACTGCATATTATGATGATGAAAGTGGTGATTAGTAATGATTTTTATAATATTTTACAAAATTTTACAAACATATGCTAAATTTTTATAAATAAAAATATTTCTCATTGTTTAATTATTGATTTTTATGCCTATTTCATAATCAGTTTGAAGAAGGGAACACATCCATGGTTTTTAGTACCGTATAGTTTATTTAAAGGCAGTTCAAATGACCTGTCCAAGGTACTGGAATAGCGGGTAAATGTAAAAAATCTTATATAAAAGTTTAGTGAAGAAAAATGCATAATAAATAAGAAAAGTATGAATTTTTTTAATATCCCACAAAAACAGTTTTTGGATTTGTTCCCTTCTTCAAACTACCGATTCAATTAATGTCAATGTGGCAACTGTCCATCGAGCGTCCAGAATTACAGAGACAGCAGGCCGGGGACTAAAGGACTCCCCGTCCTGCTGTCTCTGTAATTCTGAATGGATTCCGAAGAAACTGAATCACGCGTGAAATTAAAAACGGTCGAAGATACGCAAGTTGTGAACAACAGTATAAACTTTGTAAAAGCTAAACCAGAAGAATTAAATAACTGATTAATAATTATGGAAGGTAAAGAAGGTAACTTAGATGCATTGTTAGAAGTTAATCAGGAAAAAGCGATTATTCCGATTACTATAAATAACAAGGATTCAAAAATCAGTAACTCAAAAATTTCAAGATACGAAAATTTCAAAGAAGTTGTTTACAAGACAGAAAGAAATACGAAATCTGCGAGTTTGCATGAGCATTCTCTGAGTGAGGATTTCTGTAACAAAAATGTACATTTAAATGCGAATACAAGTATAGAAAAGAAGAATTTGAACAATTCTAATGCCCACAAAGACAGTGAAAATGTTGTCATTGATATCGTTGACGTTGTACGTACTCGAGATTCTTCATTAGAAAGTGATGCCCCAATGACTGAGAGAACTATAACACTTAACGTGAAAAATGCGTGTTTAGATTCTTTGAGTGACCAAGACGGTACATCGGGTGAACCTTTGCCTGATGTCAGTTCATGTATCGACAAAGGAAGTGTTTCAGAAGATTGTATTTTCCTTGCCGATTTGCTGGACTGCTTAGAAATCGCAACGAAGGATAAAGAAACTAATAAGACTATAGAGAACTATATTATAGAAGATAAACATTCTCCGGTGGATGTTAACACTGAGACGCTGAGGCATGTTTATGCTAAGATAATGCATACTGACCATAGGAGTTTACGAACTGAAGATAATAAACATGATGCAGTTTATGAGACCAACATCTCCATTGGATTTAACCAAGATTTGGTTGTGTCAAGTGACAACTTCTCTAGATTCACCAGGCTTAATCCTGTAAAGAATACTTACTCCCAGCACGCCTTAAAAACTCTTAGGAACCTTGCCGATGAATTCGGACTGTCCAAGCGAATCAGAAGTGACAGAGGGTCTTGCCACACCTACCACCAATGTGAACAGTATTGTCGACCAAGTGGACACCTTTGCGTAACCTAGAAGATTAATCCGAAGATGAGGAGACTTCTGGTCCACCCGACTAGACTTCAGCTAACCCTCAAGTTAGAACAGACGAAGGAATGAGGTAATATAAATTACTTTCTTTTAATTTGATAATGGACTCATGTTGAACTATAAAGAGCAGTAACTTGAACGTTAATTAGAAATATATGTAACTATATTTTAAAATACTATTCGTATACTTAAATTGTTTATTATGTTGTGTTTTAAAGAAAATATGTTAAAAAAATTGTCATAACATTTTGAATAATTGTGTACTAAATTTCTGTTTAACGAAAAAAAAATGTGTTTTAAATTAAAATTAATGTTTTCAAGTTAAAAGTGTTTTCTTTAATTGTTTAAATAAGTTTGTTTAGTAAATGTACATTGATTCACAATTGTGGGCAATTGGAAATATCAGGATGCCCGAATGTTAAAGCTATTTGCTCGCTAAGAGATGGCGCTGTGAGCGCTGCAAATGTAAAGGACGGCAGATGTAGTAATAACGCGAAACAGAGCGGCCATGCTCTAACGTTATCCAAATAAAGAGTTATTTTATTATTAAGTAAGTCTCCTTTTTTTAAAGTCGAACGTACACGCGAAAAGGAAGGTCACGCAGTTTCATACGTCAATGGACATTTTACGACCAAAGGTTTAAAAAGGAAGACAACAATAAATAAATATATATATATATATGTGTGTGTGTGTGTGTGTGTGTGTGTGTGTGTGTGTGTGTAAGTGTAACAAGAAAACGCGTCTTTCTAAATTACTTTAAAGCGTATTCTCTTTTTAATAAAGCACGACCCCTTTTCCAAAATTGCAACCTAAAAGTGTAAAGTAAGTATAATTTATATTAACCCTGCAGATCATTAAGCAGACATGTGAACTATCTGAACTCAATAGCATCCCCAGATATGAGTGTTAGAAGTTTATGAGATTCCGAATGTCAGTGTAATGTCAAAATTCTTGAAGAGCCCTCGAACCACTCTGGATTTATGCCTTTTATAACGTCAAAATCACACTTTACAAGAACTTTATGGCCACTTATCCTGATCCCAGGTCAATAGGTCGCAGCTGTAACAAGCGCGGGATCTATCAGTACCCGGGATAACCGAAGTGGACACGTGAACTCCAATAACCTAAAGACGCCCAATTAACATATTAAGTAGTTTAGGCCCTCTGGCGTCAATACCGCAAAACACCCATTTAATATTGCATGAACAGAAGACTGTTCTCTCTGCGTGTCTAACTCTCGTTGCTGTCGGACCTGCTGTCCGCTCCTGTATGTAATCCGCGCCCCGTCCGGGCAAGTCCAGTGGCCGCTGCAGCCTTCGCGATGCTTCATAATTAAATAAAGGTGATTTCCTGGATATCGTCTGAAATCTGTGTTCCTCTTCTATGGCTCCGCGTGTGTTACTAAATTCCGTAAGTGCTAAATTTCGTCCTAAATTTCGTAAGTGCTTCCCTGGATCAACACTACGCCCGACTGCATCTCTCCAAGTTGTGCGCAGCGATTTACTGTATATATATATATATATATATATATATATATATATATATATATATATATATATATATATATATATATATATATATATATATATATATATATATATATATATATATATATATATAAATAATTAGAAATACGTATGGAACATTTCAAATACATATAGTGAACAACATTTTGAAAAATAGAGGAGGCGCAATTTATACCATATAATTGGGTTTAAGTCTATAATTTTTCAACCAAGACAACAATGTTATGCATGAAAACTTCTCATTGTGGATTCACGGAAAAGTAGTTTTTACTTTGTAATGTCCATAGTACCTAGCTTTATACACTTAGCTATGAGTTTTGGAAGCCTACTCCTCCGTTTAGCTTGACGTAAAAGCTGTTATAAAAACCTTGAGGTTAAATCCCTTAAAAATTAATTTAAAACTGGACAACCACAGGAATGAGTATTTAAAGGAATGAGTATTTAAACCCAAAACCATATTTTCTGTTATTGCTATAAGTCTAGACAACATTTAAATTTTGCGTTACCACATCAACCATTCCGTGTGTGGTCGCTGGGTGAGAAGGAGGAAATAAAAATACCCCTTTTTCTCATTAAAACTTGTTTCCGCAGATGGGTGGAGTGGTACACCTTGAAATTTCCCACCAACAAAAATGTACACCTCTCAAAGAACATGAAAAGTGACTTCTGTCTTTCTGGTTTGGTGCGTTTGAAACCAGCAACATATCTCACGCTCTTTTCTGTTAAATCAGAAATCTAAGGATAGAACCTTGCTCATACGAAACGCGGATATAAAAACTTAAAAGCATAGGAGTAATTGAAAGGTGGGGTTACAAGTAATAAACACTAGCAAATTCCAAAAGCGAGGTTTAAGTTTAAATGAAATGAAAACTAGTTGAGAAGTAGAAAATGTGGAAAATGCCGCATAAAATGGCTTATCCCAGAAATGTGCTGACCTTTAGGAATTCATTTCTTTATTCTAAAATACGTCAGAAGACTCCCAAGAATAGCGAATAAAGTATTTTCTTATAACCAAACCTGAGCTCTAAGAAATCCAGGCCCTAGTTTTCCATAAAAAAAATTTTAATTTTGAAAGGAAAAAAAGAAAAAAATTCCTAATTCATTTTTTTTAAATTTTACCTTTTTTAATAGCAATTTTTTATATATCCTTTCAAATTTGATTGATTGATTGATTGGTTCATCATATGTATAGTTATATGTATAGTTCATCATATGTATGTTATAGTTTATATAAGGGATTGATAAGTTTTTCTGGTTGCATTGTATTGGTGTTTTAATGATGAAGTTAATATGTTGTATTACTTTTTGTTATTTGATAAAGTTCTAGGCTTCTACACTTCAAATAGCCAATTCTTCGTAAAATGGTACTTTCACAATGATTCATGGTTATTTTTTTCTGTGTCAGTTTTGGAAATTTTACGCCCACATCAGTGTTAGAGGGGGCCCCCATTCTTAGCTGTGCCTATAGTCAAGAATTTTCTAAATCGGGCCCTGAAGAAATCTATTCTAAAAATCACAATAATTTTTTTGTGCTAGTGTTTTCCTCAAGATATTATTAGCTTATATTAAGAGGACTTAATGCGCACTGGACTCTTAGACGGCTTGCGTGATGTAAAGTAACATCACTATTGCTAACAGTGATATCAAAATGGCACTCCAATCTACGTATCTATTTAAGTTGCTAAGCCGACTTTTTGGGCAGTCCGTGAGAGAAAACTACTGCATCAATTTACTTTATTTTGGTCTTAAACGAAAGACTGTAATGTGTAGATTTGTCAAATTTGGTTTTTGTAATCGCAATTTCTATTAATTAGCGATAATTTACAATTAAAAAATCGATTTCTGAGCATGCTCAGAGGCATGTTTAAATCTGTGTTTAGAAACTCACTGTTTCTGCGCATGCTCAGTGACATGTTTTAATGATAAACACGTATATTTCGAGAAGTCTCTCTAGATCTCTCTCTGCTATTTTTATTTTTATGATAATTATGTTTGTGAAATATAAGATTAAACCTGATGGAAATTGTTTATTCCGCGCTGTTTAATTTGCGATAAATTACAGTTAAAAAAAATTTCTTTCTGCGCATGCTCAGTGACATTCTTAAATCTGGCTTTAGATACTAACTAAGCACGATGCCACTTAAACACGTAAATTTTTTTCTGTGCATTATTATGATTTTCAACATTTGGGAATGATTTGTCGAGTATAATTTGTGTATTAGTACATTTGTTTACTATCTAGCCGTCATGTTTTGGCGGGTACCAACTAGTCTATACATTTAAGTTGCTAAGCTGATTCTTTGGGCAGTCCGGGAGAGAAAACTACTGCATCAATTCACATCATTTTGGTCTTAAAGGAAAGATTTTAATCTATAAATGTGTCAAATTTGGTTTTTGTAACCGTAATTTCAATTAATTACCAATAATTTATAATTGAAAAATTGCTTTCTGCGCATACTCAGTGACATGTTTAAATCTGACTTTAGATACTCACTAAGCACGAACACAGCCGCATAAACACGTTAATTTGTTTATTCCAAGGAATGTCTCTAGCTTTCTCTCTGTCATTTTTACATTTAATTGTGTTTGTGAGAATAGAATTCATCCTGGCGGAAATTGTTAATTTCGCGCTTTTGAATAAATATATTTCTTTTTATTGGGTTCAATAGTAATATTTTAAAGCGTATTTCTCTATTCTTAATATTATGATTTTCAACATTTGGCAATGAAGTGTTGAGTATAATTTGTATATTAGTACATTTACTAACTATCCAGCCGTCACGTTTTGACTGGTACCAACTAATTTTGATGTAATTCATACAATAAAGCTCATAAACAGTTTTAAATCTATGTTTTGAATTAAATGTTAGTCACTGAAAGCTACTGAAGTGAATTTTTTATAAGATACCAGAGAACTTATCCTAAGGATAGAAAATATAATAACAAAACTAGTAAAAGATGTCAAGGAAGAAAAAACTTGTTATATTGACTGTAGCAAACTGAAAAGGTTGTTTTTGAACTTCGAAAAGTGAAACGGTTTTTTTAACCAGAAGCAAACCAAGAGATCGCCTACAGAGATAACAGTAGTTCTTTTATACCGGTAGACGAATTCTTATAAAAACAAGAGAGTAGAATGTATGCTTAACCACAGAGAATATTTTAAGGTCAATTTTAGGTGATTTTAGGGAATATTACCCTAACGAGTTGGCATACAGCAAAAGAAGCAAAATCTGTCAATAGCTGAGATGGACTTTCGTAGCCTAGAAAGGCTTTAAAATTTACCTAGTTTATTTTGTATCATAGCTAAGTTAACCATGTGTTTTTCATAACTGTAGATTATAAAAAAAAATCAAATAAGCATATTACTTACTGGACTCAGAACAAAATAAAATATAGCGAAAGACTTGAATCATTTGGCTTCGGAATTTTATACTTTAATTGGAACTTGAAATGGCCTGACCTTTTGAATTTTTCAAAAATTCAAAATACAAGTTACTCTAGATCTCAGTCTATTTTACAGAACATTTGAATTGTAACGGTAATTCGGCCAGTCTTTTCTGTTAAGAAGAAATTTTATTATTCCTGATGGTGAATACCGTTTTCGACTTAATTCTAGTTGGCAGAAAAAAATACCCTGTAACTCGGCTTAGATTGGGCTTTAAAATATCATGAATTATTTAAATGTTCGAAGAGGTCAATTCATTTACTTGTTTCTTGATTTCTGATTTCCCATTTTTCAGGCTTCGAAAACCAGAAATTATCTTTTGTCAAAAAAATCATACACATTTACAACAAATTTTCCAAGTGGTTCTTTAAATTTCAACGTTTTGGGGTCTATTAATAAAATCAGAAATCGACCGGAACTGCAAGACCGGAACTGCATACTTCAAAAAGAGTACGATTCTGGTTAAATGATATTTTACCAAATATATAATGCAAAACTTTTTACTGTAAAATCGGTCGTTAATTCGTGATTTATTATCTTGGCAATTTTTATTCAAATCTCAGTTTTTTTTTATTCGACAACATGAAACTTTAGGGTTATAATTTCAATTTTCAAATAAACTCAATTTACCTCTTAGTTATTTTTCGACAGATGCAATGCTCGTCTAAATTTTTTCCGTAGAGAATTGTAAACAATTAGTTATTTCATTAATAGCATGGGAATTTAAATACTTTGAGTAAGGTGTTTTAGTGATATGCATTAGTCCTTAATCAGTCCAATTTAACTTAATCTTTTAACTGTTTAAAACCAGACAAAATACGAGCCATATTTAATGAAAACGCAAAATTATGAAGAATCCCGTAACAGATGGAATGTAGAACTAAGAATTACAGAATTCGAATGCTGCTTTAATCGACAGATAAATCTTCGACCGGTTTACCTGAGTTGGTTAGCCTTGGTGTTTGACTTCGTCTAATGATAACGTTGTATAAGAAAATAAAATCTTTGTGAAGTTTTTATCATGAGGTGTGGTTAACACTGTTTATTAACTCTTATAGGATACTGGAATATCTTAAACGTTTTAAATATTGTACCTCGTTTAGAATAATTACAAGATAAAAAGAACTTTTTACATACCACGTTTTTCAATTTTCTGTTGAATCATATAAACTTCACAATTCTTTGTATTAATAAATATTTTTTTTTAATTTTTTTGATGAATTATCCCATCAACTTGAAAGAAAATGATGAATTGCGTAATCCTATTTCACATGTATTCTGTTTTCAAAGTTGTCAAACGCCGTTACACGAACGTGCAAACATTGAATTCGATCGATGAGCCACCTCGCGGATTTTTACCGAACTAACTTTACATACAAAACAAAATTAACTGAAAATGAATTCAATTCTGTTTAAAAATGGCTAAATGTATTAAAAGAATTGCATTGTCATTGTGTTCTAGGCTATTCTAAAAGTTTCAAATGTCTAGATAGTCGGTAAGTTAGTTAAAAATCGATTGCAAGATTTGTACTGGACAAACACGCAAACAAGAAAGCGAGTTAATAAAAACGTGGTAAAAATGGAGTACTATAACCTGATGATAGCAATGAGGAATTTGCACGTTTTTTTATTTTGCATTTATGATATAGAAAATAGAAAAATATGATCGAAAGCATCTTTTTTTTTTAGTTTTAGAACTCTAAAAGTTAACATAATTTGTTTTTAAACGCGCACTATTTACTTCATCTCAAAAACGCTACTTTTCCTACGCGGATACATGTGACGTCACAATGCTCCATAGCGAATTTGTTTACTTCGGTGTTTGGATTGTGTTGCGTAGTCTGAGTTTGACATCTAGTGTTTTTTCTTTATTTTTAAGATGTCAAAGTGTGTTAAAGCAAATTTTAAATATTGTATAGTACCTTGCTGCACAAGCACGACGGTAAATACCGGTAATGAACCGGTCTTTCATTTTATAATATTTAGTGAGAACAGTGTCCTGTCTCTCTAAAAGTCTGCTTTTTTTCAACAACTTTTGTTCGAAATGAGCCATCTTGTGGCATTAAAGGCTCCAAATTATTTTTTACTAAATCTTTCCCTTTAATGAATTTTATTGAATTGCCTACACAAGAAAGTTTTGACTTCTTCCAGTAACTCGAAACTGACGTCACTGCTGGTTCTTCACTCCGTCTATGAAGCCACATAAGCAAAGATACAGCATGTTTACATCCACCTGTAAAAAAATATATTTATAGAAACCCTCAGAAGTATTAATATACAATTTAGTTAACAAAAATCAAACTATTGTCGGTTAAATTTAAACTAGCATTTAATGCAAAAATGAAAACTATATTCCGAGAATATCATATTTTATTCACTTGAATAATCATTGGAAAATGTTTATTTGCATTAAAATTTTGATTGTATGAAAAATGTTTCAAATAAAATATTTCTGACTTTAATTTTTTTCTGTGTTCATTAAATGAATAAATTTCATCCATAATTGAAAATCGTTAAATTACCATATTATCTCTATCAGATTAAATTATTTTGAATATACCTGAATAACTTCAGAAAAACTAGCATTCTGGATAGCGGTCTATAAAATGTTTGTTCACAGCAGAGATATGCAATATACAACTCTTAAAGTATATTACATACATTTACTTGATAATAGCTTTGATGCTGAAACAGTTGTAAATGCTCAGTAAGTGGATCTTCATTCAATAATTTTTTAATTTAGCTATAATTGTGGGTTTTAATGTGATACAGATGATTTGCCAAATTTATATTCTCCAGATGGTGAATTCCACCTAACATGAAACCATTACGAAAGAAGGTTAATTCCCAATATACGGTGCCCCTTGTATTTCACTACATTGGAACCGCCATCTTGGTTCCGTCTCCCATCGCCAAATTGGCGACGGGAGACGGAACCAAGATGGCGGTTCCAATGTAGTGAAATAATATAAATGACAACATGCAGAACTTTCATTGAAAATTTATACAGAAAATGAAAAAATGAAGTTAAATAAGGGCAGTCTATTTTATTTTTTAAAATTTTTTGTCGCCCAAGCCGAACGCGTATTTTTGGAACGGGAAAGTCCGAAAAGTCCCAAAAATATGCATTTTTTAAACTGTACGACCACAATAAAGCACAAAAACACACAAATACAAAAAATGAAAGCTGATAAATGATGAGAAATTTATTATGTGTGGGGGGGGGGGCTGCTATTATGTGTGCCGCCCCCCCAACCCCCCGCTAAATTAGTCAGTATATTGCAAATCAGTATATTGCAAATAATTCATTTAAATAAATATAAAATACATATATTTATTTAAATAGTTGATTTTATTGTTTTAAATTTTTTGTCGCCCAAGCAGAACGCGTGTTTTTGGAACGAGAAAGTCCGAAAAGTCCCAAAATTACGCATTTTTTAAACTACAACCACAGAAAAAGCACAAAAATACACAAATACAAAAATAGGTGAGAAATTTGTTATGTGTGGGGGGGCTGCCGCCCCCCCACCCCCCCGCTAAAAAAGTCAGTATATTGCAAATAATTCATTTAAACAAATGTAAAATACATCTTGGTTAAATATATCAGCAAGTAAAAAAATGAAAGTTCTTCATGTTGTCATTTATATTATTTCATGTTAAAATTAAAAAAAAAAACCACTTACCGGTTATTCACTTTCGGATTCATCCAATTCGTTTGCAATCCAAGAACACGGCGTTTTTTTTTACCCATAAATAAGTTAATTTTAAAACCTTAATTAAATCCAAATTACTCTCTTCGAACCAGGTACCACATCTAATCTATCTTTTAACGTGATGTTCCTCCCCACCACCCCAAACACGACAAACCCAAGAAAACCCATCATCAACGTCTTTTCTTTCAGTTAAAGTCATTGGTAAATTAAAATTTGGACAATAATAAACATTAGCGATTAACCCAATATACAAACAATATTCAATTACAGTTCTCTTACCCGCTTTTTGAATATCCCTAAAGAAATCCAAATTCACTATCTCATTCACAAAAGAAGCCATACCTAGCAAAGAAATGTACGTCCGATCTATGGAACTGCAAATCCCAAAAAGGATTTTCAACGGATTAATTTCTTTGAAACAGGCGCGGTTTAAAAATCCAGATTAAACTGGTCTACCGGTAAAACACAGGCCCTGATTGGCCATTAATTATTCAAAGATGAAGTGATATATACAGCAAACTTAAACAGGCTTAAAAGCATTTAACAAACAGAAACCACATTTGGCATTTTATCGTCAAAAATCTAAAAATTTGGCAAAAATCTAAAAAACATTTCCAAAAAATATCGCCATCTTATTCAAATCGGGAGCAATAAATGGTTACCTTAAAAGCATAAAACAAACACAAACCACATTTGGCGTATCATCGCCAAATTGGCAAAAATCTAAAAAAATCTAAAAAAAGTTTCGCCAAGCCGCGGCACCGTGTATTGGGAATGAGGTTAAAGGGTTTTATCATTTTAAACAAATTCTTAAGTGTTATATATCATTGGAAAGCTTATGGCCTCTAGAACTAGAACCTATTATTGCTTTTTCCTTATATTAAGTTTGTTTTGTAGGGGAAGTAATGGGAAAATATCTATTTGTAAGTTTTTTTAGCAAGTAAAATTATCATTTTTATACCTTATTACTTACGTAAATTATGCCACTGAATTTAATTGGAGTAAATTTAATATTTATGGAAAAACTATAAAAGTAAAATAAATGTATATTTGTGACTGTTTTGAATATAAATAGCCTAGTTAAGGGTACAGTTGCAACATCATGTATTATATGTAACGTCTGTTACAAATAGTTTTTAAAATTTTTATTACAGAAAAAAATAGCTGAATTTTTATGTCAAGGTTCTGATAAATTACAGGCATGTCTTGTGATGTTATTTTTAAAATTTTTGAGCAAATTTACATAATAGATTCACAGATTTTTTATCTTATGACGCTATAGTACAAATGATGTTCCATTTTATGTAACATCCGTTACATTAAAGAATTTTTTTTCTTGCAGCTTAAATACACCAGAAATAAATTTTGAAACCTGTCAAGTTTAGTATTGGTTTTATCAGGAAAAAATAACGTACTTCTATTTTGAAGCATTAATATGCATCTCATAATCTTTTTATAATTTATTTTGTGTGTGAATGTAACGTCCGTTACAACGGAATTCACCAGATGCTGGGTTGGGGGTAGGTGATGAAATTTTAAAATAAATACAATTTGTGTGCAAAATGTGACAAAAGCATAAAATATATTAATTATTTTGTAATTTTATTTTTAATTAATCTTTTTACACTAGTTTTGGGTGCTAGTGTTTTACATAAAATGTATAAAGTATTGTATTAAAAAGATTTTTTTATAACTGCTGAAGTATTACTAATTATTTATAAATGACTTAAAGCGGGGAAAGCTAACCATGAATGGTCTATTGTATCTACCCCAAACACACTATCATTAAAACTTTTAGATAAAATTAAATATAATACATAAAGGAACTCACCCAAAGATGCTGCACAATCATTGCATTGGATGGAAAGGACATTTTCTTCCTTTTCATTCAACTTGAGTTCCACACTGTAAGTCTTTTTTGTGAGATTATGTTCTGGTGTCACCCTTGCATTGACTGTACAGATGTCTCCATCCCTTTTTACCTGAACATATCCTACAGAATTATCTCCATAGCCTTCTCGTCCAGATCTAAGTAAAAGTAACTTTCTAAGTACTAAAGCATTAATTTAAAAATGTGTTTTTGAAACACAAAATTATGGAGTTAGAGGATTGTTTAAAATTAGTATGAGTAGTAAACATTTGTTTCTTTGCACCACTTAATATGTGATTAGTCAAAAGTTTAATTATCATGCATAGTTCAGATTTATTATAATTCCTTTACCATTTAAAATACACATATTTCTATGATATGAATGCAGAACACTGAACGCATTCGTAAATTTGGTAGTGTTTTTAATTTCTGTCAACTTTTTAATAGACAATTAAAATTACTAAATATCCTATAACAGACACTACTTGTAATGTTGCAGTGCTAATTAATTCTACAAAATTAAACATATACTATGAATGAATAATAATAGAAGCTGTATATTAAACTTTTAGAGTACGAGATTAATTTAATAATATGCATAAACAATGTCTAACTCTAAAGTTTGTGTAAAGTACAACGCACGTCAGCGTTCTACAATCTACATTACATAACTAGAATAATAAATGCAAACAAATATATACATACCTCTGAGCTTTAAATCCTCGTATTTCGGCTCCCATTAAACTTGGATTATTTTCCAAAAAGGAAAACACTGCAAATGAATCCATTTTAGGCAGGTTGTCAAATTGCCCTTTTGCAAAACCGGGTAATAACGGCATGGTAAACAAAACAGAAATAAAACTAATAACAAAGACGACGATAGAATATAATGTAAAAAAAGGGGGGGAATAAACAATAGCCACAAACTAAAATTAGAAAAATTAAACCAAATTAGAAAAAAAATATGATTTTAAAATGTTAGTTTAAGAGGAGGAAACGTAGAATCTCGCGCTAGAAAAAATGTAAACATTGAAGCATGGGACATAGTGACGTCAGAACCAATCACGTAGCATTTTGAGGTCACGTGATTTTTGAACACTTTTCGCTTATTTTAAATTTAAAATTTTTATTATTTAGATCTATATGTACGTTTTAATTGATGTTTTCGAACAATTTAATAACCAATCTGTTAATAAAAAATAGAAATGAGCATTTTCCCCACATGTGCAAATTCCTCATTGTGAACTAGCATTCAACTTCCTGAAATATTTATATCGAGTAAATATGAGACGTTAGTGGCAGACAATAGGGGCATATAGTAGAGACAATAGTGGCAGATTAAGACTGCTGTGTACTAACCCTATTGAATTCGCTCCCCTCAATGTTAACATATGGAGAAAATGTGTCCAAGAATTGCCGATATGGAAAGATTTTTTTCTAAATGTATTCTGTAATAGAGAAAGAAATTTTACACCTTGGGGCATTTTTTATTAAAAAAATTCAAATAAAATTTTAAAATTTAAATTATATGGGGGGGAAATCTGGTATAGGGTGTTTTAAACGCTCCTACATTCCTTTTGTGGACGAAATTTATAAAATGAATCCTGTTACAAGTTGCAGAAAAGTTCAGGCTATCTGAAAATACTGTTTTTATTGGATTATCAGCATTTATGTAGCTGTAAATAGTAGGCAAATTTTCTCCATAGGTTAGCACTGAGGTGAGCGAATCCAATAGGGTTAGTACACAGCATCTTTAAGAGACATTAGTGGCAGATTAACTCGAGAGAGGAACTGTCAGTGACGTAGCAAGCATAACTGGCGCCGGGGTACGATAACCCTCTGAAAAACATATAGTAATATGATATATTGAATTAGTTAAAAGGAACATTTGCGAGGGCATGATAGATAGCACCCTTGCCCCCCCCCCCCCCCCCTCGCTATGCCTCTGTAAACTGTAATGATGTTTGATTTTTCCCCAAAAAATATATTGACTCTAAAGCAGTATGAGTGTTTTCCCATTAGAACATACAAACATGTTTCTACTTTCTTTGACCTTCTTATATATACACAGTGTATAATTAATACACAGTCGGCAATGGTAATAATCAATCATTCTCTTCAATCGATGACTAATCTTTCTATGTCCTTGATTCCAGTGATAGTGAATTTTTGCTTTTATGTTTCAACAATGCTTGCATGTAAAATTTGTTTTTTTTTTATGGTCGCCTAATATTATTTTTAATAGCTGCGTACTGCTTAAGAGAAATACCGTAGATAGACGAACAGTAGCCGAGATAAAAAAAAGGGCTTTCAATTAAGTTTTCAACTGGGACATGCGTAGTTTATAAAACTATGTTGTACTGTTTCAAGGTTTTGAGTAACTTTACATGCTTGACCATTGTACTGTTGTCAAGTTTGTCAAAATGCTTATTTAAATATGCTTAGAATAATGAAGCAAAAAAGTGTTGTAAGAGAACATTTTGTAGTTATCATGTAGTTATCATATATGTTTTTGTTGTTGTTGTTTCTTATGCCCCCTGACCGGAGGTATTCAAGGTTTGATTCGGTTTGGTTTGGAGCGCTACGGTCAACTTTTTGCTGCACGAGGGCTAATTAAACCGGGACCTACAGTTTAAAGCCGATTCCGACCGGCTACAAACATCCATGCTAGCAGTAGAACTCGAACCCACAGGATCTGAACTGAATGCCAGCGCTCTAGCCCTTCGGCCATCACCTGACGGAGGTATTCCAGACTAGGTCGATATAGGCTATCGGAGTGAGGGGTGCGGCTCTGGTTTATAATGACACCACAAGGGTCCGATTTAGCCAGATGTCCCTCAATTTTGACCGATCAACCCCAGGAGCGACATCTGGGGGAATCGTACTATCTCCCAACCTCTCTGACCTCATAGAGTGAATTTTCCAGTCTACGGAATTAACTTGCCCATATCTGGCCTAGACACGGAAGAATATTACGTCGATATTCAATCCAAGCACCATCAGAACCGAAATCCAACGCGCTATCAATAGGCTACCTCAAGCCCGGTTATCATACTATATACAGGATGAGTAGATAAAAGTAAAAAGCTGTTGACATTTGTGACCTTGTAATAGAAAAATATAAATACCAAGCTACTTAATGCACAGCGATGTCAACGTCCAAAATGCAGTAATAATTTGAGATAGGAAGTACAGTCAGATTCTTAATGACAGGAATCATTTAGCAATATATTTTTCATCTGAACTTTTTAAACGCATTTTAAACAGCACTTTAATCTCCCAAATTGGCAAATCTATCTTTATGTTTCTTTTCTGGTAATTGAAAACGATCAGGCAGCACGTGTTCAAGTGTGCCATCAATTTACATGTTTTCTTTTGTTCTTTAAAACGAGAGAACTTAAGAGGCCCTGTTATGAAAAGACTCTAAACATATCACTAATGTGACTTCTCTAAATCTCAAAGAATTCAGAGATTTTCTGGGCAATTTCATACGCAGTACAAAAAGCCTGCATTAGGTCACCACGCCTCATTCGGAATTTCCAAGCCGAAAAAAAAATTGATGCGGAACTTTCTAGGGGATTTTAAATATACAGCTGTTGTCGTTTGCGACAAAATAAATCTTCAAGAATCAATAATATCGAGTTTCAATTCCAGTAACAAGCAAGCGAAGAGAGGAAAAAAGATAATAATAATCTATTTTTATCTGCCGTTAATGACATTTTAGTTTACCTCACGGTTTATAACAACCCATATATTTCCAACTTTACTTAGACTTTTCGAGGAAAACAAACAGAAAAGAAAGTTACATAATTAATCAGCATCTTATCTCCGAAAAATTACAAAGGTAAACTCAATTGCAAAACAAACTCAACCTCTGCACTTACACTCTAGGAAATAAAACAATTGGGAGTCGTTTACGTTTTGGCCACTACAATGACCACGGGTTCATTATACTCTAGATAACAGATAAATAACAGTAAACAAACGTTAGACTTGCCCACAAATAACGCAATAATCTACGTCATAGATTCCTGAACTGACGTCAGAGGACTGTTCCCCGGGGCTAGATGAAATTTGATTCGAAAAAGAAAAAAAAAAAACACGTTCTGCTCCAGTGAACAAGACCAATCACCTTTGATCGTGGGAAAAAGAAGTTACTACTAACTATCTAGCACCTTCAGGCACTTCGTTGAAACTGAAAGTGAAAACACGAGACTCTTAATTCCTCTGTCAAAAACAGCAAACATACCAAATAATTTTGCTTCAAGCAGATATTTTGTCATAGAGTGAGATACTTTAATGAAGGTCGCTTCTGCAAGTATTTTCTCTCGGTTAGAACTTCGAGTAGCAATTCATGATCGCATGACGGTCAAAAAATCCAATCAATCAAATAATTAACAAAGCAAAACTAACGTTTAAAATGGTAAAATCAAAAGGGAACTTTGAAAATATGCTCAATATCATTAGAAAATGAAGAGAGAAATGCGACAGTGGAATCTAGATTAAGGGGATTTAGTTTTCGCGGATTTGACTATTCGCAAATTTTGCTGTCAATGGTGTTTTAGTAATTTCTTTAAAATCACAGCGGAAAAACCCGGATGACGCTTATAGAGTACAAAATCTACAGATAGCTAAAAATACTGAGTGATATCTTTTTAAAAAATGCTTTTGATTTAATTGGTCGATACAACTACATATATATACACACACGCATACAGAGAGAAAATAAAAGCAATTCAGTACACTAATAACGGAACCCAAAATAATTGGATGTGGAGTAAGGCACACTGTCTTAGGACAACATAATTAACCTTTAGTTTACGGGGCCCATTATTCCGATTCCCTCTTTAGAACGGGAAACCCCCCTTTGTAAGTACGGCCATTAAGGGGTTTATATATATATATATATATATATATATATATATATAGTGGCTCCCAAAAGTGTTCGTACACTTACGATTTTCAATGAAATAGGGGTCCATCCATTAATTAAATTGAATATTTCAGAATGGGTATTTAATAATAAGATCTATAATCTATTCTTAACAAAACTACGTGAAATATTTTTAAAACATAGTAAAACTTTATTTTTAAGAAACCAGTAATCAAAAAGTAACAAAAACTTTATTTCACAAGAGTCATCGTACACTTGCAAAAAATCTCTACGTATTAGTAAATATTCTAATTTTTCGTTAAACTAATATTTAGTAGGATATCATTTAGCATCCACAACAGCTTTCAAACGTCTGGGAATAGATTGCACTAGTTCTTTTGTAATTTCTGCGTCGATGTTCCTCCATTCTTCCATCATAATTGTTTTTAGTTCGCTTTTCGTGTGAATGTCGTGTTTTCGTACTCGAACCTCCAGTTCTCTCCAAATATGTTCTACTGGGTTTTAAATCTGGCGATTGAGGTGGAGTTTTCAAAACTTGTGGACAATTATAGAGACACCAGAGGCGAACGTTGAGAGCCGTGTGCTTAGGATCGTTATCTTGATAAAAAAAACAAAGTTGTTTCCAATACCCAAATTTTGAGCTGATAATTTTAAATTGTCTCTTAAAATATTTATAAAAAAAGCATGATTCATTATGCCATCAATAAATACCAAATTTCCTAGTCCTGATGTGACATGCACCCCCACACAAGGATACTTCCACCGGCATACTTAACTGTTCCTACTAAGTTCTTGGGATTAAGTTCTTCATTTTTTTCTTCTCCATACAATTATACGCCCATCAGCACCAAGAATGTTCATCGGCAAATAAGACATTATTCCAATAGGTTTGGGGCTTATTTATCATTGATAGTGCGAAGGGAAGCCTAAACTTTCTGTTTTTCTCACTCACAAAAAATTTTCTTTGGGCAGAACGCCCATGTAATCCAGCTGTTCTGAGAACTCGTCAAAAAATTTCAGGTGAAATTGAAGTAGAAAATGTTTCATTGAATTCTGCAGAAACTTTTACAGCACTCAAACATGAATTTTTCACAAATTTGTTAATTATAAATCTCTGATCACGTTTTGTTAACTTTGCCGGACGGCCTTTTCTTACCTTGTTTTCGATCCAATTTTCTTCTTTAAAGCATTTTTACACATACTGCACAGTATATTGGGATAAATTAAGTAATTTATAAATATTCCGAACTGATTTACCACTACTATGATGAAAAATAATCAATTTTCGAATGCTGTTTGTTGTTTTTTACGACTACGAGCCATTTTTAAATAATAAATAGAATATTACGGAGTAGGCAAGCAAAAATTAAAGCCAAACGATATTTTAAATGCCACCACAATTCAAAAATAAAAATAAAGCGCCAGACGATAATTTTAATTATGAATTTATCCGAAAATATTTCAGTGTACGATGACTTTTGTGAGATAAAGTTTTTGTTACTTTTTGATTACTGGTTTCTTAAAAATAAAGTTTTTGTTACTTTTTGATTACTGGTTTCTTAAAAATAAACTTTTACTATGTTTTCAAAATATTTCATGTAGTTTTGTTAAGAATATATTTTAGATCTTATTATTAAATACTCATTCTGAAATATTCATTTTAATTAATTGATAGACCCCTATTTCAATGAAATTCGTAAGTGTACGAACACTTTTGGGAGCCACTGTATATTCATTCATTGACCCGTATTCTTGGGATACATGCTATTCCACCCCGTAAGGAAAAGGGTGTTGTTGTTGCTTATGCCCCTTGACCGACATGTAACATCAGGTCAAGTCCCGAAGGCTAGGGGCGATGAAGTTGCGGCTCCAGTTTTTAATGGCACCACAAGTGTCGGAGTCCGACTTGGCTAAATGACCGGTCCCGTAATTTTGAACCGAGTCAAGTGACGAGACCGGAACACTTGACCCCGCACCTCCAGAGGTAAATTTGAGAACTTGGAGAACATTGTAACCACGCCCTATTTTACGTGCCGCTGGCCACCATTAGTGCACACGGCGTTAGATTTGCAGCGACGAGCATCGAACCAGGAACATTCAGATCACTGGCCCGCTGCTCTTGCCAACTGGTCTACCGCGCCCTTTAGGAAAAGGGTACGAGCGGTTGTAGTTAATACAATGTAACAATAAGTGAAAGGCTCGAGGGAGGTCGATCCCCTCTGGACTTTCCCCTGCCTACAGAACTGGTACAAACTACATTCACTCTTGCCTAACATGCATTTAAGTAGGAGTAAAATGAATAATTAGTAAGTTTATAGATTGTAGTACTTTTCTGTATATAACTGTATTCCACACAATTTAATGATTTTACTCTACAAGTACTGTATATGTATTATATCTCAATAATGTTTTTTTTATTGTATGACTGTTCTCTTTGTCTCAGCCTGTACAAGTCAATACCGCAATTTAAAATTGATAAAGCATACTGCATTGTAGTTCAATGAATTACGATGCATTTTCAGGGCTAAATATGATCATGACGCGCGTATTTGATAATTGGGAAGACAGATATTTGCTATGGAAAGTCTCGTGTGGTTTAAAGGAATCTCTATTTTCGTAAAAAAATTATTAATTTCAGCTGCAGAGCGAAATAGTAAATAAGTTGTGTATGTTAAGTCTGCTGTGTACTAACACTCTCACTTCAATGTTAACCTATGGAGAAAATTTGGCCAAGGATTACCGACTTGGATTTAAAGATTTTTTTATCAAAAAAGTTGTACTTCGTAATAGAGAAAGAAATTTTGCATCGTGGGACAATTTTCATTTAAAAAACAAAATGCGAATAATATTTTTAAATTTAAATTATTTGTGCAAAAAAACCTGGTATAGTGTGTTTTAAACGCTCCTAAATTAATATGGTGGACGAAATTTATAAAATAAATCCTGTTGTAAGGTGCAGAAAAGTTAAGGCTATCTGAAAATACCATTTTTATTGGATTATCAGCCTTTATGTAGTTGTAAATAGTAGACAAAATTTTCCCCATAGGTTAATATTGAGGTAAGCCAATTCAATAGGTTTAGCACATAACAGCCTTAAGACTTCCTTTCTAATGCCGGGCGGCGGCCGAATGGCTAGGGCGTTGGCCTTCGGTACCAGAGTCTATGGGTTCGAGTCCCACAATCGGCGTGGATGTTTGTAGCCATTCAGAATCGGCATTAAGTAGTAGGTCCTGGTCTAATTAACCCTTGTGTAGCAAAAAATGACCGTGGCGCTCCAAAACCAAGCCAAACTTTCCTTTCAAATTTTTCGGGACAATCTATGGTAAATTTGTA